>CAWTZB010000075.1:1185000-1347500 GCA_963919705.1 Alexandromys oeconomus
AAAAATGGCCTTTTTACTAGAAAGCCTTTGCATATTGCCAGTTTTTCTGTTTGGGAAAATCTAAGGATTTACTGTGGTTAGTCATACAGAAAAAAATGTGGATTTGATAAACTAGTGCTTATGGTTTTAACTTATGTTTGATATATAGTAGTAAGGGGTTATGAATGTTGATTATTTTGTGCCAACAGCCCAGAATTGTCACTTATATTGTCAGCAGAAAACTACGACCTCTGCTTCCAAAGTTATTTAATTTTCTCAGTGTTTGGATGTTATTTTTTGTAAGTGTGTTAATAAAAGTGTAAAGAATTGGAAAAATATATATATATAAAAAGAATACAGTTTCTGTGTAATTATTTCGGGTAAAGCTAGCCATGAGGGTGGCAGGGTGGCGGGACACAGCCTGCCGCTCATATTACAACAGACTGGCACCCAACGTGCTAATGAACTCCATGTAAAACCTGAGAGGCTTAAAAAGGAGAGAGAGAGAATTTAAGACAGCTTTTTGCTGTTTGTGGGTTGCGTGCTGCAAAGAAATTGTCCTGACTCAGCAGCAGGAAAAAACTGGCTGTTTTAAAATGCCGGCTTTCTGGGCTGTGCCGCCATTGCTATCTCTATCTGGCTCCTGCGGGAGACAGAGCTTTTGAATGGAGCATTTGGAGTAAAATGCTACGGCTTGCTTGATGGCAATGTGGACTGCTGTGTGCCTGGAACTGTGCTGTGGCTCAGAGGCACAAGCAGCTCTGCCATGCTACTGGTGCTAGGTACAAGGATCAGAGGCACAAGCGGCTCTGCCATGTTGGACTGGGTGGAGCAAGCAGGCAGTTTTTGACCTAGGAATGTCACAGCTTAGATTCTTAAGCGCTTAACGATTTAAAAGTGCAAAACAAAGTGCTCCTGGATAGTAAAGAATTACAGATTCACAATAGGACAGATTCAGACCTATAAATGAATCACAAAGCTGGATGAGTATACGTAGGCTTGAGAGAGAGAGAAGAAAAAGAATATAGAAAATAAAGTTAATGGTTTTAAAAAAAGTAAAGTCTTTAAAGAGAAAGAATAAAGTAAAATGATAGAGTAAAAATAAGCCATGTAAAAATGGAAAATTCACAGAGAGTCTGGATTCTTTGTATTATTGTGTTTTCTTTAAAATTTTTGACTGTGAAGGAGCTAAGTACAGAGAGACATTTCATTATATGGGCTGCCAAGTGGAACCAGAACGAATATCATGAGGGTATGATTTCAGAACTTGGGTCTAAGGATATGATGCTTTGGAAAGGGTCTTCTTTTGTTTTCACAGAGGATGTGACCCTGTGGATTGCATCTATCCCGGTATGGTAGATAGACCCCGTCCTCCTGAAAGGTTGCTGTGAACACCCTCAAAAAATAGCTTAGCTCAACTGCCAACTGAGATGACCCTGGCACACAGGTTACACCATAAAAGACCTAAATAACAGCGCCCCCATTCAGCAGGAAGCAGTTTGGAGAGAAATAACTGTGCCCATATTCCCAAATATTGTTTATAAATGTTCTTTTACATTTAAAGGGGGAAATGATATAGGTATGAATAATTTGCATTGGTGTGGATTTTAAGGTCAATTTTGTTATATGTATATGTGTTTCTGCTCTTGATTAAGGTATTGTGATTGTGTAGTTCATTTTTAAAACTGTAATGTATAATTAGGAAATATAGGTTGCTAATGGATAATCACCGATGATAGTAAAGCTTATAGTCATGTTAGTTAGATTTTCTAGATATATAGAGATATATTTCAGTTAGATAGGCATTCTTCATATCTTTCAAAGACTGCAGAATATGGCATTTAAATATTTTAATAACTTGGGGTTTTTCATGACAATGAGACACATCTGCTCCTGACAGCACCAATCTACTTAAAGAGGAAGATGGGCATTGAAGAGGATCCTTATGGAGCTTGATAGCCATTTGGACAAGAAACTGCTCTTGCCTGGACTGATGCATAAACTGGACACAGAGAAACTACAGAGAGAGGACTGATGAACTTGCCTAAAATTGAGATGGTCTTTCGGGGTTCCTGATTCTTGAAAGCGTCTGAGAAACATTCTGCAGGACACAGCAGAAAGTGACTGAACTGTCTTTGAAAATTCCTGCTCATGGAAATGTCTGCTGAATACTATGGGCCTGTAGGCCGAAAATTGATGCCCCAATGGTACAGAGGAACTTTGGGTGACTGTCCAGGCAGCAAGATGTCTCTGTCATTTCTAGAACTTTGGATTTCTTGTTTGCTTAGGTAATATTATATCTTTCTGGACTCTTTGATGGAGTTGAAGAATGGTTAGCTATAGTTATAGTTTTCCTTAGTTATGATAAAAGATAAAATAGATATAATTATTGTAACTGTAATTATTACTTGATAGCTGTTTTGTTATATGTAATTTTACTATGTTAAAGTTAAAGCCTTTCTTTTTTGTTTAAACAGAAAAAGGGGAAATGATGTGGGAGTGATTTCTTATTAATAAAGAAACTGCCTAGGCCCATTTGATAGGCCAACTCTTAGGTGGGTGGAGTAAACAAATAGAATGCTGGGAGAAAGAAGCTGAGTCAGGAGTCGCCATGATTCTCCCACTCCAGGCAGACGCAGGTTAAGATCTTTCCTGGTAAGCCAGCTCGTGGGCTACACAGATTATTAGAAATGGGTTAGGTCAATATGTAAGAGCTAGCCAATAAGAGGCTGGAACTAATGGGCCAGGCAGTGTTTAAAAGAATACAGTTTCCATGTAATTATTTCTGGTAAAGCTAGCCGTGCGGGTGGCCGGGTGCCGGGAAAGTAGCCCGCCGCTCCTATTTCAACACCTACCATCTGCTTTTGTGAGATCAATAGTATCTGAAACTAGAAAAAATGAAGAGGACAGTTTTCATAATTTAGATCAAGCTTTTATGCAATTGGGCTCATGATAGAAGACACTATTCAGAATAGACTTTTAGAATGGAATAATGAAAATTAATGAAGAAAGAAAGGACAGAAATGGG
Source organism: Alexandromys oeconomus (assembly GCA_963919705.1). NCBI lineage: Eukaryota > Metazoa > Chordata > Mammalia > Rodentia > Cricetidae > Alexandromys > Alexandromys oeconomus. Next base: position 1,188,008 of record CAWTZB010000075.1, read on the forward strand.
TAATTCAGAAATATCCCATTAAAATAGCTCAAAGAGTAACATAAAGTCAAATAAAATATTTTTCCAATGATTTAAAAAAATGAAAAATCTACCAAGAATATGGTAGTGTTCATGACTTAAAGTGTATTCTAAAAATAAAGGACAGCTTTTATAGCAGTCACATAATAGCTATAAAAGAAAATAGCATTGCTGATCTATCATTTAATTCAAAGTCTGCACAATATGTCTTTGAATCCTTGAAACTACTTGAAGATACAGTCACTACTATTATTCCCTCTTACAAATAAAGGAAAGGGCTTGGAGAGTTTCAGCAATTTCCCCTAAAGTCAGATAGCTCATAAATGCCAAAGGCAGAAGAATATGATTTTGAGTCATTCTGACTTCAAGTTCCAGGTACTAAACTGCAGTTATTATTGTTCCCAAGTCATATTAGAAAACTGACTCAAACAAAAGTGCTCATACTCTATGCCTCATGCTTTCTTTGGTTTCCTGAGCTGTTTTTTTACTTGATGATTTTATTTTTGTGAAAACTATTCAAATAATAGCAATAATTAATTGAATAATACTCATATTGTTCTGTACATCAGAAAATATTACATGCACTTTCCCTAAATTATTTAGTTTTAATCTCACAGTCATCTTCTCAGTGGACAGCACCATCACGATCATTTTCATCCTCAACACTATTATCACATCATAAATATGCTGATTATTTTTTTGACTAAAGGACCTAAGGTAGGGACATCTGGGAAAAAGTAATTTCAGCTGAGTAAATACCTCCATCAGGCAGGTCAGTAAGACAAGCCTAAGGTGCATTATCTTTTTGTTGTTGCTGCTCTTGTTATTATTATTGTAGTTTTGGAAACAGTTTCTCTCTTGTATCTTTGACTATTCTGGCTCTCTGTAGACCAGGCTGGCCTCCAACTCATAGAGTTTCACTGGTGCCTGCCTCTCCCTCCTTAGTTAAAAGCATGAGCCACCATACTTGGCTATATATTTTAGCTAAATTTAATTACTGATGGGGTAGGGATGTTTTACTGTGGATGGAACCACTCCTGGGCTGGATGTCCTGGGTGCTATTGTTGTGCACAGATTATGATCTCCCAGAGTGAGACCCCCAGAGAGGCCCAGACTGTAATAAGCAAGGTTTAATGAGCATAATACAAACATGTTCGGAACCCCTGTCTCCAAACACTGGTTACAGCGAGGTAGAGAGAGGAGTTAAGAGTTCCTTTGTGGGGTTAGCTTATTTTAATGGCAAAAATCACAAGCAGCCTTTCAGTGCGGTGGAAGGGGGTTGGGGGGAGTCTGGCATGGGTGCAAGGTCTTTGCTTCTTTCCATCCCTCTTTGTTAGCTAGCAAGTCCACCCCCTTTATTCTTAAGGGAGGAGAAGAAATTTCCTAACAGAATGTTTTAAAATTAGAAACACCAGGCCAGCTTCATGCTCCCAGGAATGATAGCGCCCCTCCCCCCACTCGGGAGAATACAATGCATACAGTCAGGACTGGACCATCTGGTGATAAGGATGGCCTGACTCAGGAATGGTTTGGCCTTGCTTGATAACAAAGAAGGATGGAAAGAAGCAGAGACCTTGCACCCATGCCAGACCCCGCTCCTCACCGTCCAGAAGGGCTGCTTATGATTCTTGCCTTTAAAATAAGCTAACCCCACAAAGGAACTCTTAAGTCCACTCTCTACCTCGCTGCAACCGGTGTTTGGAAACAGGGGTTCCGAACATGTTTGTATTATGCTCATTAAACCTTGCTTAATACAGTCTGTGCCTCTCTGGGGGTCTCACTCTGGGGGCCATAATCTGGGCACAACACTATTAAAAAGTAGGCTGAAAAATCTATGAGGAACAGTCTAGTAAACAACACTCTTCCTTGGTGGGAGATTATTCTACTAACTTTTGCTTAGAGTTCTTGCTCTGATTTGAGAGTTGTAAGACGAAATAAAGGCTTTCCCCCACAAGTTCCTCTTAGCAGTGGTGTTTTATCACAAAAGTAGAAACCTAACTAGGAAACCGTGTGACGATGTATTTAATGACTTGAAGACATTAAACATATAGGGATATACAGGGACCTGGAAATTAAAAATGCCAACTATTATATTAATGACAACTTGCTATATTGTGGGTCTGATATATGGATAATTCACCAGAGTTAAAATAATAGGCTAAACATATACGAAATAATATTGTGCTCTCTTTGGTTTAGCACAGATTTTTCTTTTTTTTATTTTTTCCATTCAAAGATTTACACTTCCTCCCTTCCTCCCATTCCCTTCCTGATCCCCCATTCACCCTCTTCCCTCCTCCTCTTCCCTTAAGAGAGGGCAGGGAACCCTGCCCTGTAGGAAGTTCAAGGCCCTTCTCCCTACATCCAGGCCTAGGAAGCTTTCCACTCAAATAGACTAGGGTCCATAAAAAACAGTACATGCAGTAGAAACAAGACCCAGTGCCTTTATCAATGGATTCTCAGTCAGCCCGCATTGTCAGCAACATTCAGAGAGTCCTATTTGATTGCATGCTCATTCAGTCCCGGTCCAGCTGGATTTGGTGAGCTCCCATTAGAACAGGCACACTGTCTCAGTGGGTGGACCAACCCCTCGTGGTCCAGACTTCCTTGCTCATCTTCTTTCTCCTTATGCTCTTCAATCGACCTTGGGAGCTCAGTCCATTCCTCTGATAAGGGTGTCTGTCTCTATCTGCATCCGTAGCCTAATAAAGATTCTATGGTGAAAATCAAGATTAATATCAGTGTGATAGTGGGGCAGGGCCAATTCAGGCACCCTCTGCTCCACTGCCCAAGGACCTATCTGGGAACATCGCTGTGGACACCCGGGATCCCCTCTAGAGCCAAGTCTCTTGTCAACTCTAAAATGGCTTCCTTAGTGTAGATATCTTCTTCCCTGCTCCTATATCCGCCCTTCCTCCATCTCCACCCTCCCACTCTCCAAGCTCTCTTCAGTCTATCCTTTCTCCCTTCTCTCTCCCCCTCTCCTCTTTCCTCACCCCACCCCCACCCCCATGCTCCCAACTTTTGCCCTGCAATCTTGTTCCCTTCCAATTTGCAGGATGATCTATATAGGTTTTTCTTTGGGTTCGCCTTGTTATTTTCCTTTTCTAGGCTAGCGAACTATAGGCTTAATGTCCTTTTTTTATGGCTAGAGTCCACTAATGAGTGAGTACATACCATATTCATCTTTTTGGGTCTGGGTTTTCCCACTCAGGATAGTGTTTTCTATTTCTATCCATTTGCATGCAAAATTCAAGACGTCATTGTTTTTTACCAGTAGTACTCTAATGTGTATATATATTCCACACGTTCTTTATCCTGAATATCTACGCCCCTAATATGAAAGTACCCACATATGTAAAAGAAACATTACTAAAACTCAAAGCACATCAATCCCCACACACTAATAGTAGGAGACTTCAAAACTCCTCTCTCACCAATGGACAGGTAAACAAGAAAGAAACCTAACAGAGAAATAAGAGAACTAATGGAAGTCATGAATCAAATGGACTTAATAGACATCTATAAAACATTCCACCTAAATAGGAAAGAATATACCTTCTTCTCAGCATCTCATGGAATTTTCTCAAAAATTGATCACATACTTGGTAACAAAGTAAATTTCCACATTTACAAAAAAAAAATAGTAACCACCTGTGTCTTATTGGATCACCATGGAATAAATTTAGAATTTAACAACAATTCTACCCCCAAACTCATGGAAACTTAAACAGTCAACTACTGAACCACCTCTGGGTCAGGAAAGAAATAAAGGAAGAAATTAAAGTCTTTCTTGAATTCAACGAAAATAAAGACACCACATACCCAAATCTATGGAACACTATGAAAGCAGTGCTAAGAGGAAAGTTCATAGCAATAAGTGCCCACATTTAAAAAACAGAGAAAGCTATAGGATAGGGTCATTTCAGGTTCCCTGTCCTCAGCTGCCCCAGGAACTAATTGGGGACATCGCCCTGGGCACCTGGGAGCCCCTCTAGCTCCAAGTCTCTTGCCAACCCTAAGATGGCTCCCTTAATTAAGATATGTGCTTCCCTGCTCCCCTATCCAACCTTCCTTTATCCAAATCATCCCATTTCCCCAAGTTCCCCCCAACCTCCCCTTCTCACTTTTCTCTCCCCATCTCCCCTTACCCCCCTCCCACCCCACCCCCAAGATCCCAATTTTTGCCCAGCAAACTTGTCTACTTCCCATAACCAGGAGGATAGCTATATGTTTTTCTTTGGGATCACCTTCTTATTTAGCTTCTTTAGGAAATCAAATTATAGACTCACTGACCTTTATTTATCTCTAGAAACCAATTATGAGTGAGTACATCCCATGTTCATCTTTTTGGGTCTGGGTTACCTCACTCAGGATAGTGTTTTCTATTTCCATCCATTTGCATGAAAAATTCGAGAAGTCATTGTTTTTTACCGCTGAGTAGTATTCTAATGTGTATATATTCCACACTTTCTTCATCCATTCTTCCATTGAAGGGCATCCTATAGCCATACTGATGAATATCTTGCATATCACCATAGAACCTTCATCTGGAGATGGATGGAGATAGAGACAGAGACCCACACTGGAACACTGGACTGAGCTCCCAATGTCCCAAGGAGGAGCAGAAGGAGGGAGAATATGAGCAAAGAAGTCAGGACCACAAGGGGTGCACCCACCCACGGAAACAGTGGGGCTGATCTATTGGGAGCTCACCAAGGCCAGCTGGCCTGTGACTGAAAAAGCATGGGATAAAACCAAACTCTCTGAATATGGCGGACAATGAGGGCTGCAGAGAAGCCAAGGACAATGGCACTGGGTTTTGTTCCTACTTCATGTTCTGGCTTTGTGGGAGCCTAGCCAGCTTGGATGTTCACCTTCCTAGACCAGGATGGAGGGGGAAGGACTTTGGACTTTCCACAGGGCAGGGAACCCTGACTGCCCTTCAGACTGGAGAGGGAGGGGGAGAGGAGTAGGGGGAGGAGGAGAGGAAAGGGAGACAGGAGGGAAATGGGAGGCGGGGAGGAGGCGAAAATTTTTTTTTTCAATAAAAAATTATATTACAAAAAAATAAAAATAAATAAAAACAAAATGTGAAAAAAGAAAAAACAGAGAAAGCTCACATTAGAGACCTAACAGCACAGCTGAAAGCTCTAGAAAAAAAAAAAGGAGCAGACTCACCCAGGAAGATTAGAAGACTGGAAATAATCAAACTGAGGGCTGAAATCAACAAAATAGAATCACAGAAAACAATCCAAAAAATCAATGAAACAAAGAGCTGGTTCTTTGAGAAAGTCAACAAGATTGACAAACCTTTATCCAATCTAATCAAAAGGCAGAGAGAGATCATGCAAATTAGCAAAATCAGAAATGAAAAAGGGGACATAACAACAGACACTGAAGAAATTCAGAGAATCTTTAGGTCTTACTACAAAAGCTTATATTCTACAAAGTTGGAAAATGTAAAAGAAATGGACTTGTTTATAGATAAGTACGATTTACCAAAATTAAATCAAGACCAGGTGAAAAATTTATTTATTTTTTTATTGTTTTATTTTTTTAATTAATTAATTTATTTATTTATTAAAGATTTCTGTCTCTTCCCCACCGCCGCCTGCCCTTTCCCTCCCCCTCCCCCAGCCAAGTCCCCCTCCCTCGTCAGCCCAAAGAGCAATCAGGGTTCCCTGCCCTGTGGGAAGTCCAAGGACCACCCACCTCCACCCAGGTCTAGTAAGGTGAGCATCCACGAAACTGCCTAGTCTCCCACGAAACCAATAGGTACAGTAGGATCAAAAACCCATTGCCATTGTTCTTGAGTTCTCAGTAGTCCTCATTGTCCACTATGTTCAGTGAGACCGGTTTTTAACCCAGGCTTTTTCAGACCCAGACCCGCTGGCCTTGGTGAGTTCCCGATAGAACATCCCCATTGTCTCATTGTATGGGTGTACCCCTCGCAGTCCTGAGTTCCTTGCTTGTGCTCTCTCTCCTGCTCCTGATTTGGACCTTAAGATTTCAGTCCGGTGCTCCATTGTGGGTCTCTGTCTCCTTTCATCGCCTGATGATGGTTAATATTCAGGAGGATGCCTATATGATTTTCTTTGGGTTCTCCTTATTTAGAGAGGCCTTATCACACAACAAAAGTATATGCTCTACTATGTTCATAGCAGCATTGTTTGTAATAGCCAGAACCTGGAAACAACCTAGATGCCCTTCAATGGAAGAATGGATGAAGAAAGTATGGAATATATACATATTAGAGTACTACTCAGCAGTAAAAAACAAGGACTTCTTGAAGTTTGCAGGCAAATGGATGGAAATAGAAAACACCATCCTGAGTGAGGTAAGCCAGACCCAAAAAGAGGAACATGGGATGTACTCACTCATATTTGGTTTCTAGCCATAAATAAAGGACATTGAGCCTATAATTCAGGTGAAAAATTTAAATAGACCTATAAGTCGTGAGGAAATAGAAGCTGTGATAAAAAAAAAAACCAGGACTAGATGATTTTAATGCAGAGTTTTACCAGAAATTCCAAGAAGAGCTGATACCTGTACTCCTTAAGGTGCTTCACATAATAAAAACAGAAGACTCATTGCCAAACTCTTTTTATGAAGCTACAGTTACCCTGATACCAAAACCACAAAAAAACTCAACCAAGATAGAGAATTACAGACCAATCTCACTCATGAACATCGATGCAAAAATCTCAGTAATATACTGGCAAACAGAATCCAAGAACACTCAAAAAATAATCCATAACAATCAAGTAGACTTCATCCCACAGATGCAGGGCTGGTTCAATATACAAAAATCTAATCTTATAAATAAACAGAAAGATTTTTCACTATTAGCTATGGTGAATTATGTTATTCATATTAGATGTCCCATGCATCACAAAGGCCATATTGGCATATTGTCAATGATCAAAATATAGGATTTGAAAAGAAAGAGTAATAGTTAACACTGTAATTTATGATCAAATGGTAGATTAAAAAGAGCATAAACATTATATAACCATTTGAATTTCTAACATAGAAAATGTTCGGCTCAACTGAAGAAAACTAAAACATTTTATTTTTTCTCTTGCCCATATATCTCTCAGAGGCAGAACTGTAGATTTAGGAGAAAGCCCCACAGTTCTCATTATCTTCCCATAGAATGGGAGGAAACCTGACTCTAACCTTAATCTTTTCCTCCTCCAACTTGTCCTCATCATTGTCCTTGTTCTCCTTGTCATCTTCATCCTTTTTGAAGTCATTGTCATCCTCCTCTTTCTCCTTGAAAGATCTCTCTCTATTTCTCTCTATATTGCTAAAGAAGCTAGGGTGAGACTTTTTATGTACGTATGATTGGTCTTAAACTTATGGTGATTCTATTGGCTAAGCCTCCTTAGGACAAAGATTGCAGACTTGTAATGCCACATTTGTCTCAGATTTCAAGGTGATATATATATATATATATCTTCAATGTATATAAATTCAATGATGAATTAGAAGGAAATATGCTACTTTAGAATTTGTTTCTTGTGATCATTACACTTATTTTCCTTTCTAAGTGAAGTTTAAATAGATGTTTTTCAGAATTCCATTGATATTTATCTTTAGTGTTTATAAATATATAAAATTATATGGATATTTTATGAGAAAATATCTGCTGATATAGATAGATATTTGTTCTGACATCCCTACCATTCCACTAATTGACATTCTTAATTTTATTTTAAAAAATATTTTATTACCTTATGTGTATGAGTATGTACACCATGTATGCCCCTGGTGGCTAGAAGTCAGAAGAGGTTATATTAGATATCCTGTTACTGGAGCTATTACATGGTTATTAACCACAAGGTGGGTCCTGGAATAGACACTGGGTCCTCTGTGAGAGCAACAAATGTTCTTAACCTCTGAATCAACTTTCCTTCCTGACATACATAGTTCTGTTGTTTCACGTATCAAATATACATTTAGATATTCAATGGAGTATGGTTTTTTATTCTTGTCTCTATTTTATCTTTATCATTCCTTATTAATTTTTAATAGTCAGTGATTCATTTTGCTATGTCTGAAAAACTTGTGTGTGTGTGAAAATCTGCTAGTGATATATTCTCTGTTTTTAGTCACCAGAGAGTGTTTCTTTATTACGTTTTCATTTCTGAGTAGATCTTTATCATATATAGAATTCTTCACTTTTGTACATGAAAATTTGATGTTTCTCTTTGGAATCTTGGGGTCCAGAGTAGAAAATAATATCATTCAATGTATTTAAACTCTATAAGAAATATGCCATTTTTCTACAGCAGGTTTAACGTCTTTATCACTTGTTATCAGGAAAATTGACTATGATGTGTGCTGTTATTTAGTTTAGGGGATATTGACATATAGGTCTTTTAGGCTCTATTAGTTTAATTGATTTTTACCTCATTTTTTCCTCTCTCAGTCAGATAATTTTATTTTTATCTTCAAGTTCACAAATTCAATTATTTTCTCAGTCCTATGGTTTTTCAATTTGGTTGTTATATATTTTGTTTCTTTTTCCCTCTTTGTTCCTTATATTTCCTTTTTAGATGATTTTGAGATGGACTTATATAACTTTTTATTAAAAAATACCTTTAGTGCCGGTAAGATAGTTTAGTTAACCACCAATCCTGATGGCCTGAGTTTGATTCCCCAGGCTCCACATAGTAGAACGAAAGAATGGAATCCTGTAAGTTGAATTCTTTACTTATAATTACTGTAAGCTGAATTCTTTATTTTTCTTTCTGTGCCTTCTGTTTCCTCTTGACTGCAAACTGTTATATAATTCAGAATCTTGCCTCCCTGTATATGATTTCTCTTTGTCTATGTCTATGTTTCTGTGTCCCTAACAAAGGGTTTTTGCTTCGCATTTACTGAATATCTCAGAATGCAACACCTGGGGAAGAAATAAGGGAATATTTTACAAATATCTTAAACATAATATTATAAGGGACTGAAACTGATACCAACTGTCCCAAATAGTGAACAAACTTTTATCAAGCAATATATGTATGCTGCTTTCAGCATTTATGGTGGATAGTTGTTTTGTAAGTTTGCTTTTCAACAAAATCTCTCTCTCTCTCTCTCACACACACACACACACACACACACACACACAAATGCACATATTGTTCTCTCTGAGACAGGAGCATGGAAGAGTACATATCTTAAGATTTCAGCTTAGGTTGTAAATGTTGATTACCTTGGAAACCAAATCTAAGATTGGTTATTAAATTGTTCTCTTAAATGCAGTTCAATCAAACAGGCTGAGAACACAGTAGGATAGAAGTCAAATCATTTTTATATTTTAAAAATGTTTATTTTTAAAAACTTTAAAAATATTTTACTCATTCTTTGAGAATTTCATACATTGGATTTTAATATTCACCCATTCCCCTAACTCCTTTCAGATCCACCCCATTAGATCTTAATTCATCCATGCATCTTGGGAAAAATGAAACACATAAACATGTACAAAAGGAGAATTGTTCTTTTAAATGCGAACAGCTGAAGAGACTCAGGTCTCTCTAAGGAAGTGGAGACTGAGCACACATGGGGTGAGGGTCATAGAGGACAATAAGGGGGACTTTGGGGACAGAAGAGTCAGTTAATACACAGGACAGTTCCGATGTTGTTAGGAAGTGGTGGCAACCAGAGGGTTTGATACATGATCTTACCAGAAGCTTCCACAGATGTCATAAGTCAAGTTAATGGTCCTCAACATCTGGAGATGCTGGATCAGATCCTGGAGCATCTCAGACCACCTGAGGCTTGTAGGTAGTTAATGCTTCACATCCCAGTTCATCCTAACCACCAGACTTTGTGCCCCTCTTTTGAAAGCTCAGCAAGTCCACATTTTGCTCTAAGATTTATTTTTATTTTATGGGTATGAGAGTTTTGTCTGAGTCTGTGTCTGTGCACCATATCCCTGAGTGGTGTCTGTGGAGGCAAGAAGAGAAAGGTCAGATACCCTGGAACTGGAGTTACTAGAGTTGTGACTTGTCATTCATGTGGGGACCTAGGTCTTTTGTAATGGCAAAAACTGCTCTTAATCACTGTGCCGTCTCTCCTGCTCCCAAAGTTTCTTGCTAGAACATTTCTTCTTTCCTCATTATTTTTAACCTTTAAACTTTATAAAAAGTATTTGTGTGTGTGTGTGTGCTTGTGTGTGTGTGTGTGTGTGTGTTACAGAGATCAAATGATAACTTGAAGTAAGGGTTGGTTTTCTCCTTCTACTGTTTGTGTGAGTTCTAGGGATTGAACTCAGATAATCAGGCTTCGCAACAATCGCCTTTACCTAGGGAGCCATTTCATGACCCCTCCTAATTTATTTACTTTTTGTCCCCCTCTTCCTTTCTCTTTTCCTCATGCATTGATTGTCTTCCCTTCTTCTGCCCCCATACACACTGTCACTTATTCAGTTTTTTTTTTGTTTTTGTTTTTGTTTTTGTTTTTGTTTTTGTTTTGTTTTAAATAGGGCTCATTCTGTAGCTCAGTATGACCTGGAACTTACTATATACCCCAGGCTGAATTCAAGGCAGTCATTCTGTCTCTGCCTCTTGAATGCATCATGCTCTGTGATTTATGGTCTTCAGTGACAACATCTGTGAGTGTGAAACCACTATAAGTCATTCACTGAGAAAACGTGGTGAACACTTGGCATATTCTGGGCTCTGGGGTGCACTGTGGGGTGGTGAACCACTCCAGGCTCTATAGGAAGCAGTTGCAAGCCCATCTTTCTTCCAGGGAAGCTGCCATGTCCACCATTAAATCAAAGAAGTGTTTTCACACTCACCTTTATGATAAAAGGGAGAACAAATTTAAATGTGTGCGAGAGACTGAGGACTAAGGATACTAGACTTCAGAGGAGACAAATGATTTGATTTACAGCTCTCACTAGTTCTCCAGCTGAAGGAGATCCAGAGGGCTGCAGATGATGTCTGTGCAGGTGCACATGGGCATGACTAGAATCGCAGCTATACATTCTCCAATGACAGGTTACACATGCACACAGCATGTGTTTGTATGTAAACAGACAAATGCACATTCACTTGCTCTAGAATTCACTAGGATCAGCTCAGACCTTAATGAAGTTATCTCTACAACCTGACTCTGAGTTATCTTTATCCTTCAACACTATAAAGATTCAAAGCTGAATTACACTTAAAAGAGCATAGCACTTAAATTATGTCAGTGGGAATCTCAATAGGGGCCAAATGGCTCACAAAAGAGATGACCAAAAGGGTTCAACAAACAGTTTACAGATGAGGAAAAACAGATAAAAAAAATGACAGGGTTCCTGAACACTCCACAGTAAGAAGCAATTACTATCCCTAGGCAGAGGCAAGGAGAGGGAAGCAGTGCAGGAGTTGGCAAGTTCCCAGACAGAAGAGAGGTCCACACATTGGAAACTGTAGTCTTAAGATACCAGAGTTCCTTATGCTTATGGTGGTACTAGTGGAAAGCTGCGGAATTGTTCTAGATGTTCACCTAGATAAATGAATGAAGAAAATGTAGTGTACATATGCAGGTTCAACTGCAAAGAATGATGAAAGGGTGACATTTGCAAGAGAAATTTAGCATCACAGGGTGTGTGTGTGTGTGTGTGTGTGTGTGTGTGTGTGTGTGTGTGCGCGCGCGCGCGCGCTATCATATATGTGCATTGAGATAGGATCTCTCTATGTAGCCGTGGTTGTCCCAGAACTCTCTGTATTGTACAGGCTAGCATAAACCTCAAGAGATTCACCTGTCTCAGCCTCAGGAGTTCTAAAATTAAAGGTATGTACCATCTTGACTGGCATATATTTTATCCCTGTTATCCTGATGTCATAAACAGAACTTAATTTACCACATATATTCTACAACTTCATGCAAATATAAATGAAGTTTTAAGTCTTATCTGACTTCAACCATAGTATTTACTTTGCCTGTGAGGTTCAGCATAAATTCCGGTCTCTTTGAATATAAAATATATTTTCATAACAATGCATTGCCACAGTAGCCTTTGTTTTGTGGGGGAGGATTATAATTTGAATGACAATTTAAGATTTCAGAATAGTCATCATGATTCTTGTCTGCATATTTGTGTGCCAACCAAACGGAATATCTGATTCTTAGAGACATTTATAGGGCTATTTATTTCTTAAGCATGACATTGTGATTCAGATTAGTCACACGTAAGTCTTACTCAGATTTTTGTGGCTCTTCATACTTGCATTATAACCCCTTTTGCCTTTTACCCTTTCTGTAATTCTGTTATGTCTCTCCTAGTGAGAAGAGGCAGAAGTACCGCTGGGAAAGCATCGAAGTTTGCCTTTTCTGCTCAGCTTCTGCTAACACCATATGACAAAGAAAATGATCAATATAAAGGATGGATATCTCCAGTCCCTTTCCATTCCCATGATAGTGTGTGGACAGTGTATGAACTGACGACATAACTGCGCCATGGTATAGATAAAGAGAAGGTTTTTATTGAAGATATGAGGAAGAGAACAGCCAGAGGCATCTCTCAGTGACCAGAACAAAGCGAGAAAGTAACAGATTGAACATGATCAGCCAACTGGACATGGCCAGGAGATAAACAAGAGTAGAGGAGGAGGGGTAAAGAAGACAGAGGACAAAGTGAGGATCAAGAGAGTAAATAGCCAAAGTGGCAGAATTATAAGGAAAATGAAGAGCTGCAGGGAAAGAAACATGAGCTGGAGATGTTTACAAGGATGGGGAGGTGAGAAAAGTTAAGAAGAGCCAGGGTACCAATATGGACTCTGAAATGTGAAACAGTTACTTATGATACTGAAGGAGCCTGGGCCAGCATGTTCTTTGTTATGCTAAATAACCACTACAGGTAGCTATTCCTTCCTTTTGCCTGTGATAAGAGAAATGGCTCCCTTTGATAGGTTCCTAAGGAACACAGATTTGTTTAACTATCAAAATTGGGGAAATGGAGTTTTCCCTATACTTGACAGACAAAAGAGTGAGAAAATACTGTTTCTCTTACTGGAATTCAGAAGAAGTGAGATGGTCATTATAATAATTCTTTCTGACCTTTTCATTTTCTGTTCTGGTACTTAAGCTAAGAAGAACACTGTTTCATTGCAGATCTTTGTTTATATCTGTTGGCTTTCTGTGTTGTAAGTAATTCCTTTCATTTTCCTATCTTAGATTCAAGGAAGACAAGACAAAAACTAAATTCTTGGGAACTTTTATTCATATTGTTTTTCAAACCCCTGGGTCTAACTAACATACTTCATTCTTTGTGTTATGTATAGAGGTTTATAGTTCTACTTACAGGGAGTAACAAAGAAAACGTGTTTACCTATTCTAAAATTAAAGCCCACACAAGCTTTAAAAACAAATTTATATATAATTTGTAATGGTGTTTTCACATGTATTTACAGTAAAGACTTAATGCTTAACACAAGAATAATTAGAAAAGCATTTAACAAAAGCTGACATATTTTGTAGTGATCTATGTATTGTTGAGTTTCTATTTTTGGTATCAGTACAACCTCAAAGACTATGCCAAAATAACAATAGAGACTATACTGAATATATCTAGTGTAAGATACAAGTTTGCATCATTTTGAAAATTAGTGAATATGGAATGCATACAGCTATAATTGAGGAAAGACTGGCTGGAATGCTCAAACAAAAACTGCTTCAGTACACATGCAAAATAGATTCCTCTCCACATAAGCCCTACCTCTGATTCAAGTAACTCTCAACTGACTATATTCAGACCCTCTTTGATTATCCTGGAAATAATAATCCCCCTTTTTTAAAAATTAACTGAACACAGATTTAAAGCACATATGAAAAATACCAGTACAACAAAATTTGGTTAGTATTGAATAGCTTAGACTTTAGTATAAACTAGTTGAGACCTCAAATTTCAATACAGCAAGTAATTAAATGCATTGTTTCTTGTTGACAATGAAAAATTCAAAGAAAAAAACTGTATCAGAGCACATAAAGTGTTTAAAGTTTTATTATAAACTTGTGCTATTTAAGCATTGTTAGTATATGTAATTAGGCATGAATTGAATAAAATTCTTAAAAGCAGAACTCAGGTAAAGTCCCCCTGCTTGATAAGTGGCCTTACCAGCCATCAGAATTGCCGGTAGTCCCCCAGCCAGAGGTAATCCCTCACTCTTTCAGTGCTGTCTCACAATATCCCCAAAATTCCCACTTCCTTGTTGTACCATCTCAGCCCACAACTTAAGAAGAGACTACCTGCTCAACCAGAGATCACTCTGGGTACCAGAACTCAAAGTAGGCAACCTGCCTCTAGACCACCCCGCAATCTCTCAGTGCCCCTACAACTTATCCTAAAATCACCACCCCTCCTTGTCCTGCCTTGTCCCAGCCCCAAATTCAGGTGAAGATCTCCTATCTCCTGCTTGACCAAAGACTACACAGTCAGAAGTCCAGCCCCCAATTCAGGCGGAGTCCCCCTGTACAACTACTGATCATACCAGCAAAAAAAAAAAAAAAAAAAAAAAAAAGCAAGAAAATAGAAAGTCAAGAACAAAAAACCCATATAACAAAGACAAACTCAGAATTTAGCACCTAGACCAATAGTCACCACAAACCAAGAAGCCTAGATGCCTGCTAGCACCCACATGATGATCAACAACTATCTATAACTCCAAGATCTGACACTCTCACACAGACATACATACATACAGGCAAAACACCAATGCACACAAAATAAATAAATTATTTTATAAAAAAGAAGAAGAACATAAATAATACCCAATGCAATATGTCACCACAGAGCCCAGCTATCCTGCTATAGCAAGCTTTGAATATTGCAACACAGCTGAAGCACAGGAAAAACATCCTGAACCCAACTTAATGAAGATAAAAGAAGTTCTTAAAGGCAAAATGAATAAATCCCTAAAAGAAAATAAGGAAAAGGCAAACCAAAAAAAAACGGAAGGAAATGAATAAATCCATCAAAGAAAGCAAGAGAGAGAAAGAGAGGGGGGGAGGGGGAGAGAGAGAGAGAGAGAGAGAGAGAGAGAGAGAGAGAGATAATTGAAGGAAATGAATATAATAGAGGTTCTTAAAGGAGAAATGATTAAGTCCCTAAAAGAAAGTAAGGAAAAGGCAAGCCAAAGAAAAAATTGAAGGGAATGAATAAATCCATTAAAGAAAACCAGTGAGAGAGAGAGAGAGAGAGAGAGAGAGAGAGAGAGAGAGATGAAAGAAATGAATAAACTGTTCACAACCTGAAAATGGAAAATAGGAGTACTAAAGAAAACACAAACTGAAGGAATTTTAAACATGAAAACTCTAGGGAAACAGAACTACAGAGGAAAACTTTGCCAACAAAATACAAGACATGGAAAACAGATTCTTAGGCACTGCAGATATTATAGGATAAATAGATACATTAGTCAAAGAAAATGTTAAATATAAAAAATCCTCATACGCAACATACAGGAAATCTGTGACACTATGAAAACATTAAATCTTTTATAGAGAATAAGAATAGTAGAAAGAGAAGAAACCCAGCTCAAAGGCCTAGAAATTATTTTCAACCAAATCATTCAAGAATGCTTTCCTAACCTAAAGAAGCAGATGTCCATAAAGGTTTAAGAAGCTTACAGAACACCAAATATATTGGACTAAAAAAAGAAAACCATTGTAAAAACAATAAAACACTAAACATAGAAGAGAGAATATTTAAAACTACAAAGAAAAAGAGCAAGTAACATAAAGGTAGATCTATTTAAATTGCACCCTCTTCTCGATGGAGTCTCTAAAAGCCAGAAGAGCCTGGGAATAGGTTCTGATGACTCTAAGAGACCAAAGATTACAGCCCAGACTATGACAAGCAACAAAACTTTAAATTGTAGTAGATGGGGAAAACAAGATATTTCATGACAAATGCAAATATAAACAAATTATATCCACTAACCCAGCCCTACAGAAGGTACTAGAAGAAAGATTCCAACCAAAGAGGCTAACTATACTTATGAAAAAACAGGAAATAATTTTACACCATCAAAAAAGGGGGGAAATACACACATACACCACCAACACCACCAAGAACAACAAAATAAAATGAATTCACTATCATTGGTAATTGATATCTCTCAATATCAATGGACTCAATTTACCAATAAAAAGATACAAACTAACAGAATATACACGAAAACAGTATTCATCCTTCTGATTATGAAAGAAACACACATCAACTTCAAAGATAGACATTACCTCAAAATAGATGGTTGAAAAAATAAGTTCCATAGAAATGGGAGTAAGAAGCAAGTTATTGTAGTGATTATAACATCTAACAAAATTGATTTCAAACCAAAAAAAAATTAATCAAAAGAGACATGGAAGGATATTTTATACTCATCAAAAGAAATATTCAGCAAAAATGTTCTTTCAATTCTTGACGTCTATGCCCCAAATGCTAGTGTACCCACATTTGACAAATATTACTAAAGCTTAAATCACACATTGACACTCACACATTGATGTTGGGAGATTACAATACCCCACTCTTACAATGGACAGATCATTCAGAAGAAACCTAAACAGAGAAATAATGGAATAAACAAATGCTATGACTCAAATGAACCTACCAAATTTCTACAGAACATTTCACACAATAACAAAAGAAAAAAATTAACTATACACTAAGTCACAAAGCAAGTCTCAACAGATACAAGAACATTGAAATAACCTTTCACATACTTTCAAACCACCACGTATTATAGCTGGACTTCAACAACAGAAAGCCTACAAATGCATGGAAACTGAACAAACTGAATGAAAACTGGATCAAGACAGAAATAAAGAAAGTAGGTATGTCCTATAATTCAATGATACAGAAGCTGCCCAAACTTATGGGACACAGTGATAGCAGTGTAAAGAGGAAATTTTATAGCACTGACTACATGAAAAAATGGAGATAATCTCATACTAGCAATTTAACAGCATACCTTAAAGCTCTAGAAGAAAAATAAGTAAGCACAAAAATTCAGGAAACAGTAATCTTCTGGACTCCTTGGGAACTGATTTCTGGCCTCCAGGACTACAAGAAAATACATTTTAATTTTATTTATTTAATTTAATTTAATTTATTTTTTTATTATATTATATTTTTTATTATATTAAAAAATAATATAAAAAATAAATTAATTTAACTAATAAGCCAGGAAATTTATTGTTAAGAAAAAGAAGTAAGCATATCCAAAAGGAGTAAAGCTTAGGAAATAATAAATCTCAAGGTTAAAATTAATAAAATAGAAATAATGAGAACAACATGAAAAATTAATGAAACAAATAGTTGATTCATTAAGAAAATCAACAATCTAAACACATTCCTAATGAAATAACTAAAAGACAGAGATAGAATATCCAAGTTAACAAAATCAAAAACAAAAAGAGGGACATAATAACAGACACCAAGGACACCCAATGAATAATTAGATCATACTTTAGAAACCTGTACTCTACACTACTATAAAATCTAAAATAAACGGACAATTTTTTCAATAGATATCACTTAACCCAAGTTAAATAAATATCAGATAAACAAAATTGAATAGCCCTATAAACCCCCCCAAATAAAAGTACTCATTAAAAATCTTCCAATCAAAAAATAACCAGGGCCCAGTGGTTTTTGTCTGAAAATCTATTAGACTTTTAAACAAGAGGTACTGCCAATATTCCTCAAATGATTCCATAAAATAGAAATAGAAGAATCATTGCTAAATTTATTTTATTAGGTCACAGCCACTCTGATAACCAAACCACATAGAGATTCAACAAAGAAAGAAAATTAGAGACCAATTTTCCTACGAAAACAGAAGCAAAATACTTAATAAAACATTGACAAAAGGTATCCAAAAACATCAAAAAATCATTCACCATCATCAAGTAGGCTTTATGTCTGAGGTGCAGGTATGATTCAATATATGAAAATGAATTTATATAATCCACCATATAAAAAACAGAACAAGAAAACCCCACATGATCATTTCATTAGATGACAAAAAGATACTTTGACAAAATCAAAAATCCCTTCATGATAAAAGTTATGCAGAAATTAGGGATAAAAAGAAGATACCTAAACATAATAAAGACAATTTTCAGGAAGCCTATAACCATCATCAAGTTAAATGAGAGTCATTCAAAACAATCCCACTAAAATCAAGAACAAGATAAAGCTGTTCACTCTCTCTTCAGTATGGTACTTGACGTTTTGGTTAGAACAACAATAAAACTGGGGGACATTGAGGAGTGCAAGTTAGAAAACAGGAAGTAAAAGTCCCATTATTTGCAGATGATATGAATGTATACATATGTGACCCTAAAATCCCACCATGGAATTCCTATAGCTAATAAACAACTTTAGTGAAGAGGCTGGATACAATATTAACTCAAAACAATCAGTGGCCCTCCTATATACAAATGACAAAAGGACCAAGAAATAAATCAGAGAAACAACAGTATTCACAATAGTCACAAATAACATAAAATATCATTAGGGTAACTCTAACTAAGATAAGGAAAGCCTTGAATTACAAAAACTTCAAGGATTTGAAGAAATTAAAGAGTTTATCAGAAGATATAAATATCTCTCATGCTCGTGGATCATTAGATTAACAAATTAAAAATGGCCTGTCTGTAAAAAGCAATCTACAGATTCAATGCAATCCTCATCCAAATTCCAGCACAATTCTTTACAGACCCTGAAAGGACAATACTCAGTTTTATATTGAGAAACAAAAAACTCAGGTTAGATAAAATACTCATAAACAATATTAGAATTTCTAGAGGGATCGCCATCTCTAAATTCAAGCTCTACCACAAAGCTATAGTAATAAAAACCATAAAAAGAGAAACATTTGATCAATAGGATCATAGTGAAGAACCAGACATAAATCCAACCAGATATGAACCTCTGATTTTTGATTTAAAAAAGTCAGAAATGCACAACAGGAGAAAGAAAGCGTCTTCAGCAAATGGTGCTGGTATAACTGAATGTTAGCATGTAGAAGAAAACAAATAGACTCATATATATCACCCTGCACAAAACTCAAGTCCAAGTAGATTAAAGACCTCAACATAAATCCAGACATTGTGAACCTGATAGGCAACAAAGTGGGGAATAACTTTGAATGCACTGGAACAGGAGACAAGTTCCTGAATAGGTTAGTCATTAAGATCAGCAATTAATAATAGGACCTCAGAAACCTGAAAATCTTCCGGAAACCAAAGGACACTATCATTAGGAGGAAAATGGCAGCCTATCAAATGGAAAAATATTTTCACTAAGTCTACATCTAATGGATATAAAGAACTTAAGAAACTAGACATCAAACCAAACAATCCATTTCAAATGGGGTACACATCTAAACTGAGAATTCTCAATAGGAAAATATCAAAGAGCTGAGAAACACTTAAGGAAATGTTCAAAATCCTTAGCCACTAGGGAAATGCAAAGCAAAAATTAGTTTGAGATTCCATCTTACATCTGTCAGAAAGCCTAATATCAATAACACAAGTGATAGCTCATGCAGGGAGGATGTGGAGCAAAGGAGTATTCCTTTATTGCAGGTAGGTGTGCAAATTTGTACAGCCACTATGGAAATCAACAAGTTGGTTCCTCAGAAAGATGGCAATCAATACCTCAATACCCAGCTATAAATGATTATACATATAGCCAAATGATGATACATTCTATCATAAAAACACTTACTCAACTATGTTCATTGTGCATTTGTTTATAACAGCAAGAACCTGGAAACAACCTAGGTGTCCCTCAACCAAATAATGAATAAAGAAAGTGTGGTAATTTACACAATGGAGTACTCCTCAGCTGTTAAAAACGGTATCATGAAATTTGTAAGCAAGTAGATGGACCTAGGGAAAATTATCCTGAGTGAGGTAATCCAGACTTAGAAATGCAAATAATGTCTGTCTTTACTTATAAGTGAATATTAGCCTTAAATAAATGATAACCAACCTACAATCCATACACCCAGAGAGCTTAGGTAAAGAGGAGGTTTTTTTTTTAAAGTCTTCCTGGAAAGGGGAAATGAATAGATACTGTCTGTTGACTGGGGGCATTTGGGATGGGAATAGAAGGGATCATGTGATTGGAGAGGGATATCCAGAAAGAGTATTGGGAGAGACATTGGAATAGGTAGATATTTTGGAGGTCTTGTGGAAACCTAGTAAAGTAGAAACTCCTTGGAATCTACAAGGATGATGTATTGAGGACTCAGAGTTACGGAGGATATGGAGACTGAACAGTTCATCTTCTATAACCAGGGTTCCAGTAGTGGACCTGCAACACCAACCCAGGCACAAAAATTTTGACCTATAGAACACTCCCATTGTCTCAGTGTGTGGGTGCACCCCTCGTGGTCCTGAGTTCCTTGCTCGTGCTCTCTCTCCTTCTGCTCCCAATTTGGACCTGAGATTTCTGTCGGTGCTCCTATGTGGGTCTCTGTCTCTGTCTCCTTTCATCGCCTGATGAAGGTTAATATTCAGGAGGATGCCTATATGTTTTTCTTTGGGTTCTCCTAATTTAGCTTCTCTAGGATCACTAATTATAGGCTCAATGTCCTTTGTTTATGGCTAGAAACCAAATATGAGTGAGTACATCCCATGTTCCTCTTTTTGGGTCTGGCTTACCTCACTCAGTATAGTGTTTTCTATTTCCATCCATTTGTATGCAAAATTCAAGAAGTCCTTGTAGCTGGCCTGGATCTGAAAAAGCCTGGGATAAAACCGGACTCGCTGAACATAGTGGACAATGAGGACTACTGAGAACTCAAGAACATTGGCAATGGGTTTTTGATCCTACTGCACGAACTGGCTTTGTGGGAGCCTAGGCAGTTTGGATGCTCACCTTACTAGACCTGGATGGAGGTGGGTGGTCCTTGGACTTCCCACAGGGCAGGGAAACTTGATTGCTCTTTGGGCTAGCGAGGGAGGGGGACTTGATTGGGGGAGGGGGAGGGAAATGGGAGGCGGTGGCGGGGAAGAGTCAGAAATCTTTAATAAATAAATAAAAAATTAAAAAAAAGTTTTTGACCTACACTCTGTCCTCCCTGCAAGATGTGGTAAAATGGTGGCACAGGTCTTGTGGGATTCCCAATTAATGGACTACTCTTATTTGAGGCCCACTCTATGAGATTAAGTCCATAGCTGATATTGCCTGGATGGCCACTAATCAGAGACTGGAGAGTCCAGGGACCTAAGGTAGAAACAAACATGACTGGTAAAGTAATCAAGAGTCAAAGAAATAATTCCTTATGATGTTCTGCTATACTCATAGATGTCTAGTCCAGATGTGATCTGACAGATGCTGCCTCTCACAACCTATGGGAACAGAGGTAGAGACACACAGTCAAACATTAGACAGAGAGAAAACCCAGGTTGGAGGTATGCATTGGGTCCTTCTTCTTGGAGCTTGAAGAACCCTGTGGAAGAGGAGGGAGGAAGAATTGTGGGATCCAGAGGGTTTGAGCACACTGAGAGAGTACAATCCATGGAATAAATTAAGCAATATTCATGGGGTCTCACAGAGATTGAAACTGCAATAATTGACTCTGCATGGTCTATGCTAAATCCTCTGCCTATATGTTATAGTTGTTGGCTTCGTGGGTTTTTTGGTGGGGAGGACATCCTGACAGTGGAAGTGGGGGCATATATGACTCTTTTGCCTGCTCTTGGAACCCTTTTCCTCCTATTGGATTGGCTTTTCCCACCTTTATGAGAGGGTTTTTGCCTGATCTTATTGTATTATGTTGTACTGTGTTCAGTTTATGTCCCTGGAAGGCCAGCTATTTTCTAGAGGGAGTAGTGGGTAGGAATTCAGGAGTGGGAAAGAATTGGATCTGGGGGAGGGGCAACTAAGAGGTTAGAAAGAAAGAGCAGCTGTAGTGGGGGTGAATTGTATGAAAGAAGAAAAAATATTTTAAAAAATTGTTGTCATTTTATTGTATGCTTGGAAATAAGTCACAATTATAAATATGAAAATTTTTCTTTGAAATACATACTGTATTAGCTTTTTATTAAAGTAAATTATAGATGTTATCTAATCCATAAAATTAAACATTTTTAAATCAATTATAAAACAACTTAACAAAAATAATTATATTAGTAACAGATTATAATTGCATGGGATTATTTTAGGTAGAAACATAGAATATAAGTTTATATACATACTTTATAATATTAATTATTAATATTAGTAAAATTTTATTTCTATAAACTGTATTCAGTACTCTATAATTAACCCTTACTTTGGGCCAAACACTTAAATAATCATTTCACATAAGATCTATCTTGTTGTTATATCAATTTTACTAGGTAAGTTCTACTAAATATTGCATGATAGAAATGAAGGAAGTAAAAATCTAAGTACTGAAATATTCTATAGGGATTATTTCTAGAATATATATGCCAGAATAATTATCAATATATAATAACTTAAAGAAAAGTTTATAATCTTTGGGTAAGTCAAACGTTTAATCAGACAGAACCAAATATGACAGTCTACAAATTTAAAATTCTGTAACACATAAAAAGAAAAAAAGCAATGACTGGATGCAAGCCCTACAAGAAGAAAATATTTTCTTTGGTAATTGTTTGTATAGAACATACCCATGTCATAGTTATTAGCTTATGAACACTAATTTTAGACTGTCATTTTAGAAATAGTTTGGTTGCGTTAACTTCTTTTTTCTTTGCCAGAAGTATTTCTCAGTAGAGGATACTGGAGGTACTCTATAAGGAGAAGGACATTTTGATTTGGAGTTCCAATGTACTGCTGACTACACAGTCATAGCAGCATGCTGAGTTTTCTCTGACATTAGGCTTTTGTTGTTATAGTTCATCGCACATTTGCCTGCTTCTTGCAGTGTGCAGTGGTCAACAACATGCCATAGTAAACAGCTGATACTTTCCTCAAGGAGTTTGCAGCCAATGTATTTGATGAGACACTTCTCCATAAACAATCTTTTGCCTTATACTACAGGGATACTTTCTAGAAGGTTCTACCATCACGTTACCAGAACTACATCTATATCATTTAGTTGTGATACAGGAGTACTCTATATCTCAGTGCTGGGTGTTGGGGCTAAGGAAGGAGATCTACAGTGCTTTATGTCAGAGGTATAATGAATACTCTTTGCATCTGTTAATTCTATATTCTTTAGAATCAGCTTTACTAGCCAATATCTCATAATGCTTATAGTCTATATTATAGTTAATAATTTTTTTTTAAATTTTACAATTCTAAGTACAGTGGCAATTGTAAAGAATTATTAGGAAATTACAAAAGCAAATATGCTATACTAACTACAGTGCCTTGTTTTAAAACATTTTGTAGATTGTTTTGTATCTTGAATGCAACATCTATAGAATGTCAGAGTCACTCTTTTTTGTTTTCTTCCAGTTCAGTATAAACTGCTGCATGTTGAGTAAGACTTGTGATCCCAGGAGATAAACTACCTATCACAGTTTATTAGTTTGGTCTTGCTTTTGGGCCTGAGCACAGAGCTGAGCCCTTTCCAAAGGAGAAAAAAAAAATCAATGCTGGTAAAACAGATTACACGATTGCCTCAGAATTAGAGAAGCTATCATTGTGCTTGAGGGTGATGAAGTGTCAACTGAAACGTGAGCCTGGGTATTTGCTTCAATTGATTACTATGACAGTAATGATGAGTAAAAGACTTGCCTGTGGAGTAGGTTCTACTGAATTCAGTTGTGTATTCACAAAAAGGAAAAAAGTTCAAAGATTAAGGAATCCTTGCACAAGTGATAGTCAATAAATCAAGGCGCTTCCATGCCAGTCCGAAAAGAAGCTCTTATATCTTGTAATCGCAGAGCTCATGTTGCTAAAAGTCAAGCACAGCATTTAAATATGGGAGTTGTTGAATTAAAATGAATTCTTTTTTGCTCACAGGCTAGATTAGTTTCTTAATTTAAGACAGCAAAAGTAAAAAAAAAAAATGGGATCCTGAAATAATGAATGGATAAAAAAATGAAACTGATAATCTTGAGGCCTAGTGTGGAAATTCCAAGGATTTTTGCCCTCATAAAAGCAGTATGCCGTAGCTAGCAAAGAAGGCTTACAAGCACATATGTCATGAAAGCATGACAGATAAACTTGATTTTCAACTTGATGAGATCTAGCATTACCACATAAACAAATCTCTGGACTTTTCTGTGAGAAATTATCTAGATTAGGTTTAATGAAGTGGAAAAGCAACCCTAAATGTGGGCAGTACCAATCCATCCGTTAACAGGCTGATTCCTGGGCTGAATGGGAAGGAGAAATGGAGCTGAGCACAAAAATTCAAGACCCTCTGATTCCTAACTGTAAACACAATGTGACAAACTACTTCTTTTTTTTTCCCCGACCAAAGAGGCTTTAATGGCACCAGATTAAAAAAAAAAGTATATCCCAATCTGGGATATCATGAATGTCATCATCTGGGTAGCAAAGTATTTAGATTTTAGTCTTAACAACTCCCAATTTCTGAGTCACAGATGATCATTTTAAAACCTCTTCTTATCTCTCACATTATTGCTTACATCCCACGAAAACCAAAATTGCTTTTAACAAACTTGGCAATACCTCAAACCATTTTAGAACAAGTACAATGTATTGTTGTTATATGTGTTGCTGTAAACAATCTTAATTTGATTAAGAATGTAGCCTCAAAACAGAATTCTTTCATTTTGTCTTAAACA
The DNA here is from genome assembly GCA_963919705.1 of Alexandromys oeconomus. Lineage (NCBI taxonomy): Eukaryota > Metazoa > Chordata > Mammalia > Rodentia > Cricetidae > Alexandromys > Alexandromys oeconomus. The sequence continues at coordinate 1,212,776 of CAWTZB010000075.1, forward strand.
GCACAGCATAAACATCCCCAACAATACATTAACCTATATATAAAATATGGAATGTCTTCAATATTTTTCTCTTATGTGGCAACACACTAGTATATGCAAGTGAAAGTACTGTTGATGGGACAATAGGATACTTATCTGGGCAATGTCCTAGTTAGCCAGGTTTCAGCATTCAAAGGCTAGGTAAACATTCATTTTAGTAAGAAAAACAATATTAAAACAATTCCTATAAAGATGGGGTATACACACTTCATCCTGTACCCTAGCCATTCCATACAGAGCCTGACTTCTCTCAATCACACCTCTTAGCTTTTGGAGTGCTACTATAAAGATACATAAAATGCCTGCCCAGTACCAATTTGTCAACTTGATATTTCGTGATGACTTAAAAATAATATGCTGGATATTCATCAGTATGGCTATAGGATAGGGCCATTTCAGGCTCCCTCTCTTAAGCTGCCCAAGGAACTACCAGGGGACATCTCCTTGGACACCTGGGAACCCCTCTAGAGTCAAGTCTCTTGCCAGCCCTAAAATGGCTCGCTTAATTAAGATATATACTTCTCTGCTCCGATATCCACCCTTCCTCCATCCCAGCTCTCCCATTCCCCCAAGCTCTCCCCATCCTCCCTTCTTTGCTTTTCTCTCCCCATCTCCTACTGATAAATATCTTGCATATCACCATAGAACCTTCATCTGGCGATGGATGGAGATAGAGACAGAGACCCACATTGGAGCACTGGACTGAGCTCCCAAGGACCAAATGAGGAGCAGAAGGAGGGAGAACATGAACAAGGAAGTCAGGACCATAAGGGGTGCACCCACCCACTGAGACGGTGGGGCTGATCTAATGGGAGCCCACCAAGGCCAGCTGAACTGGGACTGATGGAGCATGTCATCAAACCGGAATCTCTGAACGTGGCGGACAATGAGGGCTGACTGAGAAGCCAAGGCCAATGGCACTGGGTTTTGATCCTACTGCATGCACTGGCTTTGAGGGAGCCTAGTCTGTTTGGATGCTCACCTTCCTAGAACTGGATGGAGAGGGGAGGACCTTGGACTTCCCACAGGGCAGGAAACCCTGACTGCTCCTTAGACTGAAAAGGGAGGGGGAAGGGAAGGTGGGGGAAAGGCAGGGAAATGGGAGTAGGGGAGGAGGTGGAAATTCTTAATAATAATAATAATAAAGAAAAAATGTTTTTAAGAACACTAAAAAAATTTAAAAATAAATAATATGCTAAATTTCAAAAGTTATGTACTTTTGTTTGAAAAAAATACCATAAATACTTCCAAAACTACAGGGTTTATAACACCCTGCATCTATGAGTAAACATTTACTTAGGCATTGTCAAATTCTGTTTAGTAACTTCCCATGAGCCCTCTCATCTCGAAGGTCAACAATAACCTGGTTTCTTCTGTATAATGGGAAGAATGCCATGTTTGAAATCAGGTGCTTTTCCTTAAGTCTCAGAGTTTATGTTCTGTTTCAATGTTACCTTATTGTATAAATACAGAAGGGATCTCACAGCTATGAAAAAAAAAAAAAAAAGCAAAGAAACCCTCCAATTTCAGGCCTTACAAACGGTACTCTTCTTTGTTTAAAAAGTTAACTTTAAACGTTAAAGATCAAGAACAGGCACTTTCTAAAAACCTAAACTGATGCCAAATCACAAAATTACTGGATAGTTATTGAAGACAGTTCTGACTTTGAGGAGGGTCATCTTGGGTGGCCTCGGCATGAGCACTGGTCTTTGGATACTCTTGTACATCCTCCTCCTTCTCTGCAAGCCCACCAGGAGACCCCAAAGGGAAAGATCTTTCAAAATTCTGGATTGAGGAGTCCTGTGAAATCACAGGCATTTGAACAGAAGAGTTGCTTTCAAACGTATTTTCTCCATGAGCATACTGAACAAGAGTCTCTTCTTGCTCCTGGTTTAAGTAGTCTGGCACTAAGAAATCACTTCATGCTTTCGGCGATGGGTACATCTTTATTGAGCAAGCCCTGGTGAACATTTTTACAGTGGTCACACTGAAATGGTTTAATTCCTGAGTATGGATAAGCATGAGCTGTTTTAGGTTCTGAATACTAGTGAATCGAACCCCACAGGTTGGACATTGGACAGGTCTGTCTGGACCATTTGGACTTGGTCGCTCTACTGCTGGTAGAAGGAGCAATGTAGAGTTGGAAGGGATACTGAACATTCTCTGTTGGCATCGTCTGTATGAGCACTGGTGCTAGAAGTGATTTGAAGGGTAGGCAACCTCTCCGTAACTCCTTCATCTACTGAGCCTATAGGGGAATACTGTGGACTAATCAGAAGAACCTCTTGTACTGGTTTACTTCCCAGCACTGTCTACTGACCACTCAGTGAGCTCTGAGATGCACTGACAGGCTGGGGCACTTCCTCATGGATTTCCTCAACACTTAATCTTTCTACTTTGACCTGCACATCTTCTTCTGTCCCTAGAGGCAAGGTAGTTTTTGTACTCTCACAAGTCACATAGTCATTCTTCTACTGCCTCAGACAGACCAGGCAACTCTAAAATCTCAGTATTTTCTGTCTGCTTTGCTTTCTCACGCTGAATCCTTCAATCAATTCCAAAAGGGAAAGTCCATGGAAAAGGTAAAGAAGAGTCAACTGGCTGATTTCTATTTTTTGCATAGGAAGTTGAGAAATTCAATACTTGGGTTGAACTTGTTTGTGTACTACATTTTACAGGACTCTCAGGAGACATCAAAATGTAGCTTTTGCGTTTTCTTTGGGATTCTCAGCAAACAGGAATGGTCCTTTCCACAACACTGCAATCTGAAGACACTGGAGAAATACTTCCATCTCCAGAAGTAAAATTGCAGTTAGAACTATTTTCTTGCCCAGCATCTAGACCCTTTTCTGGTTGGCTATGTGGTGTATTCCACAAAATACTTGATTTTATGATCTCCGATCAGGTACTAGCAACACTAATCATTGCATATAGCTGGCTGCAGCTAGAACACCAATAATATTTTCTGTATTAATTGGTAGAGTGGCTGTATAAGCGTATTCTAAAAGAGGTATAATCACTGAAACCTGATGCAGATCCAATACATTTTTGTTCTTATTCCCTGCTTGGCCCACAAGTTTTCTGCGAAAGAAATCACTGCAAGCTGCTAGTACCACCTTTTGAGCTCAGAAGATTTTATTTTGGACACAAATAGTGAAATTACAAAAATGTCCATCATTTCATAACATATTTAGTTTTCCCTGCATTTTCTGGCTGTGGGAAAAGGAGCTGTGAGTAAATGTTTTAACACCCATCTCCTTTTTTCCCCTCTTCTATTGATGTTCTTCAAAGATGCAATAAATCATAAATGTCATGTGTGGTGGGAGGGGGCAGACGGAGTGTGAAGCTGGGTCCTTTCCTTCCTTGTGAGGCTCAGGGGATACTATCTCAGCAGCCTTCCTAGGCCAGTGTGCTGCCTGGAGCTGGGCACTCATGGAGGTGCCTCTTGCCAGTATGCCTGCTAGGTGTGAGATGATGAGGCACAGGGAGGAGAGCACCTGGCACCCCTACTTCTTATTCCTATTTCCATACCTTCTGTGTTATGATTGACTGTATCACCAGGAACTGAAGCTGAAATAAACCCTTACTTTAATTTGCTCTTGTCAGGTATTTTGTCACAATAATGAGACACGTAACAAATACAGAGGCTGTGACATTTTTATTTATATAGTGTTCTTTTTTTCTTTTTTTAATTTCTTTTTTTAATTTTTTTATTGAAAAAAAATTCTGCCTCCTTCCAGCCTCTCATTTACCTCCCCCTCCCCCCCAACTCCCCTCACCCTTTCTCTCCGGTCCAAAGAGCAGTCAGGGTTCCCTGCCCAGTGGGAAGTCCAAGGTACTCCCCCTCCATCCAGGTCTAGGAAGGTGAACATCCAAACTGGCTAGGCTCCCACAAAGCCAGTGCATGCAGTAAGATCAAAACCTGTAGAGAGAGCAGCGGGCAGGCCTGCTTTTCGTCCCACCAGCTCCTGCATGGTTAACTTTACATCCGAAATAACAACACACAAACTGCATTCATATAAACACTGCCTGGCCCATTATATCTAGCCTCTTCTTGGCTAACTCTCATATATTGCTTAGCCCATATTTAGTAATCTGTGTAGCACCATGAGGTGGTGTCTTACCAAGAAGATTCTAGTGTACGTCCATCTTGGGCTGGAGCTTCATAGCATCTGACCCAGAGAGGAAAGGCATGGCATCTGACCTCACTTCCCTTCTTCCCAGCATTCTGTTCTGTCTACTCCACCCACCTAAGGGCTGGCCTATCAAATGGGTCAAGGCAGTTTCATTATTAATCAATGAAATCAATAGATTAACATATGACCTTCCCACATCAAAAACCCAGTGCCATTGTCCTTGGCTTCTCATCAGCCGTCATTGTCAGCCATGTGCAGAGAGTCCGGTTTTATCCCATGCTTATTCAGATCCAGTCCAGCTGGCCTTGGTGAGATCCAAATAGATCAGCCCCACCATCTTAGTGGGTGGCCCTGACTTCCTTGCTCATGTTCTCCCTCCTTCTGCTCCTCATTTGGACCTTGGGAGCTCAATCCGGTGCTCCAATATGGGTCTCTGTCTCTATCTCCATCCATCGCCAGATGAAGGTTCTATGGTGATATGCAAGATATTCATCAGTATGGCTATAGGATAGGGCCATTTCAGGTTCCCTCTCCTCAGCTGTCCAAGGAACTAACTGGGGACATCTCCCAAGACACCTGGGAGCCCCTCTAGAGTCAAGTCTCTTGCCAACCCTAAGATGGCTTCCTTAATTAAGATATGTACTTCCCTGCTCCCATATCCACCCTTCTTTTATCCCAACCATCCCATTCCCCCAAGCTCCCCCCCCATCCTCCTCTTCTCACTTTTCTCAAACCATTTCACCTTACCCCCATCCCACCCCACCCCCAAGTTACCAATTTTTGCCTGGCAACTTGTCTACTTTCCATATCTAGGCAGATGATTATATGTTTTTCTTTGGGTTCACCTTCTTATTTAGCTACTCGAGGATCACAAATTATAGGCTCAATGTCCCTTATTTATGGGTGAAAACCAATTATGAGTGAGTACATCCCATATTCATCTCTTTGGGTCTGGGTTACCTCACTCAGGATAGTGTTTTCTATTTCCATACATTTGCATGCAAAATTCAATATGTCATTTTTTTTTTTTACTGCTGTGTAGTACTCTAGTATGTACATATTCCACACTTTCTTTATCCATTCTTCCATTGAAGGGCATCTAGGTTGTTTCCAGGTTCTGGCTATTACAAATAATGCTGCTATTAACATAGTTGAACAAATGCTTTTGAAGTATGATAGGGCATCTCTTGGGTATATTCCCAAAAGTGGTATTACTGGGTCTTGGGGTAGGTTGATCCAGAATTTCCTGAGAAACCACCACACCGATTTCCATAGTGGTTGCACAAGTTTGCATTCCCACCAGCAATGGATGAGTGTACCCCTTACTTCACAACCTCTCCAGCAAAGGCTATCATTGGTGTTTTTGATTTTAGCTATTCTGACAGGTGTAAGATGGTATCTCAAAGTTGTTTTAATTTGCATTTCCCTGTTCGCTAAGGCATGACCTTAAAGTGTCTTTTGGCCATTTGCACTTCTTCTGTTGAGAATTCTCTGTTCAGTTCAGTGCCCCATTTTTTAATTGGGTTAATTAGCATTTTAAAGTCTAGTTTCTTGAGTTCTTTATATATTTTGGAGATCAGACCTTTGTCAGTTGCGGGGTTGGTGAAGATCTTCTCACAGGCAGTGGGTTGCCTTTTTATCATAGTGACAATGTCCTTTGATTTACAGAAGCTTCTCAGTTTCAGGAGGTCCCATTTATTCAATGTTGCCCTTAACGTCTGTGCTGCTGGGGTTATATATAGGAAGTGATCTCCTGTGCCCATATGTTGTAGAGGACTTCCCACTTTCTCTTCTATCAGGTTCAGTGTGTTCAGATTGATACTGAGGTCTTTGATCCATTTGAACTTGAGTTTTGTGCATGGTGATAGATATGGATCTATTTTCATTTTTCTACAGGGTGACACCCTGTTATGCCGGCACCATTTGTTGAAGATGCTTTCTTTCTTGCATTGTAAACTTTTAGCTCCTTTATCAAAAAGCGGGTGTTCAAAGGATTGAGGGTTAAAGTCCGGGTCTTCTATTCAATTCCATTGGTCGACTTTCTGTTTTTATGCCTATACCAAGCTGTTTTCAATACTGTAGCTCTGTAACAGAGTTTGAAGTCAGGGATGGTAATGCCTCCAGAAGTTCCTTTATTGTATAATCTTCTATCCCTATTATTCTTAGGTTTGGTCTTTTCATGGTGTGCCAGATTTCCTAAATATTTTGTCATAAGAACTTGATAGATTTAATGTTATCTGTCACCAATGAACTTATTTTTTCTATAGTATCTTCAACACCCACGATTCTCTCTTCCAGCTCTTGTATTCTGTTAGTTATGCTTTCCTCTGTAGTTCCCATTCATTTACCCAGATTTTCCATATACAGAATTTCTTCAGTTTGTGTTTTCTTCATTGCCTCTATTTCAGTTTTTAAATCTTGAACTGTTTGCTCAACTGTTTGTTTTTTCTTAGTTTTCTTGTGTTTCTGTTTGTTTTTTTTCTTAGTTTTCTTGTGTTTCTTTGAGAGATTTATTAATTTCTTCCAATTTTTTTGTTTGTCTTTTCCTCCATTTCTTTAAGGAAGTTTTTAATTCCCTCTTTAAAGGTCTCCATCATCTTCATAAAGGTCCATTTAAAATCATTTTTTTTTTTGGTTCTTCAGGGTTATGGTGATCAAGTCTTCCTTTGTATGACCACTGGATTCTGGTATTGCCATATTTCCTTTTTTGTTGTTGGATGGATTCTTTCATTGGTACCTACCCATGTCTTGCTTCAATTGATGCCAGCAGTGTCTTTGCATCTTGGTCCAATCCTTGCAGTGACTTTGTCTGAGAACTGTTCTTGGTCTGATCTGTACTGTCACTGTCTGTGTCTCGGGGAGCCAATGAGGTCTCTCTTGGCCCTCTCTCTTTGCCTGCTCTCTTAGTCTGCTCTCTTGGTTTGCTCCCTTGGTCCACTCGGTGCAGTCACATCTTGTGCTTCAGAATTCCTCTCTTCATCCTCTCTGTGTAGTTGCAGCTTGTGCTTCAACATTTCCCTGAGGTTGCATGTGGGGGTATTGGAGGATTTGGGGGCAGAGTGGGACTTGGAGCTTTCAGGGTCCAATGAATGGGATGGGGGCTTTGGAGCAGTCTACCTGCAGGTACTTCACCTGCTGGCTGGCTATAGAAGTCCAGGCAGGTGGGGTTGGGGCCCAGAGTTTTGCCCATTATGGAAGGCCTATATAGTGGGGTGTCCTTCTGGTTGGCTGGTCACTCACATTTTGGTCCTCTCTGTGTAATAGCAGGCTCTGTTTCAGAGTTCCCTGAGGTTGCAGTGGTTTAGAAGAGTTTAGGAAGGAGTGTGGGACTTGTCGCTTGGCTTGCAGGGTCCGATGGTCTGGATCAGGTATTGGAGCAGCCTATGGGCATGAAGCTCTTTTGCTGACTCAAGATCCCATCTTCAAATAATAAGTGAAAAGAAGCTTAGAGAGTTAGTTCAGTGATACAGCACTAGTTCCACGTTCACAAGATCATAGGTTCAATGCCCAGAAGTATAAGAAAAATAAAGAGTACTACCATTAACACAATTTCTAATTCTTTTCTCTGATAAACTTTGACAATAGTTGTGTTCATAAGAGAGTTATTGAAATATGATGCAGCATAGGATTTATGGCTAATTATAGAGCAGTAGAAATTGGACACTTGTGATAAAAGATTTGATCTTAAGCTATTTACACTTTAATTGAATTAGCTATATATGACCATTAGCCATGGAAGGGAAGCGTAACCTGATAATTTAGCCTGGAATATGCTTGAGTGGCTCAACGGAAGCTATTCTTGAATGGCTTAAACTAGTCTGGGGAAAGATGCCAAATACAGCTAATATTACCTGCTAACATTTCTGGCTATACCAAAACCTCATGTATCTATAAGAAAAATTAGACTACAATTAGAAATAAATTAAAGACTTTAGTGCTGATGTCACAATTTCCTGTTACATAGGTAAACCAAGAGAGCACCCACTGACTATACATTCCTGCAAGCAAACTACTGACAACTTTCAGCTACCTATAAATTATAATAGAAGACATTTGAAATGACCAGACAACAGATATCAATCTGCATGCTTAACACAAATTTATTGAGCAAATTCTTACAGAATGAACTGTCTGTGCAGGGTTTTCTGTATTTTTCTCGGTATCTGGCCTAAATACACTTTTATACATGAAGTAAATCTTCCTTTGAATGCACAACAAAAGTGGAATGATTTATAAGTTTGAACAAAGGGCCTGTCACCCACTATTTTGTGAACAAGCACCTTGAGGTTATTTTTTTATTTCCTTTTATTTTGACCCTCATGTACATTTTACCCAGATGTTTTAATACAATATTAGAAGACAAGAATAATAAAAAATCAATTTTATACTGTTAAATTTAATTTAAATTCATATTTAATTTTTATATTCAGATTATAGATTCTCATGTGATTGTAATATAATATATTATATACAGACATCTTTTGTAAAATTGTTCAAGCTTAAATATTTTGTACCATCAGAGAAAATTTCAAAATCTTCTTAAGAGTAATGTTTTGTAAAATATAGTATATTATATCTAATGCCATCTTTATGATGATATAAAATATGTATTATTTTACGTGTGTTTGTAAAGGAGGATCTGTACAATGTTTACTACTTTTTTACATTCAAATATGCACAACTGCAGGCAGTTAATAACCATACACAACAATTCCTTATTTCTTCCTTCTCTAAACCATACCCAACTCTCTTTCAACCCTTACCCCATAACTATCCAGTAATATAGCTTGCATTTGCCAAATGTTGTACTTTGAAACATGTTGTATGAGGATACCATATATGTGTTACTTTTTATAATATCATATTTTGGAGTATTCACCAGAGAAGACTGCTAGGACATGGGTTTAAAACAAAAGAAAATATTTATTAGCCAACCAGTGATGACAGTGGGTGTTCAAAATCTCACTGTATCCCTGAGCCTTTCTTAGGTTGAGCTTTGTAGCACAAAACCCTGTGTTGAAATACTACAGTTAACTGGAAGCATAACTAGAAGCCAACGAGCAAGATTAGTCTTTTTAGAGATTTTCCTAGTACTATTGGTTTGAGAGATTAGGCCTTTGGTTTAGTTTTGGCAGGTGGTTCTTTGTGCTGAGTTTTACAGTCTGAATGATACTTCCATTCTGGTGTCAATTGTGCTAATGTCTCTGGAACTACTAAGGTCTAGGGCCTGTCACAGTCCCTAAGACTTAGAGAGTGAGTCAAATCATAAACTCACCCTACTCTAAGGACCATTAATTTTACTGAACTGATGAATAGAGTACTGAACTGGTCATACAGTTTAAGGTGCAGGGGTCTGCTGTTAATCCAATCAGAACGAAAATTAAAGACACAGTTAGTGCTGATTGCAGAGTAGTTAGGGGAACTAAGAGATCAGAGACAGATATCCATGATCTGATGGATGTCCTTGTCCCTTTCGCATTTTTGAAGTTTTTATTTTTTCAAAATCAGATATAGTTTTTGGGGTCGCTTATGTATACTATCATATCATCTGCAAATAACGAAAGCTTAACTTCTTCCTTTCCAATACGAATCGCCTTGATCCACTTATGTTGTCTTATTGCTATTGCTAGAACTTCAAGTACTAAATTGAAGAGGTATGGAGAGAGTGGGCATCCTTGTCTTGTTCCTGATTTTAGTGGGATGGTTTTGAGCTTTTCTCTGTATAATTTAATGTTAGCTGTCGGCTTGCTGTAAATAGCTTTTATTAAATTTAGGTATGACCCTTGTATCCCTAGTCTCTCCAATACCTTTATCATACTCTACCAAAGAACTCCTACAGCTGATAAACACCTTTAGTAATGTGGCAGGATACAAGATCAACTCCAAAAAATCAGTTGCCTTCCTATACACTAAGGATAAAGAAACAGAGAGGGAAATCAGAGAAGCATCACCTTTCACGATAGCCACAAAGAGCATAAAATATCTTGGGGTAACCCTGACCAAGGAAGTGAAAGATCTATTTGACAAGAACTTTAAGACTTTGAAGAAAGAAATAGAAGAGGACACCAGAAAATGGAAAGATCTCCCTTGCTCTTGAATTGGGAGGATCAACATAGTAAAAATGGCAATTCTACCAAAAGCAATATATAGATTCAATGCAATCCCCATCAAAATCCCATCAAAATTCTTCACAGATCTGGAGAAGACAATAATCAACTTTATATGGAAAAACAAAAAACCCAGGATAGCCAAAACAATCTTATACAATAAAGGAACGTCTGAAGGCATTACCATCCCTGACTTCAAACACTATTACAGAGCTACAATATTGAAAACAGCTTGGTACTGGCATAAAAACAGAGAAGCCGACCAATGGAATCACATAGAAGACCCTGACTTTAATCCACAAACTTATGAGCACCTGATTTTCGATAAAGGAGCTAAAAGTATACAATGGAAAAAAAGAGAACATCTTCAACAAATTGTGCTGGCAAAACTGGATGTCAATCTGTAGAAGAATGAAATTAGATCCATATCTATCACCATGCACAAAACTCAAGTCCAAGTGGATCAAAGACCTCAATATCAGTCTGAACACACTGAACCTGATAGAAGAGAAAGTGGGAAGTACTCTACAACACGTGGGCACAGGAGACCACTTCTTATGTATAACCCCAGCAGCACAGACAGTAAGGGCCTCATTGAATAAATGGGACCTCCTGAGACTGAGAAGCTTCTGTAAAGCAAAGGACACTCGCTAAGACACAAAGGCAACCCACTTACTGGGAGAAAATCTTCACCAACCCCGCAACTGACAAAGGTCTGATCTCCAAAATATGTAAAGAACTCAAGAAACTAGATTGTAAAAGGCTAATCAACCCAATTATAAAATGGGGCACTGAGCTGAACAGAGATCTCTCAACAGAAGAAGTTCAAATGGCCAAAAGACACCTAAGGTCATGCTCAACATCCTTAGCTATCAGGGAAATGCAAATCAAGACAATTTTAAGATACCATCTTACACCTGTCAGAATGGCTAAAATCAAAAACACCAATGATAGCCTTTGCTGGAGAGGTTGTGAAGAAAGGGGTGCACTCATCCATTGCTGGTGGGAATGCAAACTTGTGCAACCACTCTGGAAAACAGTGTGGAGGTTTCTCAGGAAATTCGGGATCAACCTACCCATGGACCCAACAATACCACTCTTGGGAATATACCCAAGAGAGGCCTTATCATACAACAAAAGTATATGCTCTACTATGTTCATAGCAGCATTGTTTGTAATAGCCAGAACCTGGAAACAATCTAGATGCCCTTCAATTGAAGAATGGATGAAGAAAGTATGGAATATATACATATTAGAGTACTACTCAGCAGTAAAAAACAAGGACTTCTTGAAGTTTGCAGGCAAATGGATGGAAATAGAAAACACTCTCCTGAGTGAGGCAAGCCAGACCCAAAAAGAGGAACATTGGATGTACTCACTCATATTTGGTTTCTAGCCATAAATAAAGGACATTGAGCCTATAATTCGGGTTCGTAGAGAAGCTAAATAAGAAGGAGAACCCAAAGAAAAACATATAGGCATCCTCCTGAATATTACCCTTCATTAGGCGATGAAAGGAGACAGAAACAGAGACCCACATGGGAGCACCGGACTGAAATCTCAAGGTCCAAATCAGGAGCAGAAGGAGAGAGAGAGCATGAGCAAGGAACTCAGGACTGCGAGGGGGGCACCCACACACTGAGACAATGGGTATGTTCTATCGGGAACTCACTAAGGCCAGCTGGCCTGGGTCTGAGAAAGCCTGGCTTAAAACCGGTCTCGCTGAACATAGCGGACAATGAGGACTACTGAGACCTCAAGAACAATGGCAATGGGTTTTTGAGCTTACTGCACGTATTGGCTTTGTGGGAGCCTAGGCAGTTTGGATGCTCACCTTACTAGACCTGGATGGAGGTGGGTGGTCCTTGGACTTCCCACAGGGCAGAGAACCCTGATTGCTCTTTGGGCTGACGAGGGAGGGGGACTTGATTGGGGGAGGGGGAGGGAAAGGGGAGGCTGCGGTGGGGAAGAGACAGAAATCTTTAATAAATAAATAAAAATTAATTAATTAATTAATTAAAAAAAGGAAAAAATCAGACATCGTTTCCTTTATCTCATTACAAGTAAGTCTAAGCCTTTTAAATTTTGCAGGAACATTTCTTTCCTAAAGGGAATTTAACTGTTCTTTTAATACCCTCAGATCCTGATTCACCTGTCTACATGGTTTGGAAAGCATCAGAAGAGGCATATGTAGTCAAACCATTAGTATAGACCCACCAATTGACCTTAGTGGCTTGGTGATCCTGCTTTTTTTTATTATTATTTAATTAAAATTTTCCACCTCCTCCCATTTCCCTCCCACTCCCCCATCCCCCTTGCCCTCTCTTCAGTCCAAAGAGCAGTCAGAGTTCCCTGCCCTGTGGATAGTCCAAGGTCCTTCCCCCTCCATCCAGCACTAGGAAGGTGAGCATCCAAACAGACTAGGCTCCCACAAAGTCATTACATGCAGTAGGATCAAAACCCAGTGCCGTTGTCCTTGGCTTCTCAGTCAGCCCTCCTTGTCAGCCATGTTCAGGGAGTCCGGTTTGATCACATGCTCCATGATCCAGCTGGCCTTGGTGAGCTCCCATTAGATAAGCCCCACCGTCTCAGTCGGTGGGTGCACCCCTTATGGTCCTGACTTCCTTGTTCATGTTCTCCCTCCTTCTGATCCTCATTTGGACCTTGGGAGCTCAGTCAAGTGCTCCAATGTGGGTCTCTGTCTCTATCTCCATCCATCAGCTAATTACTATGACATGGGTATGTAGTATCGAAACAGTTCCCAAAGAAAATATTTTCTTCTTGTAGGGCTTCCATCCAACCATTGATTTTTTTTTCTTTTTAGGTGTTATAGAAGTTTAAATTTATAGCCTGTCTTGTTTGGTTCTTTCTGATTAAAAAGGTTTGACTTACCCAACGATTATAAAATTTTCTTTAAATTGCCTATATCTTGATAATTATTCTGACATATATCTGGAAGAATTAATCTCTACAGACTATTTCAGTACTTAGATTTTCACTTCCTTCATTTTTATTACGCAATATTTAGTAGAACTTACCTAATACAATTGATATAACGACAAGATGGATTTTATGTGAAATGATTATTTAAGTGTTTGGTCCAAAGTAAGGGCTAATTATAGAGTACTGAATGCAGTTTTAGCAATAAAATTTTACTAATGTTAACAATTAATATTATAAAGAATGTATATAAGCTTATATTCTATGTTTCTACCTAAAATAATCCCATGCAATTATAATCTGTCACTAATATAATATTTTTGCTAAGTTGTTTTTTATAATTGATTTAAAAATGTTTAATTTTATGGATTAGATAACATCTATAATTTACTTTAATAAAAAGCTAATACAGTATGTATTTCAAAGAAAAATTTTCATATTTATAATTGTGATTTATCTCAAAGCATACATTAACATGACCTTAACACTTTTTAAAATATATTTATTCTTCTCTCATACAATACATCCCTACTACAGTTGCTCCTTATTCCCAACCTCCTCAATGCCCCTCCCCCAGATCCAATCCTTCCCCAGTCCCCACTTCCTACCCACCGCTCCCTCTTGAAAAGAGCTGGCCTCCCAGGGACATAAACTGAACACATTACAACAGAATATAATAAGGCTGGGCACAAACCCTCTCATGAAGGTGAGATAATCCAATCAAGTAGGAGGAAAAGGGTTCTAAGAGCAGGCAAAAGAGTCAGATATGCCCCCACTTCTACTGTCAAAAGTTTCTATCTCATTATCGCTATCATGGCCCTTCCTCTTTCTAATCCTTTTTTTATTTCATCTATTGGCCAAATATGCCAAATCAGTTCTCTGCATCTGCTGAAATACTTTTTTGTACCTGTTATGCAGCAGACACCATGGGGGTTGGAATCTAGCAATCCTATCCATAAAGTTCAAAGTATAATATAACACTCTTTGTCTATCTACATTAACCCATCTATTCCCTTGTTCATCATACACCCCCATGTATACAAAGGTTCTGCTGTAGTCTTATACATTCCCACACTGTGCTTCCCTATCCCAGAGCTGTCACTGAAGAGATAATCCTTGTCTTGTAGATATGTAAAATATCATTACTAAAAGCTATTGTGCAAAGCCCATATCCTCCATAGCCAGCTAATCCAGAAACCCATCTATGCCTCAGCGGTGGCTAATACTGTGCTTTCTGCAATTGACCTCCAGGAAGCCTAGTCCCATAGGACACGTAGCTCCAGTCCGGCATTATGACATATGTCATGTCACACAGATGACACTGGAGTTGCTGTGGCAATTGAATATTTTGCTTTGCTTTTCATAGGAACATTGGTCTCTAATTTTCTTTCTTTGTTGAATCTTTATGTGGTTTGGTTATCAGAGTGGCTGTGACCTCATAAAATAAATTTAGCAACATTTCTTCTATTTCTATTTTATGGAATCATTTGAAGAATATTGGCAATACCTCTTGTTTAAAAGTCCAATAGAATTCCAGACAAAAACCACTGAGCCCTCGGCTTCTTTTGATTGAAAGACTTTTAATGGGTACTTTTATTTTGGTAGGGGTTATAGGGTTATTCAATTTTGTTTATCTGATATTTATTTAACTTTGGTTATGTGATATCTGTCAAGAAAATTATCCATTTATTTTAGATTTTATAATAGTGTAGAGTACAGGTTTCTAAAGTATGACCTAATTATTATTCATTGGATATCCTTGGTATCTGCTATTATATCCCTACTTTTGTTTTTTATTTTGTTAACTTGGATATTCTATCTCTGTCTTTTAGTTAGTTCATTAAGAATATGTTTAGATTGTTGATTTTCTCAATGAATCAACTATTTGTTTAATTGATTCTTCATGTTGTTCTCATTGTTTCTATTTTATTAATTTCAACATTGAGATTGATTATTTCCTAAGGTCTACTCCCATTTTTTAAAATAAATTATTTTTTTACAATAAATTTTCTGGTTTATTGTTTAAAATGTATTTCCTTGCAGTCCTGCAGGCCAGAAATCAGTTGTCAAGGATTCCAGACGATTACTGTGCTTCTGGAAGTTCTGTGATTACTTCTTTTTGTTCTAGAGCTTTCAGGTATGCTGTTAAGTTGCTAGTATGAGTTTCTCTCCAATTTTTATGTAGTCAGTGCTATGAATTTTTCTGTTCACATTGCTATCACTGTTTCCCATAAGCTTGGGCATCTTTTGTATTATTTAATTCTAGGAAATATCTGATTTCTTTATTTCTGTCTTGATCCAGTTTTCATTCAGTTTGTTCAGTTTCCATGAGTTTGTAGGCTTTCTGTTGTTGAAATCCAGCTATCATACGCGGTGGTTTGAAAGTATGTGAGAGGTTATTTCAATGTTCTTGTATCTGTTGAGATTTTCTTTCAGACTTAGTGTGTAGTTAATTTTTGAGAAAGTTCTTTGAGGTACTGAGAATAGGATGTATTCTTTTGTGATTGTTTGAAATATTCTGCAGAAATTTTATAGGTTTATTTGTGTCATAGCATCTGTGTGTTCCATTATTTCTCTGTTTAGGTTCCGTCCAGATTATCTGTGCATTGTAAGAGTTGGGTATTGGAGTCCCCCAACATCAATGTGTGAGTGTCAATGTGTGATTTAAGCTTTAGTAATTTTTGTCAAATGTGGGTACAGTTGCATTTGGAGCATAAATGTTAAGAATTGAAAGAATATTTTGGTGGATCTTTCTTTTGACGATTATAAACTATCCTTCCCTGTCTGTTTTGATTTTTTGGTTTGAAATCAATTTTGTTAGATGTTATAATGGCTACACCAACTTGCTTCTTACTCCCATTTGTTTGAAACATCTTTTTCCAACCACTTATTATGAGGTAATGTCTATCTTTGAAGTTGAGGTTTGTTTCTTTCATATATCAGATTGATGAATTCTGCTTTTGTGTGTATTCTGTTAGTTTTTATCGTCTTATTGGTAAATTGAGTCCATTGATATTGAGAGATATCAATGACCAATGACTGAATTCGTCTTATTGTGTTGTTCTTGGTGGTGTTGGTTCATTTTATTTTGTTGTTCTTAGTGTGTGTTTCCCTTCTTTTTTCGATGGTGTGAGATTATTTCCTGTGTTTTCTTAGGTGTAGTTAGCCGCCTTTGGTTGGAATCTTTCTTCTAGTACCTTTTGTAGGGCTGGGTTAGTGGATATATTTTGTTTAAATTTGAGTTTGTCATGAAATATCTTGTTTTCTCCATCTACTACAATTTAAAGTTTTATTGCTTGTCATAGTCTTGGCTGCCATGTATGGTTTCTTAGAATCATTAGAAACTTTTTGCAGGCTCTTCTGGCTTTTAGAGTCTCCAATGAGAAGAGACTGCAATTCAAATAGATCTGCCTTTATATGTTACTTGCTCTTTTTCCTTGTGGTTTTTAATATTCTCTCTTCATTTTGTATGTTTAGTGTTTTTATTATTTCAATGTTTTTTTTTATTTTTTATTCAATATATGTGGTGTTCTGTAAGCTTCTTATCCGTTTATGAACATCTGCTTCTTTAGTTAGGAAAGTATTTTTCAATGATTTTGTTGAAAATATTTTCTAGGCCTTTGAGATGGGTTTCTTCTCTTTCTGCTATTCTTATTCTCTATGAAAAGATTTGGCCTTTTCATAGTGTTACAGATTTCCTTTTGTTATATATGAGGACATTTTTATATTTAA
Organism: Alexandromys oeconomus; assembly: GCA_963919705.1. NCBI lineage: Eukaryota > Metazoa > Chordata > Mammalia > Rodentia > Cricetidae > Alexandromys > Alexandromys oeconomus. The sequence continues at coordinate 1,229,730 of CAWTZB010000075.1, forward strand.
CATTTTCTTTGACTAATTTATCTATTTATCCTATGATATCTCCAATGCCTAAGAATTTGTTTTCTATGTCTTGTATTTTGTTGGTAAAGCTTTCCTCTGTAGTTCTGTTTCCCTAAAGTTTTCAGGTTCAATATTCTTCCAGTTTGTGTTTTCTTTATTGTTCCTATTTCCATTTTTGGGACTTAAACCGTTTATTCATTTCCTTTAATTCTCTCTCTCTCTCTCTCCCTCTCTCTCTCTCTCTCTCTTGCTTTCTTTAATGGATTTATTCATTTCCTTCAATTTTTTTGTTTGCTTTTTCCTTATTTTCTTTTAGGGACTTATTCATTTCTCCTTTAAGAACCTCTATTATCCACATTAAGTTGGGCTTAAGATGTTTTTTCTGTGCTTCAGCTGTGTTGCAATATGACATATTGCTATATCAGGATAGCTGGGCTCTGTGGTGACATATTGCATTGGGTATTATTTCTGTTCTTCTTAAGCAGGCATCTAGGCTTCTTTGTTTGTGGTGACTATTGGTCTAAGTGCTGAATTCTGAGTTTGTCTTTGTTGTATGGGTGTTTTGTTCTTAATTTTCTCGCTTGTTTTTTTTTATTTTTTTTTTTATTTTTTATTTTTTGCTGGTATGACCTGTAGTTGTACAGGGGGACTCTGTCTGGATTTGGGGCTGGACTTCTGACTGCCTGTGTAGTCATTGGTCAAACAGGAGATCTTTACCTGAATTTGAGGTTGGGTCAAGGCAAGACAAGGAGGGGTAGTGATTTTGGGATTATTTGAATGGGCGCTGAGAGATGGCGGGATGGTGTACAGACAGGTGGCCTATGTTGAATTCTGGTACCCAGCGTGATCTCTGGTTGAGCAGGTAGTCTCTGCTTAAGTTATGGGTTGAGACAGCCCAACAGGAATTGGGAATTTTGGGGACATTGTGGGACAATACTGAAAGAGTGAGGGATAACCTCTCGCTGGAGGACTACCCGGAATTCTGGTGGCTTGTCTGGTCACTTATCAAGCAGGGGGACTTTACCTAAGTTCTGCTTTTAAGAATTTTATCCAATCCATGCCCAATTACATGTACTCACAATGCTTAAACAGCACATTTTTATAATAAAACTTTAAACACTTTATGTACTCTGATACAGATTTTCTTTAAATTTTTTTATTGTCCACAAGAAACAATATATTAAATTACAGTGTATTGAAATTTGAGATATCAACTAGTTTATGCTGAAGTACCAGTTATTCAATACTCATCTAGATGTTGTACTGATAATTTTCATATGTGCTTTAAATTTGTGTTCAGTTATTTTTTAAAAAGGGGGATTATTATTTCCAGGATAATCAAAGAGGGTCTGAATATAGTCAGTTGAGAGTTACTTGAATCAGAGGTAGGGCTTACGTGGAGAGGAATCTATTTTGCATGTGTACTGAAGCAGTTTTTGTTTGAGCATTCCAGACAGTCTTTCCTCAATGATAGCTGTATGCATTCCATATTCACTAATTTTCAAAATGATGCAAACTTGGGCTGGAGAGATGGCTCAGTGGTTAAGAGCATTGCCTGCTCTTCCCAAGGTCCTGAGTTCAATTCCCAGCAACCACATGGTGGCTCACAACCATCTGTAATGAGGTCTGATGCCCTCTTCTGGCCTGCAGACATACACGCAGATAGGATATTGTATACATAATAAATAAATATTTAAAAAAATGATGCAAACTTGTATCTTACACTAGATATATTCAGTATTGTCTCTATTGTTATTTTGGCATAGTCTTTGAGGTTGTACTGATACCAAGGAGAGAAACTCAACAATCCATAGATCACTACCAAATTTGTCAACTATTGTTAAATAATTATCGAATTATTCTTGTGTTAAGCATTAAGTCTTTACTGTAAATACTTTCTTGATGCCCTTTTTGGCTGTTTGAAAGTGTTTAGACATGAGGGTTCAAACCTAAGGAATGCAAGAGCAGAAGAAACAGTTTCCTCTGTCTGGGAATATTTGTGGGAAGAGCACAACAATTGGCAATCCACCACCAAATGATCATTCCTGAAAGCATACACACACAAGTATCATTTTATGAACTGATCAGATTGAATATATATGTCTAAGAATATATATGTAGGTACATATATGTATGTAACAAAAATAAATGAAAAGAGAGCCCATGACTTTGAAAGAAATCAAGGAGGGTTTCAAGAGGGGAATGGGAAGGGGGAAATTATAGGACTATAATCTTAAGAGCAAACAAAATAAATACACTACAACATAGTTTAAGACATGTTCAAACCAGGACCACTACAGACAACTTACACAAGTCTTGAAAAGCAGCATGTCAAGGAAAATAAGCTTCAGTGAAGTGTAAATGGCTCTACAGATATTTTTATTTAAATCTAAGGGCAATATTTTCCCTTGCCACAGCAAAATATCATAGGTACAAACCCTACTCTTCGTTATCATGAATAATTGAGCCATGATAGTTGCAAACACTCTAGGCATACCCCCATCCTGATGATACTATTAGAATCAGGCTGTTTCATTCACTATATTTAATCAGCCAAAAATATAATCTACCTTTGTTCCCCAGTATTACAACATTACATTCAACAGAAAGGCCCTCTTTTGAATGGTTCTTTGATCGCTATGATCACTTTTATAGTGGGAACAATCTAAAGAGGTTACACATGCATGCAAAAGGAGATAGCAGTAGCAGTATCAAACAGCAGCAGTTAGTAGTGAAAAGGCAGCAGAAAAGTTAAAGAGTGACCAGTGAGACAGAGGCAGTGCAGAGGAGGTGGAGGTGACAATAAAGGATAGTGAGTAATTAGAAAGAATGATGAAAACCTAAAGATGAAGAAACACAACCAAGGGCACTGGAAGAATTCTAGAGAACTAACTCCTAAGGGCCAAGGCACCCAAAGCCCAAGGTCTATAAAACTAGCTACTGTAAGCTCCAAGCAGGTAGCACTCAATGTTTTTGAAGCTATGACATCCATTGTTACTGACTGGTGCTATTGTTAGCTGTGCCTATGGACTGATAACACTAGCTGCAAAGTGCAAATCCACAGGTAATTTCTAAACTGAACACCTCTTGTCATATATTGCTGGTCTCTACATTCTGATTCCACAATTCTCTAAACCTCATGACTTGTATTATAAGACCCATAAACTATTATTCTAGCCTTTAAACCATTGATACTCAAGAGCCCAAGCTGAACACACTGTAATTGCTACTTCTTACCTATTCATCATTTCTACTGGAGAACAAAGTTAAGTCTATTAAAGTGAATTTATATAATTAGACACAACAATACAAAACTATGAAGCACATTTTGGAATTTAATTATGAATTAGTTTTCTTATAAAAAGGTATTAAAAATAAATGGCAAGATAGAAGAATAATCTTCTAACTTGACCATGAATGAAAAGCTTTTGCCTCTGCATACATGTGAAAACAACATTACAATTTATATATAAATTTGTTTTTAAAGCTTGTGTGGGCTTTAAATTTAGAATAGGTAAACACGTTTTCTTTGTTACTCCCTGTAAGTAGAACTATAATCCTCTATACATAAACACTAAGAATGGGGTGTGTTAGTTAGAGACACAGGAGTTTGAAAAACAGTATGAATTTGAGTTCCCAAGATTTTAGTTTTTGTCTTGTCTTCCTTGAATCTAAGATAGGAAACTGAAAGAAATAATTTACAACACAGCAAGCCAACAGATATAAACATAAGATTTGCAATGAAACAATGTACTCCTTAGCTTAAGGACCAGAATAGAAAATGAAAAGGTCAGAAAGAATTTTTATAATAACCATCTCTCTTCCTCTCAATTCTAGTAAGAAAACCGTATTTTTCACTCTTCTGTCTGTCAAGTACAAAGGACTATTTCCCCACTTTTGATAGTTAAACAAGTCTGCCTTCCTTAGGAACCTATCAAAGGCCGCCATTTCCCTTATTACAGGCAAAAGTAAGGAATGGCTACCTATAGTGGCTATTTAGCATAACAAAGAACATGCTGGCCCAGGCTCCTTCAGTATCACAAGTAACTCTTTCACATTTCAGAGTCCATACTGGTACCCTGGCTCTTCTTAACTTTTCTCACCTCCCCATCCTTGTAAACATCTCCAGCTCATGTTTCTTTCCCTGCAGCTCTTCATTTTCCTTATAATTCTGCCACTTTGGCTATTTACTCTCTTGATCCTCACTTTGTCCTCTGTCTTCTTTACCCCTCCTCCTCTACTCTTGTTTATCTCCTGGCCATGTCCAGTTGGCTGATCATGTTCAATCTGTTACTTTCTCGCTTTGTTCTGGTCACTGAGAGATGCCTCTGGCTGTTTTCTTCCTCATATCTTCAATAAAAACCTTCTCTTTATCTATACCATGGCGCAGTTATGTCGTCAGTTCATACACTGTCCACACACTATCATGGGAATGGAAAGGGACTGGAGATATCCATCCTTCACATTGATCATTTTCTTTGTCATATGGTGTTAGCAGAAGCTGAGCAGAAAAAGCCAACTTTGATTCTTTCCCAGTGGTGCCTCTTCCTCCTCTCACTAGGAGAGACATAAGAGAATTACAGAAAGGGTAAGGAAAAAGGGGTTCTAAGACAAATATGAAGAGCCACAGAAATCTATGAGTAAGACTGATGTGAGATTAATCTGAATCACAATGTCATGATTAAGAACTAAATAGCCCTATAAATGTCCCTAAGAATCAGATAGCCCATCTGGGTAGCACACAAATAAGTAGACAAGAATCATGATGACTATTCTAAAATCTTAAATTGTCATTCAAATTATAATCCTCTCCCACAAAACAAAGGCTACATTGCCATGAAAATATATTTTATATTCAAAGAGATCAAAATTTTTGCTGAACCTCACAGGCAAAGTAAATACTATGGCTGAGGTGAGATAAGACTTAAAACTTCATTTATATTTGCATGAAGTTGTAAAATATCTGTGGCAAGTTAAGTTAGGTTTATGACATCAGGAGAACAGGGATAAAGGAAGGGGAAGAATCTAAGCCAGGCAAGATGATGAGTGCCTGTAATTTTAGCACTCCTTGAGGCTGGGACAGGTGGATCTCTTGAGGTTTATGCTAGCCTGTACTACATAGAGAGTTCTGGGACAACCAGGGCTACATAGACAGATCCTATCTCAATGCACATACATGATAGCACACACACACACACAAACACACACACATACACACACACAAACACACACACACCCTGTGATGCTAAATTTCTCTTCCAAATGTCACCCTTTCATTCTTCTTTGTGGTTGAACCTTCATATGTACACTACATTTTCTTCATCCATTTATCTAGGTGAACATATAGACCAATTCCGTAGCTTTCCACTAGTACCACCATAAGCATAAGGAACTCTGGTATCTTAAGACTACAATTTCCAATGTGTGGACCTCTCCTCTGTCTGGGAACTTGCCAACTCCTTGCCTCTGCCTAGGAATAGTAAGCGCTTCCTACTGTGGAATGTTCAGGAGCTCCGTCATTTTTTATTTGTTTCCCCTCCCCAGTAAACAGTGGTTTTTGAACCCTTTTGGTCATCTCCGTTGTGTGCCATCTGGCCCCTGTTGAGATTCCCACTGACATAATTTAAGTGCTATGCTCTTTTAAGTGTAATTCAGCTTTGAATCTTTATAGTGTTGAAGGATAAAGATAACTCAGAGTCAGGTTGTAGAGATAACTTCATTAAGGTCTGAGCTGATCCTAGTGAATTCTAGAGCACGTGAATGTGCATATGTCCCTTTACATACAAACACATGCTGTGTGCATGTGTAACCTGTCATTGGAGAATGTATAGCTGCGATTCTAGTCATGCCCATGTGCACCTGCACAGACATCATCTGCAGCCCTCTGGATCTCCTTCAGTTAGAGAACTAGTGAGAGCTGTAAATCAAGTCATTTGTCTCCTCTGAAGTCTAGTATCCTTAGGCCTCAGTCTCTCGCACACATTTAAATTTGTTCTCCCTTTTATCATAAAGGTGAGTGTGAAAACACTTCTTTGATTTAATGGTGGACATGGCAGCTTCTCTGGAAGGAAGATGGGCTTGCAACTCTTTCCTATAGAGCCTGGAGTGGTTCACCACCCCACAGTGCACCCCAGAGCCCAGAATATGCCAAGTGTTCACCACGTTTTCTCAGTGAATGACTTATAGTCGTTTCACACTCACAAAAGTTGTCACTGAAGACCATATATCACAGAGCATGATGCACTCAAGAGGCAGAGGCAGAATGACTGCCTTGAATTAAGCCTGGGGTATATAGTAAGTTCCAGGTCACACTGAGCTACAGAATGAGCCCTATTTTAAAACCAACAAAACTGAATAAGTGACAATGTGTATGGGGGCAGAAGAGGGGAAGACAATCAATGCATGAGGAAAAGAGAAAGGAAGAGGGGGACAAAAAGTAAATAAATTAGGAGGGGTCATGAAATGGCTCCCTAGGTAAAGGCGATTGCTGCGAAGCCTGATTATCTGAGTTCAATCCCTAGAACTCACACAAACAGTAGAAGGAGAAAATCAACCCCTACTTCAAGCTATCTTTTGATCTCTGTAACACGCACACACACACAATCACACACACACACAAATATTTTTTATAAAGTTTAAAGGTTAAAAGCAATGACTGAAGAAGAAATGTTCTAGCAAGACACTTTGGAGACAGGAGAGATGGCTCGGTGATTAAGAACACTTGCTGCTCTTACAAAGGATCTGGGTCACTACATGAATGATAACTCACAACTCTAGTAACTTCAGTTTCAGGGCATTTGACCTTCCTCTTCTGGCCTCCTCAGACACCACGCAGGGATATAATGCACAGACACAGACAAAACACTCATACCCATAAAATACAAATATATCTAAGAGCAAAATTTGGACTTGATGAGCTTTCAAAAGAGGGGCACAGAGTCGGGTGGTTAGAATGAAATGGGATGTGAAGCGTTAACTACCTACAAGCCTCAGATGGTCTGAGATGCTCCAATAGGCTACCATTGACTTGACTGATGACATCTGTGGAAGCTTCTGTTAAGATCATATATCAAACACTCTGGTTGCCACCACTTCCTAACAACATCGGAACTGTCCTGCAGATGAACTGACCCATCTATCCCCAAAGTTCCCTTTCTTGTCCTCAATGACCCTCACCCCATGTGTGCTCAGTCTCCACTTCCTTAGAGAGATCTGAGTCTCTTCAGCTGTTTGCATTAAAAAGAACAATTCTCCTTCTTTAGATGTTTAACTGTATTATTTTTTCCCAAGATGTCTGGATGAATTAAAATCTAATGGGGTTGTATCTGGTAGGAGTTAGGGGAAAGGGTGAATATTAAAATCAAATTATAAAATTCTCAAAGAATGAGTAAAATATTTTTAAGGATTTTAAAAATAAACATTTTTAAAAGATAAAAACGACTTATGACTTCTATCCTACTGTGTTCTCAGCCTGTTTGATCGAACTGCATTTAAGAGAACAATTTAATAACCAATCTTACATTTGGTTTCTGAGGCAAATCAACGTTTACAACCTAAGCTAAAATCTTAAGATATGTACTCTTCCATGCTCCTGTCTCAGAGAGAACAATATGTGCATTTGTGTGTGTGTGTGTGTGAGAGAGAGAGAGAGAGACATAGAGAGAGAGAGATTTTGTTGAAAAGCAAACTTACAAAACAATTATTCACCATAAATGCTGAAAGCAGCATACATATATTGCTTGATAAAAGTTTGTTCATTATTTGTGACAGTTGGTATCAGTTTCAGTCCCTTAAAATACTATGTTGAAGATATTTGTAAAATATTCTTTTTTTCTTTCCCAGGTGTTGCATTCTGAGATATTCAGTAAATACGAAGCAAAAACCCTTTGTTAGGGACACAAAAACACAGGCATAGGTAAAGTGAAATAATATACAGGGAGGCAAGATTCTGAATTATGTAACAGATTGCAGTCAAGAGGAGACAGAAGGCACAGAAAGAAAATTAAAGAATTCAGTTTGCAGAAGAGAAAAGTAAAGAATTCAACTTACAGGATTCCATTCTTTCGTTCTACTATGTGGAGCCTGGGGAATCAAACTCAGGCCATCAGGATTGGTGGTTAACTAAACTATCTTACCGGCCCTAAAGTTATTTTTTAATAAAAAGTTATATAAGTCCATCTCAAAATCATTTAAAAGGGAAATATAAGGAACAAAGAGGGAAAAAGAAACAAAATATATAACAACCAAATTGAAAAACCATAGGACTGAGAAAATAATTGAATTTGTGAACTTGAAGATAAAAAAGAAAATTATCTAAGAGAGGAAAAAATGAGGTAAAAATCAAATAAACTAATAGAGCCTAAAAGACCTATATGTCAATATCCCCAAAACTAAATAACAGCACACATCACAGTTAATTTTCCTGAGAACAAGTGATAAAGACGTTAAACCTGCTGTAGAAAAATGGCATATTTCTTATAGAGTTTAAATACCTTGAGTGATATTATTTTCTACTCTGGACCCCAAGATTCCAAAGAGAAATAGCAAATTTTCATGTACAAAAAGTGAAGAATTCTATATATGATAAAGATCTACTCAGAAATGAAAACGTAATAAAGAAACACTCTCTGGTGACTAAAAACAGAGAATATATCACTAGCAGATTTTCACACACACAAGTTTTTCAGACACAGCAAAATGAATCACTGACTATTTAAAATTAATTAAGAATGATAAAGATAAAATAGAGACAAGTATAAAAACCATACTCCATTGAATATCTAAATGTATATTTGATACTTGAAACAACAGAACTATGTATGTCAGGAAGGAAAGTTGATTCAGCGGTTAAGAACATTTGTTGCTCTCACAGAGGACCCAGTGTCTATTCCAGCACCCACCTTGTGGTTAATAACCATGTAATAGCTCCAGTAACAGGGTATCTAATAACCTCTTCTGACTTCCAGACACCAGGGACATACATGGTGTGCATACTCATAAACATAAAGTAATAAAATATTTTTAAAGTAAAATTAAGAATGTCAATTAATGGAATGGTAGGGAGGTCAAGATGAATATCTATCTGTGCCAGCAGATATTTTCTCATAAAATATCCCTATAATTTTATATATTTATAAACACTAAAGATAAATATCAATGGAATTCTGAAAAATATCTATTTAAACTTCACTTAGAAAGGAAAATAAGTGTAATGATCACAAGAAATAAATTCTAAGGTAGCATATTTTCTTGTAATTCATCACTGAATTTATATACATTGAAGTTATATACATATATCACCTTGAAATCTGAGAAAATGTGGCATTACAAGTCTGCAATCTTTGTCCTAAGGAGGCTTAGCCAATAGAATCACCATAAGTTAAAAACCAATCATACGTACATAAAAAGTCTCACCCTAGCTTCTTTAGCAATATAGAGAGAAATACAGAGATATCTTTCAAGGAGAAAGAGGAGGATGACAATGACTTCAAAAAGAATGAAGAAGACAAGGAGAACAAGGACAAGAATGAGGACGAGTCAGGTTTCCTCCCATTCCATGGGAAGATATTGTGAAATGTGTAGCTTTTTCCCAACTCCACAGTTCTGCCTCTGAAAGATATATGGGCCAGAGAAAGATAAAATGTTTTGGTTTTCTCCAGTTGAGCACAACATTTTTTTTTTCTTTGTCAGAAATTCAAGTGGTTGTTGTAGTGTTAAAACCTTAGCACTTCCACAATGTTTATGCTCTCTTTAAACTACCATTTGATCATAAATTACAGGGTTAACTATTACTCTTTTTTTTCAAATCCTAATATTTTTATCATTGACAATATATCAGTATGGCCTTTGTGATGTATGGGAAAACTAATATAAATAACATAATTCATCATAGCTAGTAGTGAAAAATCTTGGCCAAAACCAAAGAGAGCACAATATTATTTCGTATATGTTTAGCCTATTATTTTAACTCTGGTGAATTATCCATAAATCAGACCCACAAGATAGCAAGTTGTCATTAATATAATAGTTGGCATTTTTAATTTCCAGGTCCTTGTATATCTCTATATGTTTAATGCCTTCAAGTCATTAAATACATCGTCACACGGTTTTTTAGTTAGGTTTCTACTTCTGTGAAAAGACACCACTGTTAAGAGGAACTTGTCGGGGAAAGCCTTTATTTCAAATCAGAGCAAGAACTCTAGGCAAAAGTACATACGTTAATAGAATAATCTCACACCAAGGAAGAGTGTTGTTTACTGGACTGTTCCTCATAGATTTTTTCAGGCTACTTTCTAATAGTGTTGTGCCCAGATTACGACCTCCAGAGTGAGACCCCCAGAGAGGCCCAGACTGTAATAAGAAAGGTTTAATGAGCATAATACAAACATGTTCGGAACCCCTGTCTCCAAGCACTCCATCACAGCGAGGTAGAGAGGGGACTTAAGAGTTCCTTTGTGGGGTTAGCTTATTTTAAAGGCAAGAATCACAAGCAGCCTTTCTAGGCGGTGGGGGGCGGGGTCTGGCAGGGTTGAAAGGTCTCTGCTTCTTTCCATCCTTCTTTGTTATCAAGCAAGGCCAAGCCATTCCTGAGTCAGGCCATCCTTATCACCAGATGGTCCAGTCCTGACTGTATGCATTGTATTCTCCCAAGTGGGGGGAGGGGCGCTATCATTCCTGGGAGCATGAAGCTGGCCTGGTGTTTCTAATTTTAAAACATTCTGTTAGGAAATTTCTTCTCCTCCCTTAAGAATAAAGGGGGTGGACTTGCTAGCTAACAAAGAAGGATGTATAGAAGCAAAGGATTTGCTGTTTTCTTTGATCAGTCCTTTGCTTTGGGACTGAAGGAGTATGTGATCAAACCAGACTCTGAATGTGGCTGCCAATGGGGGCAGACTCAGAACACATCGATAATAGCACTGGAACCGGTTTCTACAGAATGTGCTGGCTTTTTGGGACTCTAGTCTATTTGGATGCACACCTTCCTGGGCCTGGATGTAGGGGGGAGGGTCTTGGACTTCACACAGGGCAGGGTACCTTGCCCTCTTTTACGAGTGGAGGGGGAGGAAGGAGGATGAGTTGGGGAGCAGGAGGGGAATAGGAGGAAGGGAGGAAGTTGAAATTTTCAAATGTAAAAATAAAAAAAAGAAAGACTTTGCACCCATGCCAGACCACCCCTCTCCCGACCGTCCAGATGGGCTGCTTGTGATTCTTGCCTTTAAAATAAGCTAACCCCACAAAGGAACTCTTAACTCCTCTCTCTACCTCGCTGTAACTGGTGTTTGGAGACAGGGGTTCCGAACATGTTTGTATTATGCTCATTAAACCTTGCTTATTACAGTCTGGGCCTCTCTGGTGGTCTCACTCTGGGGGCCATAATCTGAGCACAACAATAGCACCCAGGACATCCAGCCCAGGAGTGGTTCCATCCACAGTAAAACATTCCCTACCCCATCAGTAATTAAATTAAGCTAATATATATAGCCAAGTATGGTGGCTCATGCTTTTAACTCAGGTGGCAGAGGCAGGCAGATCTCTATGAGTTGGAGGCCAGCCTGTTCTACAGAGAGCCAGAATAGTCAGGGCTATAAGAGAGAAACTGTCTCCAAAACTACAATAATAACAAGAGCAGCAACAACAAAAAGATAATGCACCTGAGACTTGTCTTACAGTCCTGTCTGATGGAGGTATTTACTCAGCTGAAATTCCCTTTTCCCAGATATCCCTACTTTAGATCACCTTGTCAAAAAAAATATTCAGCATAGTTATGATGTGATAATAGTGTTGATGATGAAAATGATCGTGATGGTGCTGTCCACTGAGAAGATGACTGTGAGATTAAACCTAAATAACTCAGGGAAAGTGCATGTAATATTTTCTGATGTCCAGAACAATATGGGTATTATTCAATTAATTATTGTTATTATTTGAATAGTTTTCACAAAAATAAAATCTTCAAGGTAAAAAACAGCTCAGGAAACCAAAGAAAGCGTGAGGCATAGAGTATGAGCACTTTTGTTTGAGTCAGTTTTCTAATATGACTTGGGAACAATAATAACTGCAGTTTAGTACCTGGAACTTGAAGTCAGAATGACTCAAAATCATATTCTTCTGCCTTTGGCATTTGTGAGCTATCTGACTTTAGGGGAAATTGCTGAAGCCCTCCAAGCCCTTTCCTTTATTTGTAATAGGGAATAATAGTAGTGACTGTATCTTCAAGTAGTTTCAAGGATTCAAAGACATATTGTGCAGACTTTGAATTAAATGATAGATCAGCAATGCTATTTTCTTTTATAGCTATTATGTGACTGCTATAAAAGCTGTCTTTTATTTTTAGAATACATTCTAAGTCATGAACACTACCATATTCTTGGGAGATTTTTCATTTTTTAACATTGGAAAAAATATTTCCTTTGACTTTATGTTACTCCTTGAGCTATCTTAATGAAATATTTCTGAATTACCCATTTCTGTCCTTTCTTTCTTCATTAACATTCATTATTTCATGCTAAAAAATCTATTCTGAATAGTATCTTCTACCATCAGCCAAACTGCATAAAAGTTTGATCTAAATTATGAATACTTTCGTCTTTTTTTCTAGTTTCAAATACTATTGATCTCATAGAAGAAGATGGTAGGTTAGACGAAGTTGTGAAAATCAAATTTTTTAAATAGGTAAAGTTGACTGATATCACGTTGTAAACGTAAGACTCAATCCATTCTCAGCCCCCTTAGATTCTGTTCCCAAAGTATCCTTGAGTAACACAGCATGTGTGTATTACAAGCTCTTAATGGAAGAGTAGTAAGCAGTTAATTATGGTTGGTTTTAATGTCAACTTGATATAAATTAGAATAATTTGGCCGTCTCAATTCATGTGGGAAGAACCAGCCCAATTGTGGGTGTCACTTTCAGGTAGCAGTCCCGATAAAAAGGGTATTTCAGAAGCCATGTCATCTCGGCTTTCGCTCTTTTGGCCTTCCTTCTTGCTTCTAGGTTAATTTGCCCTGATCCTTCTTCATATGCTGGTATCAGAGGCAGCATTTCTGGATTTTAGCATGAACTAGACACTAGCTCTTTTCCAGAAATCTTCCAGGTCTGCAGAGCCAGGTTAGGACTCCTGAGGCACTCAGTTTTGTGGACTGAGTAACTACTAGTTTGTCAGGTTGCCCACAAATGAGAGGTAGCTATTGTGATACTGCTGTATCTGCTGAGGCATCCAGCTTCAAGGACTGAGTTTTCAAGGATAGGGTTTTCAGCTCTCAGGTTTCATTCTCATTTTGTTACTATTTTGAAGCTCTCTTAATATATTCATAACATTGGTTCTGTTCCTTTAGAGAACCCTGACTTACACAAGTCTTTTCACATTTTCCTAGACCATGGTTTCCAAAGCAATGATCTTAAATATGTCAATGGGTTAACTTGGTGTATTTGTTGACCACTCACTTTTTGGAATACAGAATACCAGGCATGTAATAGTTAATATTCTCAAATGAGAGTAGGTGTTATGTTTGTATTAATTTTGATGAAACTGATTTGGAGGTACCAGCAGAAGATTAAAAGGAAGCTGAAATTTAGTATCAGCTCTACAAATCAGCACTGAGAGCTCAGAAAGTGACTTTCTTTCAAAATATAATTTTCATTTTGTTGACTATATTATATAGATTTTGAAAATATATAAAATATGGTCTTTATATTTGAGAGGCTATTTATTAACTAGATAAAAAGAAATAAAATCATTACTGTATGTAGTACTTAATAATAAAAGCAGCAATAATGTTGACAACAGATGTCAGTTAATAAGGGATGATCTACTGACAAAGAAGTTCAGACAAGACAGGATGTGGAAGAAGGAAAGCAGGTTAATAAAACTTGTTACTTGGTTTTCAAAGTTAAGTAATTATAGACAACTTTCCCATGGTCTAGGTGGTATTGAAAACTAGGAAGTGAGAAGTGTGAAATAAGTGAAATTAAGGATTTCTGAGTCACTGATTTTTGTTGACACTAGGGAGCCTCTTCATTGAACAGGAGACTTGAAACGTCTGTAGTATATTTTTGTAGAATTAGTCTGGAAGTGACGTGTTAGAGAAATAAATCACCAAAGAAGAAGGTTACAAAGTGGTTATATTAAACTATGTTAGTTACTATGGTGATTACACGGCACAAACAAAGTCTAGGAACAGGAAATCTGCGCCTTCCTTGTTAATCTCAGTAAACTGTCATCCTGGCCTTAATTTGTCAATCACTTGAACCTCATGTTAGGATTTTGAGTGTAGATTCTTACGATTTGGGTTACAAAAACCACAATGATCATTTTCCCTAAGATATAATTTCATATTTAATTATTTTATTTTTGTATGTATTATTGTCCTGCCTGATTGCATGTTATCACTTCTGTTCAGGATGCTGTTGAGGCTACTAATGTAGTGGGAACTATAGGGGTAGTGAGCTGCTAAAGTCTGACCCATGTTCTCTGCAAGAACAATAAAACCTCATAACTGCTGGGCTACAGCTCTTCAACATTTCGTCTAGTGTACTTTAAAGCATGGAAACCAGAGATATTTTGTACACTGTCGTGGTAAAAAAAAAAATAAGCATATATATAAATGACTTAGAAAATGGTTTGTGCACTTTCTCCTGTCTTCTTATAATTGAGAAATGTAAGTCTATAATTAACTTCAAATCGCTTCTAATTCCATCTGATGGATCTCACTCTTGTTATTTGGCTTAACTTATAGAATTTTCAGTGCCCCTCCATGTGTAGTATTGATCAATTACTCCTCTCTTTTGCCATTTTGATCTTCTATCATCTGGGTGTGATTTGAGCTTTTATCCTAATCATGCTTCCCAGGACTCGGTGCTTATTTCCATCTCATTTACCCACTACAGTCAAACCTTATCTTCAGCATTACAGAATGCGGAGGTTCCAAAGTTTATCCTCACTTTCTTGGACTTTTCTTGCTGCTTAAGGAGACTGTTTCTGGCTCAGTTTTTCTTCTTTTGTATGTGTGTATTGGGAGGGGTAGGTGTTTTTCTTTTCTAGGAGACTTAGTGAGGAATTTTTTTTTTCTTATTTTTACTACCAATTTGGGGTGGCTTCAGTGAACTGCCACAGGTACAAAAGCATGGGGCCAGATGATCTATGATCCCACACTGAGCTTCATTGTCATTTTTTAACTCCTTCCAAATCTGAGCCATTCTTGAATCTGATTTGTATGGCAAGACTCTCTTTCTTCCTGGATAGGTTTGCTCTCAGAAGTTTCTTAGATTTCATGTAAACATTCTCAATGTTAAGCAAGCTTGATACCACCCACTGTGCACATACCTCAGAAAATTCTCAAGCTTGGGTCGCCTGCTACATAAAGATACAAATTTTTTCTTATAAAGACTGTATGAGAGTTAGGGTATTGAGTGCTAGCTTCTTTAAGTAAAGAACAGAGCAAAAGAACAGCAGGAAAGAGCTAAAATGAAACACCTGGAAAGTTGTTTTTCTTATCTTTGAGAATGCATATATTGGCATTTGTCTTTAAAGCTGACCCAGTCTTTTTATAATTCATCACTCTTAAGTAATCACATATCATTGTCTGATTAATTTCCCTATTTAAAGGAGCATTATAATTGTTTTCTTATTTATTTTTATTTATTTATTGTTTTGTTGAGCTATATATTTTTCTATGCTCCCGTCTCTTCCTTCCCAAGCATTATAATTGTTATTACCAAAAATTAGCCTTATGTACAAAGTCACCTAAGGTCCATCAAATCTCACATATGATATTGAGAGTCACCCACACCACTACTGTTGCCTTTCAGCATGGTATGCATCTATCAGTTGTGCATATGGCCACTGACAAGGCAATGACTATTACCTTCTGCAGAAGAGTACTCTTGGCTGAAGACATAAACTTCTTGCAGAGAAATGGAAGGATTAAGTTCTGCAACCAAGAAAAGCTCATTTTTGGTGCATTGAATAGTAGAGAAGACTTCTTTAACTACTCATTACAAGGTGCTAAATATAAAAAAGGCAAATGACTACACATAATTAGAAGAAAAATCAAGCCATTTTGTAGAAAATTTCACAAACGAGAAGAACAAGGAATGAATATTATATAATGAACACATGAAATTATAAATAACTTTTTTATAATTGAAAATGAAACTTAAGATTACAGTTATATAATACTTTCCCTTACATGCATATATATATAAAAATGAGCTCCCCAAACACAAAACGTTGGCAATTATCTGTCATCTTCATAATGTATATAATTTCAATATGAAATATGCAAATCATAATATTTGCATATTGTATACACCACTTCTAAGACTGTCTGTATAACAAAAGTTGAGGCCAAGGTAAACCAAAACTAAGATAGAGAAAGAAGACATTGAAGCACACTAATTCCAGAAGTTAATTAAAATATTTTTGAAAGAGTTTGAACAGAGATACCCTAACAAGGCTGATAATACTAATTCCACAAGGCATGAATATTTAAACACAAATTCCAGTACCAGGTTTGGTATTTTTGTCTGTGTTGTTGGTCAGGAAGACATGAGAGTCCCCCCGAATAACACAGGTTATTATTGCTGGTGATCTCTGATTACTCAACAAAACCAAATGGAAATACATTGTTGTCAAAAATAACTCATATTTTGGTGGTAGAGCATTAAAAAACTAATGCTGGAAGTTAGCTGTGATCTCCTGGCTAATGTACAGGGTCGAGGATGTGCCATGACAGCTGCTAGTGGGTGTGATTATCAACAGTCTTCTGCAGCTGTGAACTCCATGAACTACAATAACAGTCTGTCAAACAAAAAGTGGCTGTTGGCACCTCAGTGGTATGATTGTTATGATGGTAACCAACTGCTCCATGATTAGATTTGAAAGCTACTCTCCAGGTAGGGATTAGTGCCTAGGATTCTAAACCTGATAACATAGTTGCATGTCTGGCAAGATCATCGGACCTGGGTTGGGGATAATTCACTATTATTGTTTTGATAACTTTATAATGACATACTGTCTTCTAAATATTTATTTATTAAATATTAAATATTTATGCTTTACACATAGTGAAATGCTACTTTTTAGCATTGATCAGAGAAAGCTACTCTGTAGTGATTAAAGGTGAAAAGAGATATTCATGGATGTTCAAGGTGCAGAAAATAAGCCATTGCTAAAATCTTAGCTTTAAACAAGACGGTTCTATCACCCTCCCCAAGACAGGTTCAAGGAATATTGGGGAAAACAGAAATAAATTAACAGCCTGATAATTGGTTAAGAGCTAAGAAATGCAGTCTTGGAATCAGGATACCACCATGGTATATGACCATCTCTCAGTAGTTGTTACCTAAAGAGATGGAACTTGGCAACAGTCACTCATTAATAATAAGGGAGTGGCTCATGAGGCCATTTCCTTCTCTGGGGACCTATTGGCTATTGACAAATTAAATAGAAGGGGTAATCATTGTCTTTAGTTCTTGACTAACATACTATGTTCCAAAGGATAGTTCCAAACCTATTAAAATACTGCAGCTTCAGGAGCCATGCAGCCTAGTCTTGGATCAGCATATGAATACTTGTACAATGAGTTTCCTTGGGGCAAGGCTCCCATGGTGTCCACCAGACAGTGTAGGAATTTGCAAAACTCATGCAGTTTGTAATCTTTTATTTTCTCATTTTTTGTTGATTCCTCGGGCAGTTTTTAATTTTATTTTGTTGGTCACACATGCAACGGCTGTAAATTTCCCTGGAAATTTTGTTCCTTCTCAAATATTTTCCCTTAAGATTTAGCAGGAGGCTAATGCTTCTCCATTCTCTTGGAATTATTAACTACAACTGCTGATCCTGGGAACTTTTCTGACTCAAATGAGACAGGCACATATGAGAATAAGAACATTTGGAACATTAGTCATGTCTAACAGTTCTGGAAAGGAAAGAAAGGCATTCATACACATAATACAGATAAACCACAAGAATACATATATTGCCAACTATAGAAGGTGAATTCCTTAGACACCAAGCATAAAGAATCAATAATGGGTTCTAGTATGCTCCACGAGGAAAAAATGCAATGCAAAATATTGGATGGAGAGATCCATTTTTACCATACACCACAACTTGTTTGCATTGGTGAAAGAACTATGGTATAGTGAGATGGGAAAAGAGTGACTTTCAAAATTTGCCTTTTAGAGAGAAGTTGAGACAAGGGACCCTCTTGGGGAAAAAAATGGAACCATATAAAAGCATATCTTACATATATAAAAGAATTTTTGGGGGGTTTGAATATTGTTGTTCTTAAAGCATTTATCCAGGTCTATTACTTTATAACTTTGTAAACTTTGCAACCACAAGTATCTGTCAGATTACATAGTGCTGCAAGAACAGAATGCATCTGGATTGAGACTTAGTTAAGTCTGCAAGAACGCTAAACTCTATGTCTAGGATAAGGGTATGCTATGTCTGAAAGTGTGTTTGGGGAAGCAAAAATTGGAATAATAAGAGTTTTCATAATAATTACATTGTACTTAAATAATATGATGTGTTTCTTAAAAGTAAAAAAAAAAAATAGGAGCCAATAATACTGCTGCTCATGTAACCCTGCTAAGAAAAACTCTGTCTCAGTATAAATAAAGATGGGTTGAACTATTCAGGACCATGTGAGTGCAATTGACTTGGTGGCCAGTAGTTTTCCTTGGGCTGATGCCCTTTCCCCATCTCAGAACCTGAACCTGAGAGGAGGCTGGACTGTGGTGGTACTACAAGTTTTAGTTAATTTCAGTGGGTCATGAAAAAATAATGCATGAATGTAGGAAATGGATTTGTAGTTACAAGGAAGAGATGAATAAGGTGGGAGGGTAATAAGAGGTTAACTCAGAGTTATTATAATTAGAATGTATTACATAAATTCATGGAATTGTCAAATAAATTTTATTAATACAAAAACGATATCAAAAGAATAACTAGATGACCACTAACTAATAAATTTGTAAAACAGTAATTTAAAATATAAAATACCTAAATTTATATTAATTAATTGTTATATATAAATCATCTACTCAAAACAGATTTGAAATGATAATTGAAGTATGAAATTTCACCCAGAGCAGTATCCCTTAGACCAGCAATCCTGGAGATTAACAGGCTTTAATAGTAAAGGAATAAACTATTTAGGGTATTTGTGTACACTTGTATATTAAATAGCTACAGAAGTTAATACAATTCAGGTAATGAAATGACTTTTTCTTGAATTTTAGTGATGTAAACATTCAGTTAGAATGAATCAAGGAAGACAAAATATGATATGGTATGTTATTATAACATTTTATAAAGAGACAAAAGATTCAAAGTCAAACACAATTATCTTTAGAGACATACAGCAATCTGAAAATAAACTAAAAAAATAAAATCCATAAGTAAAGAAAAAGCAAAAATTGATACTAAGGAGTCTGAGAACTAGACTCAGCAACTACCCTAGTAAGAAATAAAGTACTTAGGAAAATGATTCAGTTGAATTGTGAATTTGTATTTGTTTGTGAACACATGCATGCTTACACAATAAAATTTATAAATCATGGTCAACCGGGGGAACATAAGTAAAATTTCAATTTATATATTAATTGCATGAAATAATGGGTTTTAAGATTTTTTTCTATTTTTAGTTATATATGTATGTGTGTGAACATATATATATATATACATTTATGTGTGTGTGTATGTGTGTACATATTCATATGCTCATACGTTTGTGGTGGGAGGAGGGTTTAGAGACGGAGAAAGGCACACTCTAACTCCAAAGCCAGCTTTAATTTTTAACTGGATTGGGACTATCAAATGACCATTTACTTTATATGCCTGTAGAGAAAAGCAAAAATAAACTTTTGGGAAGATTTATGAAATTTTATCGTGTTAGAACTATTGTATTCCAATAGGGCAATTTACTTTTATTCCTGGGACACTTTTTTCTGGATGATTTGTCCTCTGTCCTCAGATATCACATTTGTCCAGGGCTCTTTAGATTTCTTAGCTGGATGTCCTTATTCTCCTGAAAAGACAAAAACAAAACCCTTCCCCAGCCCCAAATTTTGGCAGGTTCACTTATGGCAAGTTACATCTAATCAAATAAAAGCATTTGTTAGTTTTAAAGTTAGTTTAAAATGAACAGCCATACTGTTTGATTAAATATAACCTCTAATTAAGGGTTGTCTCTTCTTCAAATCTAATATTTATCAATTTCTGTGGTATCCATAGCTTTATCAATTTTTATGGTATCCAAAACAAATCCCTTCCCTAACGTAGCTCATGTCTTGTTTACCATTCTGAGGCTAACATATCTTTAAAGTATACCGGTTTATTTACTTCGACAGTTTTTTCTACTATCCAAATGTCTCTCCACAGTTGTTATTCCTTTTTTTATTAAAATTTAGAAAACTCAAAGTTAACAAAGCATTATTCAATTTGTTTCTGGTGGTCTTGCTCATCCTTTTCCTAGGTCTAAGAGGTCTTAATAATTTAAGGCTGGAGTTAGATATAGGAGAAAATGATGAGAGCTCGGAGAGACGAATGAACAAAACCACAGCCACTTTACCTCTCAAATTTCCGTCCAAAAAGAGACTAAGTTCCTGTTTCTACCTGCCTTATCACTTCCTCTTTCTGCCCAGCCATACCACTTCCTGTCTATCTGTATAGATCTCCAGACCTCTATGGTTAGCTAGTGGCTAGCTTTACCCTCTGATCTTCCAGAAAGCTTTATTTGTACAAATAAGTTATAACTACACATTTCTTATCAATATAACTTTTATTTCTATTTTGGGGGATACTTTTTTTATTTTTATTTATTTATTAAAGATTTCTGATTCTTTCCTGCCACTGCCTCGCATTTCCCTCCCCCTCCCCCAATCAAGTCCCCCTCCCTCGTCAGCCCAAAGAGCAATCAAGTTTCCCTGCCCTGTAGGAAGTCCAAGGACCACTAACCTCCATCCAGGTCTAGTAAGGTGAGCATCCAAACTGCCTAGGCTCCCACAAAGCCAGTTCCTGCAGTAGGAACAAAACCCCATTGCCATTGTTCTTGAGTTCTCAGTAGTCCTCATTGTACACTAAGTTCAGCAAGTCCGGTTTTATCCCAGGCTTTTTCAGATCCAGGCCAGTTGGCCTTGGTGAGTTCCCGATAGAACATCCCCATTGTCTCAGTGTGTGGGTGCACCCCTCGCGGTCCTGAGTTCCTTGTTCGTACTCTCTCTCCTTCTGCTCCTGATTTGGACCTTGAGATTTCTGTCCGGGGCTCCAATGTGGGTCTCTGTCTCTGTCTCCTTTCATCGCCTGAAGAAAGTTAATATTCAGGAGGATGCCTATATGTTTTTCTTTGGTTTCACCTTCTTATTTAGCTTCTCTAGGATCACTAATTATAGGCTCAATGACCTTTGTTTATGGCTAGAAATCAAATATGAGTGAGTACATCCCATGTTCCTCTTTTTGGGTCTGGCTTACCTCACTCAGTATAGTGTTGTCTATTTCCATCCATTTGTATGCAAAATTCAAGAAGTCCTTGTTTTTTACTGCTGAGTAGTACAATAATATGTATATATTCTATACTTTCTTCATCCATTCTTCCATTGAAGGGCATCTAGGTTGTTTCCAGGTTCTGGCTATTACAAACAGTGCTGCTATGAACATAGTAGAGCATATATTTTTGTTGTATGATAAGGCCTTTCTTGGGTATATTCCCAAGAGTGGTATTTCTGGGTCCAGGGATAGGTTGATCCCGAATTTTCTGAGAAACCGCCACACTGCTTTCCAGAGTAACCGGTTGCACAAGTTTGCATTCCCACCAGCAATGGATGAGTGTACCCCTTTCTCCACAACCTCTCCAACAAAGGCTATCATTGGTGTTTTTGATTTTCGCCATTCTGACAGGTGTAAAATGGTATCTTAAAGTTGTCTTGAATTCCATTTCCCTGATCGCTAAGGAAGTTGAGCATGACCTTAGGTGTCTTTTGGCCATTTGAACTTCTTCTGTTGAAAGATCTCTGTTCAGCTCAGTGCCCCATTTTGTAATTGGGTTGATTAGCCTTTTCTGGTCTAGTTTCTTGAGTTCTTTATATATTTTGGAGATCAGTCCTTTGTCAGTTGCAGGGTTCGTGAAGATATTCTCCCAGTCAGTGGGATGTCTTTGTGTCTTAGTGACAGTGTCCTTTGCTTTACAGAAGCTTCTCAGTCTCAGGAGGTCCCATTTCTTCAATGTTGCCTTTAATGTCTGTGCTGCCGGGGTTATAAGTAGGAAGTGGTCTCCTGTGCCAATGTGTTGTAGAGTACTTCCCTCTTTCTCTTTTATCAGCTTCATTGTGTTTGGACTGATATTGAGGTCTTTAATCCATTTGGACTTGAGTTTTGTGCATGGTGATAAATATGGGTCTATTTTCATTCTTCTACAGGTTGACATCCAGTTCTGCCAGCACAATTTGTTGAAGATTGCTCTCTTTTTTTTCCATTGTATACTTTTAGCTCCTTTATCGAAAATCAGGTGTTCATAGGTTTGTGGGTTAATGTCAGGGTCTTCTATTTGATTCCATTGGTCGACTTCTCTGTTTTTATGCCAGATACCAGGCTGTTTTCAATACTGTAGCTCTGTAGTAGAGTTTGAAGTCAGGGATGGTAATGCCTCCTGAAAATCCTTTATTGTATAAGATTGTTTTGGCTACCCTGGGTTTTTTGTTTTTCCATATAAAGTTGATTATTGTCTTCTCCAGATCTGTGAAGAATTTTGATGGGATTTTGATGGGGATTGCATTGAATCTATATATTGCTTTTGGTAGAATTGCCACTTTTACTATGTTGATCCTCCCAATCCAAGAGCAGGGGAGATCCTTCCATTTTCTGGTGTCCTCTTCAATTTCTTTCTTCAAAGACTTAAAGTTCTTGTCATACAGATCTTTCACTTCCTTGGTCAGAGTTACCCC
Source organism: Alexandromys oeconomus (assembly GCA_963919705.1). Classification (NCBI taxonomy): domain Eukaryota; kingdom Metazoa; phylum Chordata; class Mammalia; order Rodentia; family Cricetidae; genus Alexandromys; species Alexandromys oeconomus. The sequence continues at coordinate 1,252,675 of CAWTZB010000075.1, forward strand.
AAGATATTTTTTGCTATTTGTGGCTATCGTGAATGGTGATGCTTCTCTGATTTCCCTCTCTGTTTCCTTATCCTTAGTGTATAGGTAGGCCACTGATTTTTTTGGAGTTGATCTTGTATCCTGCCACATTACTAAAGGTGTTTATCAGCTGTAGGAGTTCTTTGGTGGAGTTTTTGGGGTCGCTTATGTATACTATCATATCATCTGCAAATAAAGAAATCTTAACTTCTTCCTTTCCAATTCGAATCCCCTTGATCCCCTTATGTTGTCTTATTGCTATTGCTAGAACTTCAAGCACTAAATTGAAGAGGTATGGAGAGAGTGGATATCCTTGTCATGTTCCTGAATTTAGTGGGATGGCTTTGAGTTTTTCTCCGTTTAATTTAATGTTAGCTGTCGGCTTGCTGTATATAGCTTTTATTATATTTAGGTATGACCCTTGTATCCCTAATCTCTCCAAGACCTTTATCATAAAGGGGTATTGAATTTTGTCGAATGCTTTTTCAGCATCTAATGAAATGATCATATGGTTTTTTTCTTTCAGTTTATGTATATGGTGGATTACATTGATAGATTTTCATATGTTGAACCAGTCCTGCATCTCTGGGATGAAGCCTACTTGATCATAATGGATAATTTTTTTAATGTGTTCTTGGATTCGGTTTGCCAGTATTTTATTGAGAATTTTTGCATCGATATTCATGAGTGAGATAGGCCTGTAATTCTCTTTCTTGGTTGGCTCTTTTTGTGGTTTTGGTATCAGGGTAACTGTAGCTTCATAAAAGGAATTTGGCAATGACTCTTCTGTTTCTATATTGTGAAATACATTAAGGAGTATAGGTATTAGCTCTTCTTGGAAGTTCTGGAAGAATTCTGCATTGAAACCATCTGGTCCAGGGCTTTTATAGGAAGGGAGATTTTTGATAACTGTTTCTAGTTCTTCGCGACTAACAGGTCTATTTATATCGTTCACCTGGTCTTGATTTAGCTTTGGTATATGGTACTTATCTAAAAAAATGTCCATTTCTTTTGCATTTTCCAGTTTTGTGGCATAGAGGCTTTTGTAGTAAGATCTAATGATTCTCTGAATTTCCTCTGTGTCTGTGGTTATGTCCCCCTTTTCATTTCTGATCTTATTTATTTGCGTGTTCTCTCTTTGTTGTTAATTAGTTTGGACAGGGGTTTGTAGATCTTGTTGATTTTCTCAACTTTTGGTTTCATTGATTCTTTGGACTGTTTTCTGTGTTTCTATTTTGTTGATTTCAGCCCTCAGTTTGATTATTTCCAGTCTTCTACTCCTCCTGGGCACATCTGCTTTTTTTTTTTTCTAAAGCTTTCAGGTGTGCTGTTAAGTCCCCTATGTATGCTTTCTCCGTTTTCTTTAAGTGTGCACTTAGTGCTATGAACTTTCCTCTTAGCACTGCTTTCATCGTGTCCCATAGGTTTGAGTATGTTGTCTCTTTATTTTCATTAAATTCAAGGAAGACTTTAACTTCTTTCTTAATTTCTTCCTTGACCCAGGTGTGGTTCTGTAGTTGACTGTTCAGTTTCCATCTGTTTGTCGGCTTTCTGGGGGTAGTATTGTTGTTGCCTTCTAACTTTAATCCGTGGTGATCTGATAAGACACAGGTGGACACTGATAATTTTTTGTATCTGTGGAGGTTTCCTTTGTTTCCGAGTATGTGGTCAATTTAAGAGAAGGTTCCATGAGCTGCAGAGAAGAAGGTATATTCTTTCCTATTTGGGTGGAGTGATATATAGATGTCTGTTAAGTCCAATTGTTTCATTACCTCCAATAATTCTCTTAATTCTCTATTAGGTTTCTGTCTGATTGACCTGTCCATTGGAGAGAGAGGTGTATTGAAGTCTCCTACTACTAGTGTGTGGTTTAATATCTGCCTTCAGTTCTAGTAATATTTCTTTTAGAAGGTGGGTGCTTTGTATTAGGGGCATAGATATTCAGGATTGAGACGTTATCCTGATGAATTTTTCCTGTTATAATTATAAAGTGTCCATCTCGATCTCCTCTGATTGATTTTAGTTTGAAGTCAGTTTTGTTAGAAATTAATATGGCCACACCTGCTTTTTTCTTAGAACCATATGCTTGAAAGACCTTTTCCCAACCCTTTACTCTGAGTAGATGCCCATCTTTGTGGCTGAGATGTGTTTCTTGCAAACAGCAGAATGTTGGATCCTGTTTTCGTATCCAATCTCTTAGCCTGTGCCTTTTTATAGGTGAATTGAGACCATTAATATTAAGTGACATTAATGACCAGTGGTTGTTTACTCTAGTTATTCTTATTGTTTTTGGTATTAGAGTTTGTGTGTCTCCCTTCTTTCAGTTGTTCTGGTGAAGGTCGCTAGATGCCTGAGTTGTTGTAGGCAGTGTTGGCAATGTTGGATTCCTTGGGTTGAGATTTTCCTTCTATTACCTTTTGTAGGGCTGGATTTGTGGCTACATATTGTTTAAATTTGTTCTTATCCTGGAATGTCTTGTTTTCTCCATTGATAGTGAATGATAGCTTGGCTGGGTATAGTAGTTTGGGTTTGCATCCATGGTCTCTTAGCTTCTGCAGTACCTCTATCCAGGACCTTCTGTCTTTCATGGTTTCCATAGAGAAGTCAGGTGTAAGTCTGATCAGTTTACCTTTATAAGTTACTTGGCCTTTTTCCTTTGCAACTCTTAATATTCTTTCTTTAACCTGTATATTCTGTATTTTGATTATTATATGGGGAGGGGATGTTTTTCTTTGATATAACTTTTATTTCTCATGCTTGTTAAAGAATTTATTATTACTGTGTTAAGAATGAAAAATACATGATTTACTATTACAATCTTATTAGTATAGATATAATTCAGGGGTTTTAACTACATTTACATCTACCACAATGTTTATAGAAAATTGTATTTTATGAATTGATCACTTTTTGAAATTGAAAATAGAGTAGTCAAAGTCAAGATAGGACAGATGCCATGTAGCTGCTGAAGGAGAAGGACATGCCACAACCCTACTGGTAGGCTACAGCCTTGTGATGATACACAAATTAATTGAAATGGGTTAATTTAAGCTGTAAGAGTTAGTTAATAAGAATCTTGAGCTAATAGTCCAAGAAATGGTGTAATTAATATTGTTGCTAGGTAATTATTCAAATCTGGGCAGCTGGGAACGAATGAGCAGTCTCTGCCTACATCTATGTAGGCACAGCTCAACTTCTCCATGTTCACTGAGGAGTATGGATGTTGTCCTCCACAATGGGAACACACTATCTGTTTTCAGAGAGCAACCATTTCCCTTAGTATCAGCTTGGGTTGTGTTTGTATCTACATGGGAAGCCCTGACCAACACATCATTTCTATGCAACTCAGTATCTCCATGAAGTCTGGTTACAAAAGATGCCCAGTTGAAGTTCCCATATTACCTAGTAATAGGAGTTCTCATTAGGATCGCAGTCATAGATCATAGGGAAGAGGATGAAGCTGGATTACTACCTAAAACCAATTAAAATATTAACACAAATTAAATCAAATATTTACATGTAGAGATTTTAGGGTATTTTTTTGTAATTGAAAATATTTTTTTCTCTTGTATAATACACCCCTAACACTTTTCATTTTTCACACTTTCCCGCTCCCCTCACTCATATCCACTTTCTTTTCATTTCATCTTCAGAAAAGAGAAGCCTCCAAGAGATGACAACCAAACAAGATACAGTAACACAAGGCAGAAACACCTTTTATTGAGGCTGTAAAAGGCAATGGTGGATATCGCTAACAGGCTGATAGTAGGACACAGTCTCTTGCTCTCTCTGAAAACTGATAGTGTGGCCCCGTTGCTGAAGACAACATCCATACAGCTCACTGAAATAGAGAGGTCAAGCTGGTGCAATCATGGAGACTTTGCCCCTGTGTTCTAGTCTCTTTGGTACTCTGCAGGCTATGGAAAGAGATACTTGGACCAAACCCATCCACATAACACTCTATCCTGCCTGTTAGTTGTGCTGGAGGAATTTGGGTGGAAAACTTGTGTGGGCAGCCATCAAATGGTTTGGAGAAACTTTTAGAGTTTTAGAAATAACATTAAATGTACAAGAAACTAAAGGAAATCCTGATACACTTTTTCAGCACTAAAACATTTCTGTCCAAGAGAGTGAAGAGAAAACCCATAGAATAGAGAAAATATTAGCAAATTGTATATCAAATGATGTACTAATAGTGAGAATATATAGATAGAAAACACTTCATCGACAGAAATAGATAAAACAACCAAAAGTACCAATTGCAAATGGACAAGAAGCTTCAATAGATACTTCTCCAAAAGGATGATCAAATTACCAAAGAAACAAACAGGAAAGCACATTTATTATTGGGCAAAACAATAATGGCAGATATACTACTTCATTTATATTAGAGTGGCATAAATAATTTTGTTCTAAAATATTTGTGAGTTTGTAGAGAAACTGCAACTATCTTGTAATACAAATGGAAATATCAAATTCTAAAATGTTCTAATATTTGGACATTTCCTTAAAATTCAATCATAATCACTGTAGGACCTAACAATTGCAGTTCTGTTTATATATCTAATATAATCCAAATGATAACAGGAATCCAAATAGTAAGTTCTGAGTTTTTCAAGTAGGAAATTATAGAAATGACTTAAATGGTTAATAGACAAAAGTTTCATATATTGTCATGACAAGAAATGGATTACTCAGGCATCTTTTAGCATTAGACAACCTTCAAACTAGGAGTAAATAATTCACAACACAAAGGGAAACTGACAGTGTGGCCACATTATGTATGATTATGATTCTACTTATCGGAAATATTTACAAGAAGCCAAGATGATAGTGAGGAATAAATGTCAAATTAGTTTGGTTTGTTGCTTGAGTTTGATAAAAGCATTCTTAGTTTCAGAGGTGATGATGGGCAACAGCATTTGCATGTACTAAATGTCTACTAAAAAGCATTTTGCATATACTAAAAGTCACTTTAAAGCCTTAAGATGGTAAGCCATTTTTCTCCCTCCCTCCCCTCTTCCCTCACCTGTGTTTGTGTTTATGTTTGTGTATGGCAGGGGAAGAGGGTAGGGAGAGGGATAAAGAAAGTGTGGCACATATACACTTTAGAGTTCTATTCAGCAGTAAAAAAAATGACATCTTGAATTTTGCATGCAGATGGATGGGAATAGAAAACACTTTACTGAGTGAGATAACCCAGACTCAAAAAGATGAATATGGTATGTACTCACTCATAAGTGGATTCTAGCCATAAACAAAGGACATTAAGCCTACAATTCGTGATTCTAGAGAAGCTAAATAAAAAGGTGAACCCAAAGAAAAACATATTTATCCTGCTGGATATTGGAAGTAGACAAGATTGCTGGGCAAACTTTGGGAGCATGGGAGTGGGGTTTGGGTGGGGAGAAGGGTAGATGGGCAGAGAGAAGGGAGAAGGGGAGGATTGGGGAGAGCTTGGGGGAATGGGATTGTTGAGATGGAGGAAGGGTGGATATGGGAACAGGGAAGAAGATATCTTAATTAAGGGAGCCATTTTAGGGTTGCCAAGAGACTTGGCTCTAGAGGGGTTCCCAGGTGTCCATAGAGTTGTCACCAGCTAGGTCCTTGGGCAGGTAAGGGAGGGTACCTGAAGTGGCTTTTCCCATAGCCACACTGATGAATATCTTCCATATCACCATAGAAACTTCATCTGGCGATGGATGGAGATAGAGACAGAGACTCACATTGGAGAACTGGACTGAGCTCCCAAGGTCCAAATGAGGAGCAGAAGGAGAGAGAACATGAGCAAGGAAGTCAGTACTGTGAGGGGTGCAGCCACTCACGGAGATGGTGGGATTGATCTAATGGGAGCTCACAGATGCCAACTGGACTGGTACTGAACAAGCATGTGATCAAACTGGACTCTCTGAATGTGGCTGACAATGGAGGCTGACTGAGAAGCCAATGATAATGGAACTTGGCTTTGATTTACTGCATGTACTGGCTTTTTGGGAGCCTAGTCTGTTTGTATGCACACATTCCTAGACCTGGATGGAGGGGGGGAGGGCCTTGGCTTCCCACGAGGCAGGGCATTCTGACTTCTCTTAGGACTGGAGAGGGAGGGAGAGTGTGAGTCGGGGGAATGGGAGGGAAATGGGAGGAAGTGAGGAGGTGGGAATTTTTAATAAATAAATAATTTTTTAAAAAATGGAAAAGCTCACATTAGTGACTTAACAGCACACCTGAAAGCTATAGAACAAACAGAAGACTCAGTCAGGAGGAGTAGAAGACAAGATATTTAAAAATTATATTAGAATAAAACTTATTAACAAATTAATCAGTTAGCTAACATTATTAAAATATAAAATATCTACAAGGAATCTGTTTTTCTTCCTAGAACATGAGAATATACAGTGATGGAAGAAGGTCATTGGTTAAATAAAGACACTGCCTTGGCCCTGATAGGACAGAAAATTAGGTAGGCGGAATAAACAGAACAGAATGATGGGAGGAAGAGGAAGTGAGGTAAGATGCCTCAGACAGACGCCATGCTTCTGCTCTAGGGGCAGACACGATGGAGCCAGCCGCCAGGTCAGACACACTGAATCTTTCCTGGTAGGACAGGTGCTGCACAGATTATTAGAGATGGGTTGATCGGGATATGAGAATTAGCCAGTAAGTTCTAGAGCTAATAGGCTAAGCAGTGTTTAAATGAATACAGTTTCACTGTCACAGTGGGTGGGTGTACCCCTCGTGGTCCTGACTTCCTTGCTCATGTTCTCCCCCCTTCTGCTCCTCATTTGGATCTTAAGAGCTCAGTCCGGTGCTCCAATTTGGGTCTCTGTCTCTATCTTGATCCATCGCCAGATGAAGGTTCTAAGGTGATATGCAAGATATTCATCAGTATGGCTATAGGATAGGGTCATTTCAGGTTCCCTCTCCTCAGTTGCTCAAGGTGCTAGCTGGGGAAATCTCCCTGGACACCTGCGAGCCACTCTAGAGTCAAGTCCCTTGCCACCCCTTCACCAAGGCCAGCAGGACTGGGACTGAATAAGCATGGGATGAAACTGGACTCTCTGAACATGGCAGACAATGAAGGCTGATGAGAAGCCAAGGACAATGGCACTAGATTTCGATCCTAATACATGAACTGGCTTTGTGGGAACCTAGCCTGTTTGGATGCTCACCTTCCTGGTCCTGGATAGAAGTGGGAGAACCTTGGACTTCCTGCAGGGCAGGGAATCTGGACTGCACTTCATTCTCAAGAGGGAGGGGGAATGGAGTGAGGGGAGGGGAGAGGGGGAGCGGAATGGGGGGAGAGGGCGATGTGTGGGAGGAGGGGGAGGGAAATGGGAAATGGGGAGGAGGCGGAATTTTTTTTTGCAACAACTAAAAAAATCAAATAAACAAATATCAAAAAAAAATACAATTTGCCTGTTGTTATTTCGGGGCATAAGATAGCCAGGCGGCCAGAGCCAGGTGGCAGGAACACAGCCCATAGCTCCCTTCAACAATACGGTAATTAGAACCTTTGTACTTATTTGCCTAATCATTTTGATAGTCTTTTCTCAGCTTTCACTTATATGAGTTTTCAATTTTAAGCACCCAAATAAAGGCATTCACTGATATATATGCTCTATATATGTTCCTGTCTTTTATCATTGATCACACAGACTAATAGATTTCCCATGTATACGATATCTAGCAGTTTATTAGGAAATTATTCGGATCATATACCATATCTGCCCAATGATGTTTATCAGAACTAAAATGTAATACAAAAGCGACCTTTTGCATGGACAGGGTATTGCTCTCAGGGGAGTTATAAAGTAACTAATGGAGCTCTCTGGCACACAGAAATGAAGCAAAGAAACAAGACAAAAGAAAACTAAAACTAAAAAACAAGACAAGTTTTTTTGTAATACACAAAATAGTTGAATCTAGAAAAAACTTTCAGCCCCTTCAAGTCAGCTCTCTGAAACAAGGATGCAAAGGACAGAACTAGGGTTTAATGGAGTCCACAGGAAATATGTTAGTGGTGTGTGATAATGCTTTTTCATCTAATTTTAGTACTTCAGGTTCAGGGTCCAGTTTATTACAACATGCAATGTGAGGAGCTGCAATGAGAAATGAATCAGGACGCAGAAGACTGGATAGCAGTACAGAAATGGATCCAGAAGAATTAGTACCAGAGTTTCAGCCTCAGCCATTTCACATGCCAAGCTTTGAATATTATACTTTTCGTGTGAGAGGAAAACAGCTAAGTTCTGACATGGTTTGAGTTGAAAATGTCACCTACTGTTGTTTTGAGTATTTGTCTCATGACACTCTTTTGAAACATTCTGAAACCATGCAGAAGTGAGACCTGGTGGGCAGAAGTAGAGCCCATATTTAGGGTACAGTATGGCAATGGTACTGGCATGACACTCAGCTTTCTGGTCAGCCATAATGTAAACAGTAGCTGCCTTGTGTTCCTGCCACCATGGAGGAACTCCACCAGGCCTTTCTCACTACAGTAGACTGAAATCTTGCTTCTGTCATAAATATTCTGTCAAACTGTTGAAAGATAGCTAATATAAGAGTTATCATATAAGACTACCTATAAGATGGCATTGTGAAAGCGTCAGTCAGAGTGCTTGGTATACTAGAGGCATTTAGTTAATTGTAGGTATTACAATAATTGTCCTGACCTGTGACTCTATGAGTCTATCTTATGTAAATTTTAAAATAATCACATATCCCACAGAACAATGAAGTTCTCTAAGAAATGGAACTTCACCAGGAACTATGGAGGCAGAGACAGACAATTCTCTGTGAGCTCAAGGCCAGCCTAGTCTACAAAGTGAGTTCCAGGACAGTCAGATCCCTCACACAGAGAAACCCTGCCTCCAAGACAAAGAAAAAAGAAACAAAGATACATACTCCCTCTGCAAAATAAAATAAAATGAAATAAAATAAAAGAGGCTTCATATAAAGTAGACGACTACTTAAGTAAACCCCACTAATTTTCCCCTGGGAGATGTTATTCTTTAAAAATGGGGACGTGTATTTATTTTCTTTTTTCATTTCCATAATTTTAAGTGATGTAAAATGTCCTCCTATTTGACAAGGACCAACTCCTCAAATTCATCTAAATCATGAATATATTCACTGCTTATATCTTTGATGGAGGAAGGTCATTGGCTAATAAACTGGCTTTGCCCATTTTATTGGTTTGAACATAGGTGGGTGGAGTAAACAGAAGATGATGCTGGGAGGAAGAGGAAGTGAGGTCAGACTCTGCTCTGCTTCCAGAGAGACTCAACAGCTCTGCTCTCTGGAGCAGAGATGCCAGGCTCTGCTCTCCCAGGCAACTCTGACCCAGGATGGATGTAGGCTAGAATCTTTCTGGTAAGTGCACCTTGGGGTGCTTACACACATTATTAGAAATGGGCTAATTTAATATGTGAGAATTAGCCTAGAAGAGGCTAGATATAATGGGCAAGCAATGTTTAAATGAATACAGTTTGTGTGTTGTTATTTCGGGCATGAGCTAGCAGGCGGCTGGGGTGCTGGGGATGCAGCCCCGCCGCCCCTATTTTAACATATCTTCATTAAAAAATTTAAGCATGTTACCTGAGCAGTGGTGGCACATGCCTTTAATTCCAGAACTCAGAAGGCAGAGGCAAGCAGGTCTCTGTGACTTTGAGGTCAGCCTGGTCTACAAGAGCTAGTTCAAGGACAGAACCCAAAGCTACAGAGAAATACTATCTCGAAAATCCCCCAAAATTAAGCACATGTTAATATATACAATTCAAATTATACTAAAGATAATCTATTTAAAATATCTCCTAAATGAAGTACTTTCTTACATCACTGGCCCTGGGCAACAAATGACAACCTAGTGGCTTCTATGTCTCTTACTATTAACTATCAAAAAATGTCTTTATTTGCAAGTAAAGGGTTGGTTTATTGTACACATTCAACCATTCAGAGGTGGGGTCAGAGATGGACACTTTCTACTTTCTCTATATGAAAATTTTGTATATAACAAAATCATAAAGTAACCAGGAAAGAGCTTTGCATTAAACTTTAGGATGTCAGCTTTGAGGTGCACCACATACAGGTTAGTACGCTCCAATTCTCTTTACCTCAAAATTCAACTCAAAATTAGCAATTTGAAGAAGTTTATCTTACCACAACCAAAATTTTCTCTTTCAGGATATTTATACTTAACAGGACCATAAGGATCACTTTATGTGTAAACCCTGTATTTCATTTGTCTTCCATGTATTAGAAGATATACTATCATAATCAATATATTTATAAGGAAAGAAACTACATGCATACTGTTTAATGTACCATCCTAGAAAATTAAAATAGTAATTGGAAAATAATAGATGCTCAAATAAAGTTTTGGTAATAAAAGAAACTGTAAATGTGTGGTAATATTTTCTTGAATTTTATTACTCATGGAAACTGTAAAGTAAAGCAACTCCACATATATCATGCAATTATACTGGGAAATGGAATGTTACAAAGAAAAATTTAGCACAACACTGTTTGAAAGGTCGAAGTTTAGCAATGATTGTTATAGTATTCCACATAATTATACAGATATATTGGACTACTTCCAAGTTATTTTTATACTATGACAAAGCTTTTAGTATTACATTTGTGAACTGCATAAAGTAGAGATTTTTGAAGCTCAAACAACAATGCTAATAAGTGAAACAATATTTCAACAGAAAGGTCAAACAGTGCAAGAAAAAAATGTCATGATTCACAGACAAAATAGAACTATGCAAACAATATTCTTCTTCCTCTCTATATCAAACTAGGACCTACATTTTTTCCCTCAACTCTAAAAATTCTCTGCAAATTCTACAGCAGTAGTAAGCTATCTCTGATTGTACTACATACGAGGGAAACTGCAGCCCATGGCACTAGAACTTGCACGAGAACGAGAACTTAGGCCAGCACTGTCTAAAATCAAGGCAAGGGCTCTCTCTTCTTCTTCTATCAGAGCCTCTTGATACTGAGACTGGAAGGTAGCTGGGTGTGTCCCATAAACCTTTGCCACAAACTCCAACACTTTCATCTTATTAGTTTCAGCTCGAGCCCGGGGCCCCCACACATACTCATACCGCACAGGATCACTATCCGCTACTGGCTGGTACACCAGGTATTGTTCCTTCACAAACTCATTGGTTATCAGCTGCCTAGGGTCACCAAAGATGAAATTATTCACCCCAGCATAGATTCCCATTGGATTCAATGCTTCCCAAATCTCCTCTTCAGTGGCACGGTTGCCTTTCAGGAAGACTACCCCTAGGATGATTATCAGGAGACCAGTCTTAGGAAAACTAAACTCATCACTACGCATCCCATCATAGGTGAGACCTAGTTTGATAAAGAGAGCATAGACGTGGTTGACAGGATCTACTTCCTTCACACCTAGGCCAAAAACCAACTCCATGAGTTCAGCAGATCTCATGAGGACTTCATGAAAACTATCTTCATCTTCTTTGACAATGAGTCTCAATATATCAGTTTTGCTCATCGTCTCTTTCATCTGATACTTGTACAGCATATAATTCACCAAGAAGTTAATTTTACTATTGACACTCATCACAGGTACATTCATGGTGGCTGGTTGATATGGTGGATTGACTGGAGAGCCCTGTTCTTGGTTGCTAAGATCCCCACCTGAGTTTCTCAAAGACTCAAAGGGACTCTGAAGACCCCCAGAGGTACTAGGTGTCTCATCTGCTGGATCATTTTGGCTGCTAGCCATCAGAGAATGGGAGGAGTGACATGGCTCTTCCACATTCCTAGACACCTGTGGAATCTCTAGGGCCTGGCTCTCCTCACTAGACATAAACTGAGAGGAGGGAGATGGCTCCTCCACATCCCTGGAGACGGTTGCAACCTGTAGGCCCTGGGTCCCCTCACAGGTCTGGCCCTTCAGACTACTAGCCATAAGATGAGAGGAGGTACAAGGCTCCTCCACATCCCTGCCAACTGCTGCAATCTGGCTGTCGGTCTTCTCACAGGTCTGGCCTTGGTCAGCTGCACATTCTGGATTCTTCTGAAGTTTAGACATGGTGACTGTGGTGAATAGAAGCAGATGCGCGTGCACACAGGAAGGCAGCAATCAGGAATCACTGTTTCAAAGAGAAAGGGAGAATGTAAGGTAATCAGCTAGTAAAATCAATTCCAGTCACAGTGAATGGACTTCCAAAAATCATGTGATAAAGGTTTAAGGCAATAACTGGCAGGGGAAAATAAGAGACACACTGGGTGCTAGCCAACCCAACATGAAAGGTATCAGGGTCCATAGCACATACATGTTTGGCTCTGTAGTTCCCACTCCTTTTCTAAATGAAAAAAAAGTGCAAAATCTCCACAAGAATGATCATCATGGAAGCCAATGGGCTTAAGCTACATTCTCTAATATAACAAAACTACCCCCCCCGAAAGGTGGGTATGAAGTCCTACTTGTAGCTGAGAAACTACAAGCATGCTACTACAGGCAAATGATAGCTGCTGTTACTGGAGAATCAGTTTTCTTTAAGCGTACAACATCCAGGTATGTTGACCATTATCCCATGGAGGGCCACACACACTCAATACTATATTGTAGCGCAAACAGTGTTTAATGGCTTAAAAATAAAAGAGTGCAGAAAGTTGAATATGAAGAGAATGGAGTTGGATCTGGGAGGAACTAAGGAAAGGGGTGAATATGATCAAAATTTTATGAAATTTTCAAATAAAAAATAAAGCCTGTTCCCTTAAACCTAAAACTATATCTTCTATAAATTTAATTGTAAAATTGGAAATTCCTCCTTATCTGAAAATTCTCTGGGCCAGTGGCAGAAACTAATTAGCACAGAATTTTTGTGTGATGTGCTGATCCCCTCACTACTCAGGAACCTTACTTAGAACCAAATAGGCTCATCTCTTCTCTTGGGAGCTTATGTATATCAGAAGATTACTACTTCCGCTCTCAGACCATAGTACATGAAGTGAACTGTTCATTCACTATCCTTATTTGAATTATCTCCAGGATCAGATAGAGTTTGAGGGCAGCTAATTATTTAGCATTTCTATACTTGACTATGTATCACTCACTATTCACTCAGGATAAACACACACACCACAAATCTTGAATCCCCTTCCTTTTCTTGAACTGATATTCCATCAAACTAACTACCTGTATTTCTGTGATCACAAAGGAGCAATTGAAAGGCATTCAATTTATCTATTTTTCCCCTAGAATCTGTCAACTGTGGTGGGACAGAATTCTGTTGACACCACTCGGTTCTTGGGTATACGTTCCTATCTGCCTCACTAATTGTCTTTTCTTTAAACAATGTAAGTGTCTTGGATATGACACAATTGGGTTAGAATAATATATCACCAGTCTTAAATCAGCAGAAACAGGAATTTGCCGTATATTATATTTTGGCAGTCTTTCCCATGGCCTGCACAGGCACACAGGGAAACTATGTAGGGGTATATTAATCCAGATATTCTGAGATACATGATTCCTTGCGGTTCTCTGTCAAGTCTTTTACGTGGAGAACTGATTGGGCTACACTTTCTACATTTTGATTACTACTGGTTCAGTTCCCTACCAGAATCAGTTTGTCTCAACTTACACAATTGCGGGGAACAGTATGAGAAATCTGTCTGCTAAAACCCAGCTTACCTCTGTGAAAACAGAAGATACATCTATTGGAGACCTATGCACTTGAAAGGGTAGATCCCTCAGCCTTCTTTGGTAGGATTTGGAATCTTATGCTACTTTGATGAGATAGCAGTCCACAACAACAAAACTTTCTTCTTCCCAAAACACAAATTAGGAAGGGTTGGGATTCTTATCCATACCAAGGTACCCTAGACTAACAACAGTATTAAAGTTTTTTCTCTTCTATCCTACTACGTGTAATACCCTTATCGGCATGTTTCAGTCTGGATTGCTAACAGTGCTCTTAACCTGAGGGTATCATTAAAACAAATATATTTATTTTTGATTTGGGAAAATTAAAAGAGTAATGAAATCCCAAGTATCTTTCTTCCAAAATTGATAATTTGAAAATCATAGTGGAGCACATGCAGATAGCAAACATAGTAAAATGAATGTTCATCAATATTTATTCAATGTCTACACATCAGTTACTAGCACTGCATAAGATTCCTTGCCCTTAGTAGACTGTTATGTTTTCTTATACTAACTACTCAACTACTGAGAAAAAAAGAAAGTAAGAGGGTCATTGATATGTACATTCCTGCATCCAAGTTCTAACTTGATATAGGTAGCTATTGTGGCCCATGTGTTGCGACAATTACTGACTCAGAATACGTACCTTAATCCCTGAAAATAACTTCAAATCTTCCCTCTAATTTTCTGTTTTCACTGTTTTAGATCAAAGGACACAGCTCCCTGAAAAAGAAAAAAAAACTGATGGCATAAAGGATGTACATTGTAGATACCCCTTCTAGAGCCCTCCTAAGGCTGAACAAGGAGTCAGAGAACAGCACCCTTGTAAGACTCTCTTCTGGAAAACTGAGTCCATGTGGCTTTCTATCCTTCCAAGGGAGATTCATTGAATACTCATATGGACTATGGTTCTTGGTCTAGAATTTATAATCTCACTTCAAAGTATCCTTCCAATTACAAAGTATCCTTCCAAATAAGTGACATGAAATTGTTGTCCTAGTTTGCATCTCTGGGTGTTTTGATAAAATACTTACCAAAACCAACTTAGGAGGAAGCAGTTTATTTCACCGTGCAGGTTATAGCCTATCACTGAAGGAAGTCAGAGCAAGAACACAAGGCAAGAATCTGGAGGCTGGACCTGAAGCACATTCCATGGAAGAATGCTGCCTACTGGCTTTCTTTCCCTGGCCTTTGGGAGATATGAGTGAGACCGTCCCCTTAGACTAATATATTTAATTACTTAGTCACCAGAGAGTGACATTATTTGAAAGGATTATAAAGGTTAGGAGATGTGGCCTTGTTGGAGAAAATGTGTCTCTGGGGTGGGCTTTGAGATTTCAAAAGCCCATTCCAAGTTTACAGTCTATCTCTGCCTATGAATCAGGAGGCAGCTCTCAGCTACTCCAAAACCTGCCTGCATGTTTCCATACTTTCCTCCATGGTGATAATGGATTAACCTCTGAAACTGTAATCAAGCCACAAATTAAACACTTTCTCTTCACATTAATACAATAGTGACTAAGAAGCTGACATCAGGGGATAGAGTATTATGACAGGCATGACCATGATACTTGTTGGCAGAATGTGGACTGTGAGATGCTGGATTAGGAGATCAATTGAACACTTTAATGGAGGCTTAATAAACCATACTAGTAGATGCATGGGAAAAGGTGTAAATGGCCAGGTTCAAGAGATTTTAGAGAGGAAGACTGCCTCTCAGCCCTTATATAAGTAGCTTTTATAGAGGAGAGACCATTCCAAAAATCCACAGCTGGAGAAGAGGACAGGAACTCAAAACAGGGCCCAAATACAAACAGGGCTCATAGTGTGGTATCCAGTCCCATCTGATATATCTGTAATATAACAACTATAAATAAGCCTCACAGTACTTTGAATAAGAGGAACACAACAGTAGTAATAAGCAGAGACAGAAGAACTTTTAAAATTGGCCTATCTACAGATCCAGATCAAGGTAATCTTAAACTACAAGATGGGATCCTTTCCCAAAGAAATAAAAAAGAAACAAGACTTATGCCTATCTGAAGAGTTATTGGTAAAAAATGCCAACTGGAAATGGGAGCCTCAATTTTCTTCAGGGATGTAGGCCCCAAGAGAGCCCAGTAGACAGTCTCACACTCATGCACACATGGGTAGCATGAAACATACTCTGGCTATTAAAGTGTTAAAGAGATGTTATGGAACAAGAAGCTGGGAGGACAGAGTTAGAAGGTTAGTCCCTATTGTTGAAGATTCATGCACTTCACAAATAGGAGCCAGAGCTGGAACTAATCTGAATGCCTCTTCTCTGAATGATGTGGGACAATGTTCTGTACCCTGTCACTTGTATATTAATAAAATGCTGATTAGCCCATAGCCAGACAGGAAGTATAGGTGCAGTGACGAGAGCAGAATTCTGTAAAAAAGGAAAAGTCAGTCTGTAGTCATCACCCAGAAAGAGAGGAAACAAGATGAGAATGCCTTGCTGATATGGGTAACACAGACAAGAATAATGGGTTAATCTAAGATGTAAGAAAGAGTTAATAAGAAGCTTGAGTTAATAGGCCAACCAGGTTATGATTAATGTAGAACTCTGTATATTTCTTTGGGACTGAATGACTGTGGGACTGGGTGGGACAGAAACCTTTGCCAACACCTAAGGATTAGCTTTCATATAACCAGAAGGCACCATGCAATCTTCCAAAGGGGGGATGCAAACAACAATCCTACACAGCTATGATATCGATGAAAAACAATCAGAATGGCTTGATAACCCTAAGGGGGCAGTAATGGCACACATACCAGTTTTCTAAATGTACTTAAGACCCACCCAACAAGAGGGAAGCCATGCCTGGTACTGGAAACTGAGCTAACTCCCCAGTGACAGTGAAGTCACCAATATTGGAGGAGAACAAAAATCACTAGTTTACTAAACTAAAACAATCCCCAAAAGCATTCTAAACATTTGTCCTTACACACACCAATATGGTAGTCTTTACTCGTAAACATGGAAACTTCTATTTGTTTCCATGACATAAATTCCAACTAATAAAAACAGAGTTATGGAGACCAGGACCAATGGATACATCTATAAAATACTCCCATACTTAAGGTTTAGGGAAGATTGTGAACAAAGGGAAGCTGGTGTAGAAGGTCCTTCTGTCTATGTTGCTTTAATTGGTTAATGTATAAAGAAAACTGCTTTGGCGTATAGTGAGGCAAAATATAGCTAGGTCGGGGTTATAGTTATAGTTTACCTAGTTATGATAAAAGATAAGGTAGCTATAAATAATGTAAGTGTAATTCTTGCTTGATACCTGTTTTTTATATGTAATTGTAAAAGTTAAATTCTTCTAGTTTATGTAAACAGAAAATGGGAGTTGATGTGGGATTCCCCTCTGTATGCTGTGAATAACATTGGTTAATAAAGAAACTGTCTTAGATCTGAGCTGGGCAGAATAGAGGTAGGTGGGAAAAACTAAACTGAATGCTGGTAGAAAGAAGGCAGAGTCAGAGAGATGCCATGTAGATGAGCCAAAGACAGAGGCTGGAACTTTACTCAGTAAGTCACAGCCTTGTGGTGATACACAGATTAATGGAGATGGGTAACTTTAAGATATGAGTTAGCCAGAAATACGCTTAAGCTATTAATCAAACACTATTGCAAATAATATAGTTTCTGAGTGATTATTTATGGTCTGAGCAGCTGGGAACAAATGAGCAGCCTTCCTATAACAGGAAGCAAATAGGGTGAAGTGCTAGAAGTTCAGGGCATGTTTTGTGAGATTATATCTCCCAATAATGTCAGATACCCATAACTGTTCACCAACACATTTACTGATGTTTCACTTGTATTTTAATAAGTAAAGCTCACCTGAAGTTTAGTGATTAAAACAGCTACACTGATCAGCTTTACAGACTAGGCAGTGCTGATATCTACTTTTATTCCCAGTAACTACACTATTTTGCTATAAAAACTGGGTGGTAGCCATACACGCCTTTAATTCCAGCATTGGAGAGGAATGCGAGATGGGAGGAGGGATAGATCTCACAGACAGTCTCATTCTGAGATTCCTGGAAGCAGGGTCATTA
The DNA here is from genome assembly GCA_963919705.1 of Alexandromys oeconomus. Lineage (NCBI taxonomy): Eukaryota > Metazoa > Chordata > Mammalia > Rodentia > Cricetidae > Alexandromys > Alexandromys oeconomus. The sequence continues at coordinate 1,270,469 of CAWTZB010000075.1, forward strand.
TTTCTGACTGAGGTAGAGGTAAGAGCTAGTGGCTGGCTGTTTTGCTTTTCTTCAGGTTGAACACCAATACCCATCTATGGATTTTTTTATTAATTGTACAAAAAAAGTCACAGAATGTTTGGCAACTACATCCACATAAAACTCTAAAGACCTTGGGAAGGGATTCTAGACACAAAAGAACAAAGCTAAGAATGGCTTCTTGGCACAGGATTGTCTCAGGTAGGCTCTGTTTGCAAGAGGCAAGCAGAGGTATGGCTCCTTTAAGAGAGGTCTCCTGACTCAGCATTAGTGGCAAAAATCCTTGCAGCTCTTTTAAGAGGCTCTGGATGTCCTAGAATTTGCTCTGTACACCAGGCTGGCCTTGAACTCACAGAAATATGCCTACTTCTGCCTCCCACATGCTGGGATTAAAGGCATACACCATCACAGCCCAGCCTGTAAAAAAGAGTTTAATGATACATATGAAGTTCCCTTGCTATTTAAAGCTATTCTTCTCACCTGAACAGAAACAAATAGAAGATTAATCAACAGATGATAGGTTAATGTATTGGATATCCCTATAATGAACTGCTACCAACTCATTAAAGGAAGAATACTGTGGTTGTGCCTATCTGTAATAACAGCATTAAGGAAGATGATTCGGGAGATATAAAGGGTGGAGGGAGATCAGCTTCTGCTATAGAGTGAGGCATAACATCTATATTTACTGGTAAGCAAAGAGATCCATTTTGCTCAATGCACACTTAAAAGGAGCAAAACTGTGTGTTCCGTGTGTGTGTGTGTGTGTGTGTGTGTGTGTGTGTGTGTATGTGTGTGTGTGTAAAGGAAGCATCTGGAAGAATGCTCACAGCAGACTAATGGCTGGCTCCTCTTGGCATGTTAGCTATGGGAATGTAGGCAAAGTATGTCAGTAGCCAAGTGAAAAAAAAAGGTTGAAACCTTTCTGGAATTTTTTATCCCAATTACACATAAATTAAACATGTATTGAAAGGAAATATATACACACTAATAGTAAGCAAAAAAGGCTCTTTTACCAAATATTTAAGTGGTGTTTATGATCAATCAGCATCTTGCTTCTTTGTGGTGACATGGACCAAGAAGCTCTAGAGTTGTGCCAATAAATTTGGCTCCTGTTAATACCGTGACCATGAAGCTAGAAGCTAGATTGACTCTTAGAAAGCAAAAGAATGGGGTGGAGTCAGCCACCAAAGTCGTAGATTTAATTCTAACCATATTATTTAGCAAATTAAAGATTTGTGGTCAGAAAAAGATAGAGATATACAGTATAGACAAACTCAGACAATAAAACACTTATAAACATTTTTACTGAATGTTTAAAAATATGCACAGGCTTGGGAGAGAAAAGGAAAAGGATAGAGAATGTCCTAAAAAAATTTTTTTTGGGCAGTTGGGCATGGTGGCATGTGCCTTTAATCCCTGAACTTGGGAGACAGATCTCTGTGAGTCTGAGGCCAGTTTGGTCTACTGAGGGTTCTGGGACAGCCAAAAATACACAGACAAATCCTGTCTCAAAAGTTAAAAATAAAAATAGTAGAATTAGAATTTTAAAATACCATATAAAGATTAAAATATAGAGAATATGGACACTGTATATTATTGTTTTCTTTTAATTGTTTAACTCCTGAGGAAGGATCAACAGCTGGTAAACACATTTGATTATTGATTCTGCTGGATTAATCCAAGCTATATATTTTGAAAATGCCTTGACTTCCAAATTTAAGTCAAAGATATGTTACTTTGGAGAGGAGGTTTTACTTTTGTTTTCATAGGAAATGAGAGGCTATTGATTCATTCTGGGTTAAAAAAAAATAAGGTTTGATCAAGGAAGACCCCCGTGAAAAATCTCCAATGGAAATGGATAGTTCAGATGGTCCAGTGTTTCAGAGCACCTCTGTTGCAGTTTCTTTTGAGTTCTGCATCCAGAACAGCTTCAAGGCTGCTGTCTGAAATGATAAAGCCTCAAAGTATACTCCAGTAAGGACTTGATCATAATCAAATTTTTTTTACCTTAATCCCTGAAAATAACTTAAAATCTTCCCTTTAATTTTCTGTCTTCAGTGTTTTAGATCAAAGGACACAGCTCCCTGAAAAAGAAAAGAAAGTGACGGCATAAAGGATTTACATTGTAGATACCCTTTCTAGAGCCCTCCTAAGGCTAAGCAAGGAGTCAGAGAACAGCACCCTAGTAAGTTTTTCTTCTGGAAAATGGAGTCCATGTGGCTTTCTATCCATCTAGAGAGGTTCATTGAATACTCATATAGACTAGGGTTCTTGGTCTAGAATTTATAATCTCACTTCAAAGTATCCTTCCAATTACAAAGTATCCTTCCAAATAAGTGACATGAAATTGTCCTAGTTTGCATCTCTGGGTGTTCTGATAAAATACTTACCAAAACCAACTTAGGAAGAAGCAGTTTATTTCACCATGCAAGTTATAGCCTATCACTGAAGGAAGTCAGAGCAAGAACACAAGGCAAGAATCTGGAGGCTGGACCTGAAGCACATTCCATGGAAGAATGCTGCCTACTGGCTTTCTTTCCCTGGCCTTTGGGAGATATGAGTGAGACCGTCCCCTTAGACTAATATATTTAATTGCTTAGTCACCAGAGAGTGACATTATTTGAAAGGATTATAAAGGTTAGGAGATGTGGCCTTGTTGGAGAAAATGTGCCCCTGGGGTGGGCTTTGAGACTTCAAAAGCTCATTCCAAGCTTACAGTCTATCTCTGCCTATGATTGAGGATGCAGCTCTCAGCTACTCCAATACCTGCCTGCATGTTTCCACACTTTCCACCATGTTGATAATGGATTAACCTTTGAAACTGTAGGGAAGCCCCAATTTAAACACTTTCTCTTATATGAACACCTGTTCCCACTGTCTCTTCACATTAATACACAGTGACTAAGAAGCTGGTACCTGGGGATAGAGTATTATGACAGGCATGACCATGATACTTGTTGGCAGAATGTGGACTGTGAGATGTTTGATAAGGAGAGCAACTGAATACTTTAAAGGAGGCTTAATAGACCATACTAGTAGATGCATGGGAAACAGAGGTGCTTAGATTAATGCAAATGGCCCTGTTGAAAAGATTTCAGAGAGGAAGAATACTAGTAAGTTCCTTGAAACTACTCTTGAGATATTTTGACAAAGAATGTTGTCAGGTTTCACAATAGTTCTAAAAATCTGCCTGCGGCTAAATGGAAAAATTTTTGATTAATGGCTCAGGCAAAAATGATTTTAAGACAGTCTACTACTGACTTAATCACATGGGTATTATTGATCACTCTTACGTAGGTGTAGAATGGAAAGGAGTAAGCTGGACAAAGAGAAATACAAAATGCATACATTGAGGAGAAAAAGACTACCAGGAAGCATAATGGAACCAAGCTGGAATCAAGGAAACAAAAATTTGAAAGAAAAGCCTCATGCTAAATGAAATAAATTAAATGGTCTCCTCAGGACAAGATTCCAATCAGCTAAGCTTCCAGCTTGTAAAAAGGATTTAAAGAAAAGCCTCTATAGTGAATGAAGGAAACCATCAACAATGCAAATGTGATCCAAATGAAACTGAAGGCAGCCAAATTCTAATCCCAGTAAACAGCAGAATGTGGCCTCTTTAGTCACATGGTTCTAGTTTTAGAGTCAAGGACAGAAGAAAAGGGTGGTGGAAAATTCCTCCTCAGCTAAAGAAAGCAATTGATTGAAGCAAGCCATGTGTCAGAGGTATCCTTGCATTGAGGCCCTGAAAGGCAATTATGTGAAGCTGTAATGTCAAAGGCTGGATTGTGTTGGAGACCCCAAGATGCTGGAAATGCTAAAGTCATGGGATACCTGACAAAAATAGTTTCAGACTGAGAATGGAACCACCCCAAAAGAGAGAGAGCAATATGTTGAAATCAACAAAATTGAAATGAGCTGGAGACCTGGAGCGTGCTGACATCAGACACAGAGACCCAGAATTTGAGTTTTGTCTTGCTTTGTTTTAGTATTTCCTCACTGTACTGTCTGGCTTTCTGTGTCAATGTGACATAAGCTAAAGTCATCAGAGGAAGAACATGAGCTGAGGAAATGCTTCCTTGACATTCAGCTATAAGGTATTTCCTCATTTAGTCATCAGTGGGGGAGGAACAAACCTATAGTAGGTAGTGCCATCCTGAGGCTGCTGATCCTGAGTGCTAAAAAAGGTAGGCTGAGCAAGCCATGGAAACATGTAACCAATGTTTCAGAGCTCCACTGTTGCAGATTCTTCTGAATGCTTTGTATAGTGTATTGGTTACATGTTTTAAAGGTAATGGTCATGAAAAAAGCTAAACAAAGAAATTGGATTCAGGGTCATGTTCTGAAAAGAAAAAAAGGGGATATAGATTGATAGTATAAAATGGTATATTATTGATTCTACTCTGAAAAAAGGGAGGATATAGATATGACGAAAGTGTAGGTTACTGAATCTGATTTAAAAGCAACTATTAGTTTAAAATGTTTTATATTGGATTGGACTTTTGTGTATAGCATACAAATTTTGTATATTGATACAAATTTGAAATTAAGTTTTTTTAGAATATTCTGTACATACATTTCCACTCCTGTTCAAAGTATTGTACCTATTCAGCTCATTTAACAATGGAATGCAGATTTCTAGTCCTTAAAAACTATTATTAACAATTGTTTAGGATAATAAGAAATACAGGGTTAGTAATTAGTCATCTTTTATAATCAAACTTGTAGTCACATTAGGTATTTTTTCAAGGTCAAATAAAGATATATATTAGATCATCTTCAAATACTTTATAGATCAACAGAATATAGCATTTAAGATGTTTAATAACATAGGCTCCTTTTATGACAATGAGACATGTCTGCTCCTGGCACCACTAATCTAAATCAGAGAAGATAACAGGCATCAAAGAAACTCCACATGGAGTTTACTTTCTTTGTGGCAAAAGTAAGCTACTGGGCAAGAAAATTCCCTTGCTTCAGTTGCTGACAGTATGCTGTCCTAACTGGATAAGCAGGGCAAAAAAGAAAGTGATGGTGAAACATTTTCAAGGAGGGACCACCCTTCAGAATATCCTGCTTCACAGAAAAGTCTATTGGATATGCTAGGCCTATAGGCCAAAGACAGATGCCCCAATGTTATGGAGGAACTTTGGGTGACTGTCCTGGAGGCCAGCTATTCTGTCATTTCTCACATTTTTGGGAAGTTCTTTGCTCATACTTCCTGATTACTTGGTTAATATTATTTCCTTCTTGGGTTTATGAAGGAGTTGAAGAGTATATAGTTATAGTTAAAGTTTACTAGATGCAGAAGGCAAGTTATGATAGAAAATAAATTAGGTACAAGATTTTGGACTCACAAGATAAGGAGTAGTTTCTTTAAATTTGTGAAATGCAAATGGACGAGACATTGTTGATGTATTTATTGCCTATATATATTGTATATAGTCATTGTATTACTGTACACAGTTTTTCTTATATTAGTTATAGCCTTTGTCTTTTTTTTTATTTTAGACAAAAAGGGGAAATGTATTTAAACAAATAAAGCTTGCCTGAAGTTCAGAGATTAAAACAGCCACACTGATCGGTCTTACAGACCAGGCAGTGCTGACACACAATTTTCATCCCAGTGGCCATGATAGTTTGCCATAAAAACCTAAAAACCAGGTGGTAGTGGTGCATGCATTTAATCCCAGCACTAGAGAATAACATAAGATAGGAGGAGACAGAACCCAATCTCAGTCTCATTCTGAGATTCCTAGAGGCAGGATTGCCATTTTGAACTGAGGTAGAGATAAGAGCCAGTGGCTGGCTGTTTTGTTTTTCTGACCTTCATGTTGAACTGCAATACCTGTCTCTGCGTTTTTAATAATCATGCAACAAACATGACTGTTCAAACATCAGCTAAATACGGTTGACACTAATAGACAAGCCAATGTGGATTGGAAAATGTCATGGAGGCCCTAAAATCACAGAAAAGAACTACAGGAAATGAAGAAATGTTGAGAGAAAGAAATCTTCTTCACCAGGGAACAGTATATCAATTGGTTATCCAATAGCATCCGTGAAAACATATAAGAGTAACAATGAGTACATTATAAAGACTGAGTAGGTTATATTTTGGAATAGATATGTATATATACATATATACATGCAATAACAATTAACAAAAAAAGAGGCCATGAATTTGAAAAAGAACAAGTTGGGGAAGAAAAAGTAGTGCTGGGATGTGGGATGAACTAAGGGGAGGTAGATTTGATCCAAACATCTTTTGTTCATCTATGCATGTTAGATAGATATTAAAAGAAAAACAACAACATTCAGAAATCCCCCCTCCAGACCTTTTTTCCAAGAAAGCCTGGAAACCCATGCTGGAGTGACAAGTTAGTGGTTAATTAGAGTAATTTGTTGCAACACCAATAACAAGTGTTTCACAAACTGCCTGCAACTCTAGCTCCCAGTAGATCTGACACCCCTCTTCTGTTTTTTGTTGGTAACTGCAATTACATATCCATACACATGTATATAAATACATATGTAAATATTTGTATATAAAGGTACACATAGTTAAAAATCAAATAAATTCTGTTTTAATTAGAAATAAAGAAGAGGACTAAAGGAGATCGCTCAGTGGTTAAGAGCACTGGCTGTTTTTCTTAGAAGACCCAGATGGCAGCTTTCAACTCTCTATAACTATAGTTCTAGGTGATCTAACACCCTCATACAGATATATCAGGCAAAATACCAATGCACATTTAAATCAATTAATCAATAAATGAACCAATATTCTTTTTTTTTTTAAAAAAAGAAATCCTAGAATGACATTTGGAGACATTATGTGCACTGAATATCTCAAGCCAGAACATACGGTGGCAACTTCCAGCAAGCCATCCATAAATATCCCCTTGGGACATATAGCTTGAAGCTTGACTACTATAAGCTCTAAACCTCATATTCTCCTTTGTTTGCACACATTACTGACTCTATACTCCATTTTTCTATATGGTACAGAAGCAGATTCCTTAATATTTCCTGAGATTCCCCCTATTCCTTTTTTTTTTTTTTTTTTTTTTTTGAGACAGGGTTTCTCTGTGAAACAATCCTGACTGTCCTGGAACTCACTTTGTAGACCAGACTGGCCTCAAACTCAGAGATCCGCCTGCCTCTGCCTTCTGAGTACCATGCATCAGCCTGGTCTACAAAGCGAGTTCCAGGATATTCAGGACGGTTTCACAAAGAAACTCTTTCATGAACTCAGAGAGATCTGCCTGCCTAAGCCTTCCAAGTGCCGAGTGCTAGGAATAAAGGCACCCCAAACTATAATGCTGTCTCTTTAAGAGACAAGCCACGCCCACTCCCTATAATCTTCCTCCCTCGAAATCTTGGCTGTCTTTCTCTGTCACCTTCTCTTTCCACTCTCACCTCCATTATCCCCTTTTTAATTGTCCTCCATAACCAAACTAATAAATATCCAATTTTATTCTGCATGATGTGCCTGTCTATGTGCCTCCCACCTGCCACCTGCTCACACAGCTTGCTGGGCTCGCCAAAGACCAGCCCGATGCCACATGGCTGGGGACCAGCTACCATGGTTTGTGAACATGCTGCCACTGGAACCCCGCAGCAAGCTGCTGGGGACTGGCTGCAAATCCATAACTTTGGTGCCATGTGACTCTGATAGGCCTTCCTCTGCAGAGATTGGGATCCTGAACCAGGATATTTTTTTTTCCTATTCCTCCCACTGGCTTCCAGGCTTTGATAAGTGAGTATTCCCCCGTTCTGCTATGATTGCTTCCCTTAATTAAAATTGTGTCTGGATTAACCCAGGGTTAGTCAATCAGCTCTAGCACTGGAAACTCTGTGCGGTGCATTCGACTGGGGACCCAGGGTTCCCAGATTCTTTTTTTTTTCAATTTCTTCTCTTTTCTTGTTTTCATTGCCATAAAAGTCCACTCAGAGTGGTCTCTTGTTTATCTAGACCCTGACCAGATCCAGCCAGGCCATAGCACCCCACCCAGAGTCAGGGGACACCCCGCTCACGGGTCCTGGGTTTTGTGCCGATTTGCACCCCACCTATATGTGTTCTATCCACAATTTTAGTTGTGACACCCCGCTCACGGGTCCTGGGTTTTGTGCCGATTTGCACCCCACCTATATGTGTTCTATCCACAATTTTAGTTGTGGATAGCAACCATCCATATCCGTCCCCCAGCTTTTTCAATTCCAGCCATGGCATGGTGCAGCTTTTTCACTTCTAGCCTTTTGCTCCCCTCTGCAGCTTGTGGTGTGGCATGTCGGCTCAGCAACAGGGCAGATCACGATTTTAGGTCTCTCTTATTAAGCTTAAAATCCTTACAGCTCAAAATTGTGGCTTTTTCATACAACATTTGGCTGATGCCATTTTGACTGTGGTCAAGTGACTTTGCCACCATCTTGGCTAAGAGCAAGGTCAGGTGACCAAGTTCTCCCATCTTTACTAAAGGATGTCCTATCTTGTCCCCTGGTTTACTTATGTTTTTTTTTTCACTAAATTCCTCTTGTCTCTGTTGCATGTGTTTTGTGCAGTGGCATGTCTTTGGTAGGGCCCACCATGAAAATCCACTTTGCCCAATTCCTGTTTACTCTCTCTGTGTGTAATCATACATGTAACTTAAATATACCTATGCTTAATGTTATAATTGTTCATTACATCTCATTTCAGACTACAAAAACAATAAGTCTCATGTTTTAAACTAGTATGTACTTTTAATTCTCTCACAAAATACCTTATATTTAATCTAACCCTCATTTAAAATATATTAAACTATTCTCCACTATTGTCAGTTCTGCCATTAACCATATATCGCAAGCAGTTTTTTCTTCTTTCTGCCTTTTTATGAGGGTAGATATTACCTGTTAAGAGCCAGTACAGTCAAGCTGAGACCCATCTTTCCAGACAGATTCTATACTGTAGTTACACCAAATAAACAGCCCTCAACTGCTCAGAGATCTGGGAATGTGATATTTAAATATTTAATTATTAAAAAACTTTTTATAACAAAAAGAGATGGTTGGCTCGGAGCAGCAAAACTCTACTTCTTCCAAAGAAGACAGAAGACAAATGGGCATACAACAACGTCCATCTACACTGGGCAAAACTGCCTTTCATCTAAGCAGAAGATCTCCTGTCATGGACAGAATCGCTAGAATTGACAGCCTAGCCTACTCAGGTCAAGGTAGGTCTGTCTTCCTACAGATTTCTTAGCCCACAGGATCTTCTGGAGCCTGGCAGGCCCTGCGCTAAACAGTAAAAGGCAAATGCAACCTTCAGCAAACATGAAGGACCCTAAAGAGTAGCTCTGAGTGCCAAGCAAGTAAGTTCTCTGTCATTTTTTAATCAGTAATTCAAGAAAAATTTTATCCTTTTCAAATATCTCTGATGCTGTTTGATAGCTGAGAGGTGTTGTCAGTTAAAAAAAAAATAACCTGACGAAACAAATTTTAGATCAAATTTCTCTCTCACAATGCTTTTCATAATTTTAAAAATATTTTTCATTGTATAAAAATATATCACAGTCATTATACAATATGTCTAAAACTTCTGTTTTCACAAACTCAAAAAATTCTTGTTGAGTTTCAGAGAGTCGAATTAAACGATCCACTGTAAACAGGTCAGATACATCCCCCTCAATTCCCTGGTCCTAAATTTTTTTTTTGCCTTAATTTAACTTTGTCCACTGTTCTGCCAGTACTTTAATCAGGTGCAAAAGACACCAGACATTTCCATGCCACAATCACCTGACCAGAGCAAAGAGACAAACTGTGCCAGGATGTGGCTAGCACCCAGCCTTCTCAGACGCCCCCCACAAAGACAATGCCCACAAATAAGCAGGAAGAAGGCTTAAAAATCTGCTGCCCCTATCCAACCTTCCTTTATCGCGATCATCCTCTTTCCCCAAGTTCCCCCAATCCTCCCCTTCAAGCACATATCTTAGTTAAGGGAGCCACCTTAGGGTTGGCAAGAGACTTGAACCTAGAGTGGCCCCCAGGAGCCCAAGGCGATGTCCCCAGTTAGTCCCTTGGGAAGCTGAGGATAGGGAACCTGAAATGACCCTATCCTATAGCAATACTGACCAATATCTTGCATATCACCATAAAACCTTCATCTGGTGATGGATGGAGATAGAGACAGAGACCCACACTGGAGCACTGGACTGAGCTCCCAAGGTCCCAATGAGGAGCCAAGATAGAGGGAGAACACCAGCAAGGATGTCAGGACCACAGGGGGTGCACCCACCCACTGAGCAGTGGGGGGCTGATCCTATTGGGGAGCTCACCAAGGCCAGCTGGACTGGGACTGAAAAAGCATGGGATAAAACCGGACTCTCTGATCATGGCGAACAATGGCACGGGGTTTGATCCTACTTCAATGTTTGGCTTGGTGGGGAGCCTAGCCAGGTTTGGATGTTCACCTTCCTAGAACGGACGGAGGGGGAGGACCTTGGACTTTCCACAGGGCAGGGAACCCTGACTGCTCTTTGGACTGGAGAGGAGAGGAAAGTTAGAGGAGAAGGGTGGAGAGGAGAGGAGCGGAAATGGGGGCTGGGAGGAGGCAGAAACTTTTTTTTTCCTTTTCTCAATAAAAAAATAAAAAAATTAAAAAAATCTGCTGCCCCAATTCCTTCCATCTGTGGTGTCTAATCTCCCACTTTTTATTATAAAAAAAAAAAAGTGGGAATGTAATGCTGTCTCTTTAGGAGACAAGCCACGCCCACTCCCTGTGTCCTCTTTCCCTCCCTCACCATCTTGGCTCTCTCTCTGTCCCCTTCTCTTCCCTGTCACCTCCCGTCTCCTCTTTTTCTTTGCCCTCCATAACCCAATCAATAAATATCCAAGTCTATTCTGTAGGATATGTTTATCTATAATGCTTCCACCCCTCCTCACAAAGCTCCAGCTTGCCAGGGAGCAGCCCTTCAAAACAAGCCTGGGGATCAGGCATCTTGGTTTGTGGACCTGCCAGGACCCTGCAGCCAGCTGCTGGGAACTAACTGCAAATCCATAAATCCAACCCCACCCACACCCCCCAGACCTACTCCCCGCCCCGACCCCCATCCCACGGCAACATCCCCCCCATGGATGTTTTCTTTTTTCTTTTTACTTTTTTTTTTTCTTTTCTTTTTTTTTTTTTTTTTTTTGAGACAGAGGTTTCTCTAGTAAGTTTTACAGCCTGTCCTAAACTCAGCTCTTGTAGACCAGCTAGCCTCGAACTCGTGAGATCCCTGCCTCTGCCTCCTAAGTGCTGAGTTAAGTCTGAGCAGCGTATCGCCACCACTACGGCTCAGATGATTTTTTTCTTCTGAGTCAAATCATACCTCTAATCTCCTACAAAATTTATCACAGCCCAGAGCAGGCCCCAAGATGATGAGCGGCAAAAGTGAGATCCTGATCTCTGCAGTGTGGTTCACTGTTCAGTGTTGTATAAAGGCCTAAATCTTTATTTAGAATCATATTTTCTAATAATCATCTGTACCTGGGAAGCTCCGTCTTCTCTCTTTCAGCTATCATGTAAACCAGCTTCGGCCATCTGGACAAAGCCTTCCCTTACAGCTTTTCCACTTCCCTTACGTCACTTCCAGTCCCTTACGTCACTTCCAGTCCCTGGACCTCACGGGCTTGCTGCACTGTGACACTGCGTGATCCTGGGTTCCTCAACAGCCCTTCCTTTTCTTTCTTCACCTCGTCACTTGGGCTTCTGAAAAGCCTTAGGATTTTTACTTCTGTTTACCTGGAATCTGGCCTCCTATAAGTATACCTGATGATTTTTAGGGCTGTAGGGCTCAAGAGTCTTCATAGTAATTTAAAAGGACACACCCCTTTGGTAAGACTCTGCCTCGGGAGTGCGGATCAAGGTGTGCGTACCACCACCTTCTGGTCCCAGCTCAATAATGGCGATCTCTTCAGTGCTCATTCTTGGGAAATTTCTTCGTTGTGGCTCTTTTAAATTCCATATGAGATTCTGGAAGAATCTATCCCTTCTAGCAAATTTTTACTAATTTACTTCATTGCATCCTTTCAGAAATTGTATTAAGTGTCTTTTTCAATCCTGATTTGAGACGGTTTGAAATAATAGGTAGGCAGGTACTATGATTACTGGTAGAGTAACATTGACAAAAACATACTGGTATAGTTATATTCCTTAATTGTCTGGATTTATCCTTTTTATAAAAACCTATTTTATTATAAAGTAACACTTTACTGTAGGGTTTAAGGACAAATACGATTTTAATAGAGTGATGGATGTTTTGCTTAAATGACTTCCTGTACATTGATGATCTTGTTCTTATTCATTCCCACCTACATATATTTGTTCCTAGCACTGTGGCTGTTTCCAATTTCAGTTTGGAACAATATGAGAATTAGTAATAGGCAACATGTTCTTGTCCTAACTTCAGTGAAAATCATAACATTTCATGTTTTTATGTTTTAATATAGTTTTGCTAATTAATTTTTTAGAGTTGGCATATTAGAAAAAGTAAATTTCAACTCTAAGTTGAAAAACAATTTATTACAATAGTTACACAATGTAGCAACCCAGTAGAGTAGACACTCTATATATGGTCAATTAGCATTTGGGATAACTAATTCCATTCTCCGTTTGAAAAATTCAAGTACCATGTAGATGTGGGAGAGCCTATAAATTGAGTATTGATATTATATAATAAAGGACTGATCAGAATAAAAATAAAGAATACACTTGAGAACGTGACACATTAAATTGGGAAATTCACAATATTAAGAAAAAATAGTTCAGTAATTTATGGCAAAGATGTTTTCTTTAGGGACTGGAGAGATGCTTCGTGGTTAAGAACACCTTATTTCTTTTCCGAGTATCTGTTGACCACACCACATGGTGACCTACAACAATCTCTAAGTTTAGTTTTTAGGTTTCATTCCTCTTTGGTCTGGAGTCACTGAACTCATATTGTAAAAAAAATACAAAGCATTCATGCACATAAAATAAAAATCAATAAATCTAAAAAACAGATCACAAATAGACAAGAAAAAAAAACTCCACAATGACAGTAACACAATATATAGAATTGTTTAAAAAATTTTGTACATTAAAATTTAATGGTAGGATAAGTGTGCTGTCAATAAAGAATTTAGATGGAATGATTTTCTTCTGATAGTGGAATTAATAGAAAATAAAGGTAATCAAAGGCAAGGATTAGAAAAGACAACAGTATTATTAAACAGAAATAGAATTTTTATGAAGAAATTATATTAAAATCCATTATGTAATGAAAGCATTTTAAAAGCCATTGTATATTAAATTTGTGCATAGAATGTACTGTTTGCTTTAGCAATAAACAGGATAAAATTGAATTTATAAATGTGTAAAAATGAATACTGCATAACATGTATAAGAACTCTGGAAAAATTACTTGGCTACTGTTTAAATTACTCAAGACTTGGTAAATTGGACAAATATTACAGAAAATTCAATAAACAAAATAATCTGCCCCACTTTTAATCTAGTGATGATTATAAAATCATTTCTGTTCAAAGTCTTTAACTTCTTGGACATACAAAGAGAAAATAAAGAGGGGTGTTTAACACTATCCCTGTCTCATGGTGTTAATTGCGAACAAGTTTGTGAGCACCTTGAACTATCCTTTCATATGCGGTAGGCTTGATATCTACAGCTCTGTGGTGGAACTTCTCTGTCATGTTGTATGTACTGCAGGGTTTTCACCCTGTAAACACATATAACTCCCACTGCCTTTGTTTGATCAGGCAACTGTATCATTGTTGCACACCCTTTTATCCCATTATTGTTAGATAGTTTTTTTCAGAAAATAGTAACCTGATTGTTTTTTCCTTTTCTTTTACTACCCTCATTTCCTTTCCTCCTCTCTGTCATTTTCCATCTACTCCCTTTCTGTCTCTTCAGAGGAAAGTAGGCCTTTAAACCAAACAGAATAAAATATAAGAAGATTAAGCAAAAGCTGTCATATTGAGGTTGGACATTGTTACATTCCAACAGGAGGGAAAGAGTCTCAAGAACAGGCACAAGGGTCCAGCTAGCCCACTTGTTCTCACCTAAGATACCCCATAAAAAATACCAAACAATAATAAATACACACAGGACCATATGGGCCCTGTGCTTGCTGCTTCAGTCTCTGTGAATTCATATGTGCTTTGCTTAGTTCTTTCAGAGGGCCTTATGCTCTTGGTGTCCTCCATCCTCTCTGGCTTTGAGAACTTTCTCCTTCCTTTTTCCTGGGATTCCCTGAGATTTGAAGGGAGAGGATGTAATGAAGACCTCATATTTAGACTTATCTGTATAACATCACACTGGAATTCGAAACTTTCTGAACCTAGATATTAAGACCAACAATTAATAAACAAAACCTCATGAAACTGAGTAGCTTCTGTAAGGCAAAAGAACCCAATCTTCAGACAGAGCAGCAGCCTCCAGAATGGAATTTTTTAAACCAATTCTACATCTGTTAGAGGGTTAATATCCAAAATACATAAAAAATTCAGGAAATTAGATGTCAAAAAAGTAAAATAATCCAATTTATAATGGAATATGGTTTTAAACAGAATTGTCAATAGAACAATGTCAAATGACTGAGAAACACTTAAATGTTCAGTTCCTTCATTCAACTGGGAAATGAAAACCAGAACTATTTTGAAATTTCATCTTACACCTGTCAGAATGGCTAAGATCAATGACACACGTGACAGCTCATGCTGTTGAGGATGTAGGAAAAGGGGAACACCCTTCCATTGCTCATGTAAGTGCAAACTTGTACAGTCACTATGTAAATCAATATGGCAATTCCTTAGGAAATTGGGAAATGATCTACTTCACGATCCAGCTTTACCATTCTTGGACATATACCCAAAGAAAGCTCCATCTTACTACAAGGACACTTGATCAGCCATGTTCATTATGTGTTCATTCGTAATAGCCATAAACTGTAAAGAACCTAGATGTCACTGAACAGAAAAACAGATAAAGAAAATTTGGTAAATTTATATAATGAAGTAATACTCAGTGGTTAAAAAAATGACATCATGAAATTTGGAAGCAAATGGATGGAACTAGAAAAAATAATTCTAAGTGAAGTAACTCAGACCCAGAAAGATATGGAGTATGTATCCATTTAGTAAGTGGAGATTAACCATTAGAAATAAGTGTGTCCCTAGACATAGAGAGGTTAGGTAAAGAGGAAAGGTCTAGGGGGAGACAAATAGATCTTCCTTGGAAGGAGAAATGTAATTAATTCATTTGCAGAGTGGGGACATATGTGGTTGGCAATGCTATGATCTGGTGGGGAAGGTGTGGGGAAGTAGGGTAGAGGGAAACATTGTAAGGAAATTGAAAAGCATTTGAGTGAGAGATAATATATAAGTCTAGTGCAATGGAAACTTTTTGAAATATATGAAGGAGATCCTAATGATGTGTCCTATTAATGGGGATGTAGATTGACAACTAGCTATCTCTTGTCACCAAATGAAGTTTCCAGTAGCATGATTCAGTTACAGTCAATTGAGTTGTTGTCTGAGAGTTCCCACTAAAATCCAAAAACAAAAAACAAAACAGGCTTTGGAAAAAAGGGTCTCTGCAATGTGTTCCATTTTGGAAGACAACATTCATACATCTTGTTAAACATGGTGAAGTTTATCTGGTGCCTACATGGAGCCTGCAGGCAAGCAAAACATAAAGACCATCCCAACCATAAAACCTTTTGTCTACAATCTGTCCTGCCTGCAAAATATGCTACGGTAGAACTTGTGGGAATAGCCAACCAACCTCTGATTTGAATTAATGTCTACTTCATGAGAAAAGAAGCAATACCAAATACTGATTGGGTGACCAAAATCAGAGGGTAGATAGCCCAGAGAACTATGGTAAAACCAAATATTACTACTCTAAAAATTATCTGTAAAACGACTCCTAATGATATTTTGCTACAGTCAGAGATCATTGTCTTGTTCAGTCACCATCAGAGTGGCTTCTTCTGGCAGCAGATGGAGACAGATGCTAGTCATCTTTTAACATATGATATAAAGGAACAAAATAGATTATCAGACACTAGTTTTGCTTTGACTACTGGCCTTTCTCCTTCTATTGGCCAGTGTCTTATCCCCTCATACTAAGTAAGGCCCACACATATCTGAGAAATAAAGCCCTCTATCTTATGGGACAAAGTGATAGGTTTGTATCATTTAGTTCTATTTCTCCCTGCTTTCTAGTACTCATAGGAGCAGTATATCTATCAAATTGCTGTATGTTCTTTTCTTATGTTCTAAAAAGTAAAATTTTACTTGTTGTGATGAATGGAAAGGAAATTGGTTTCTTTCTCCCCCAATTGAGATTAGCTAATTAGCTAAAGAGACTAGAAGCAGATTCCTCATTATAAGATTAACTGTGGCATGCAGGTATACTGAAAACACAATTTTAATCTTGTAGGATCTCTGATTTCTGCAAATTACAAAATAATACTGTATTGTTTAAGCTTCTTATTATGATTTGATATAGCAATGACAGAAAATGAAAATAAGCTAATACAAAAAACTTGCTTAGTTACATTAATATCAGATAATATGTAGTCATCTGAATGTAAATAAATATTCACAAAGAAATATGTGATGATGAAATGGTCACTAAGAATGCAAAATAATCTTGTAGCGTACATGATAATTATAAGTGGAATTGTAACACATAAAGACAAAAGAGTGATAGTCCCATGTTTATTCCAGCCGGCACTACACAGTGAAATTCTAAGCATATTTTCTGCATTGATTCCCTTCCCCTTATCTTATTCTTCATCTTTTTTGTCTCACTTGTCCACTTATACCCGACAGTAGTCTCCTTCTAGCTTCACGTGCATGTGTTCAGGTTTTCTCCTTCTGCTCCTCCAGTACCTTTTAAAAAATCACCTCATACTTCACTTTCTATTTCAAACCTGTACCCATACTCACATTCATTCCTTCAACATTGCACTGAGATAGATGGATAGATAGACAGACAGACAGAGAGTCAGACAGACAGATGATAGCAATATGGATGGATGGATGGATGGATGGATGGATGGATGGATGGACATACACACACACATGTACACATTAACATCTAGGATGTGGCAGATAGAGGGAGAGGGAGAGGGGGAGGGAGAGAGAGAGAGAGAGAGAGAGAGCATGGAGAGAGAGAGAGCATGGAGAGAGATAATGGCAAGTAAACAGACACATACATGACATACATGAAGGTAACAGAGTAGAAGACTGTAGACATGCCTCTATACAGTAGATAACTAATATTTAACAGAGTCACCAGTAATAGGAGGGAATGCTGTGAAATGCTATCTTCTTGACATGACATGGACATTGCACACACCTACTCGTAGGAGCTGTGATTACTTCCACAAGATCTAGCCAATAAGAGATTTTAGCATGCATGCATGCATTGGAGGAAGGCCTCCCAAGGCTCAACTCCTAGCTGAAAAACTAAGCAGTTGATAGGTGCAGGGGGGAAGAAGGTCTCTCTCTCTTTCTCTCCATCTATCTCTCCTTTTCGTGGAGGTAGCCACTGATAGATTACCCATGCCCCACTAGATGACCTTTCACTCTCATGGAAAACATTAATTGGACTTAGCAAGATAAACGTAGATATTTTAAAAAGAAGAATATGACTTTGAAAGGGAGCTGTAATTGGGTTTTCCTGGGGGAATTTGGATATTGGTTAGACAAAAGTGAGAGTTAGGAATGATCATAAATTGTATACATGTATGAAATTCTCAGGGAAATAAAAGTTAAACTTACAATAAAGTACTAATAAAAGCATTTGAAAAGAAAAAAAGCATATCAATAGAGAGAGGTGAATTTTAAAATAATCTACTACTAACGATTTATTAGAGGGAAAATTGAATTTTGACTTAACCCTCACATTTTATATATAACTAAATCCAAACAGCATACATTCCCTATAAAACTTTAAATTACAAACCTTTTCCAAGACAATATAGGAGAATGCTTTGTGGACATTCCATTTGATGAAGAGTTATTGGATATTATACCTTAAGCGTAACCCATACAATTCTTAATGGAGACTTCATTCAAAGATTAAAAGCAATCTTGTCACAATAATGAAAGTAAAACCAATTGGTTATGCAAAGATGTTTCTAAATCACATTTGATAAGAGAAATACTGAATATGTCTGGACAACCCTTAAAACTAAACAGTTAAGACAGCATATTAAGGTGGGAGTGTGGCTCACTGCATAAGTGCTATGCGTGGATGAATGTATGTATTCTAGGCTAAGTGCCACCCCCCAACAGAAAAAAAAGACAAAGGCCAACTAGTGGCATTTCCCTGAAGAAGATATATGACCATCCAATAAACAAATACACAGAAAGAAATTCAACTTCATTAAACTCAGGCAATTGAAAATTAATTTAAAACTATCATGAAATGCCATGGCATAAATACTAAAATGTAAAATAAATAATAAAGTTATAATGCCAGATAGTCATTAATAGTGCAAAGAAATTAGATTATTGATAAATGTTATCAGAAATATAATATTGTATAAAAACTACAAAATATTTGGAAGTTTTAAAATGAGAAAACAAACTTCAACTCACCAGGTAGAATAGCAATTGCACTTCTGTACAGTTAGCCCAGAAATGAGACTTTATATCTACACATGCACACACACAAAACTCTCTACATAATTATTCACAGCAACTTTGTAGAAGATCTCAAGTAGAAACAAGCAAGATATTTCAACAATGGGCAAATGTTTTAGCAAACTGTAGGACATTCATTCCCTGAGATAAGAAGAAACAAAATGTTGGTTCACGTAGACAAATATTTCAGTAAAATGTGGGATATTTGTACCATGGGATAAGAAGAAACAAACTATTGATATACTACCAACTTGTCTGGAGCTCAAGGCCGTGCTACTGAGTAAGAACACATTCAGTTACAAAAGCATACACTTTTATAGTTCTACCTTTTATAATCCTCTCAAATGCATAAAATGACAGAAATATAGAAGGAAATTGATCTCAGTTTCATAATAAGCAAGGTGGGACGAAAAGGTTAGGTGTTTGGGACTTGTTTAAATTTTTAATATAATTTTTAATAAAGTTATGGTCATACAGACAAGCATTTAAAAAAATCCATTGATCTCAACAAACACATTTAAAAATGCAATTTCTTCCTGTTGTTTAACTTGTTTGAAACAGAATCTCTGACATCAAACTATTGGCAATTTTCTTGCTTCAGATACCACCCTCCAAACAGGCATGAGCCTCTATGACCACCAGTTTCACAGTTTTGATATTATACTCTCTACTTAGGAATTATAGGCTTAGCAGGCAACCTGATGTTGCTTTGTGGTACCTGTAATTTGCACATACAGATCTGTGAGATAATGCAAGATATTATTCTTTAGTCATTAAGTTTTTGCTATTTTAGTATGAAAGCAATTGAAAATAAAAGTTATATAAATTATTTCATGTGCTTTTCTCATTCATGAAACAAACTTTCTTTAAATGAGAAATTATTATTTCTCCTTATCATACATTTATACTAAGAAAATTTATTAGCCAAAATCCTATTAACCTGGAAGACATCATAAAAACATAATGTATATTTGTAAGAAAAAAATTTATAGAACCAGCACAATGCACAGTGAATATATAAAAAGTAATCCCATTAGTTGACCATTTGTTTATTACTAATAACTACCAGAGAAAATTAAATATATGATTAACAATGTTATCAACATTATTATTATAGAATAAACAAAATTACCATTTTAGCAATGATTCAAGAAGGTGAAAAGGAAAGACAAAGATAATTCTAAAAAATACCCCCAGGTCCAGCTTACCTCTGCTGCTATTCTCCTACATGCTTGTGGGTACCTCTACCCTTAGAGAACTTCATTTAGAAAACTGGGCCTGATCAAAATCTAAACTGATAATTTACATTTCATTTGACAGGCCCATAGCCAATGCCCACACAGTAGGGGAGTTTGCATCCTTGCTATCTTGCCTGGTTAAAAAAAAAAAGGAAAGAAAAACAAAACCAAACCTCTGCAGTGCAATTTAAGTTCCAGTAAATCCTAAAGAATCAGGTTTAGACAAAGACATTGACTGAAATGTTATTTGTTGTAACTGTTTAATGTCTTGCATTTAAAAAGATAAATCATATAAATCATAATCCTCATTTATAGCTCATCATAGGGACATGATAGCTAGCAAATGATTGAGGCACTATCAAGTGGCTGTTAAAATACTAAAGAAAAATAAAATTTCAGTAATATCTTATTTTGTGTATTGAAAAGGAATTAAAATATGCAATGATTTTGACCAAAAAAATCCACTTTGTTATTTCAGATAGCATTTGATTTCAGATGTTCCCCAGAATAAAAAAGAACAATGCACACAAATTTTGCTTGATTACAGTCTTCTGTGGATCACAAAAACAAAGGTAGCATATTTGCTAGTTAAGATGACTTGTTCTACAATCATGGAAGATAACCTCTAATTTTTGAAGTCGTTTTTTTTTTATTGTCTTCATGAACATACCCAAAGGATCAAAGTCATAAGGAAAATAATATTAAAATGAAGATGCGGGGTTTGAAGACACAGCCACTTCACTGGTGTGCATACATGAAAATTGGACAAGTCCCCTGGCATTTAATTGTATTATATATTGACAAGAACCTAAAGCTTCAAGGCATTTCCCACAAAGGAATATTTTGCCCATCAGAAAAATACCTGTTAAGATACAGATATAGTGTCCTTGATTTCAGCACATATAACTCTCTGCATACATGATATCAGAAATATGGAGGGTTACATGATATGGACACATTTTAAAATGATGGTAATCGGTTGGTACTAAGCTCTCAGTGTAGATACTGAGTTGAGCACCTAGCATCTGCTATCTCATTTCCATAAATCAAGTTGAACCTTCCTAAAACAAAGCTCTGATCATAACCTTTATATGGGAATTATTAAAGTATAGCTTTACTGTAATGCTTTGAAATGGAGGAGAACAGGCTCAATTTATAATGACTATAAGCAACTGTAGTCTTTTTGCACGTTTTGAATGTCATCAACTGACATTTATGACACACATAAAAACATTTTGATCCAAAAGTGTGCAAATATATACGTTCACAATAGAAAGAAATGTAGTAATTTCTTGGAAGAATTTTAAAATATTTCTTTGCTTTTCAGGAATAAATAGATTTGATTTTAATTCATTCTAGGGAAACATAGATAACATTTATTAGAAAAGTAATGACCAAATAATTTTTACATATTGCCTCACAATATATTCTCACAAATGGAAACTTTGAAATTTGATAGATAAAAAATATTAAAGTGGTATGGCATAGTGGTACATGCTTAGGTGCTTTGTGGGCGAATAAGAGATAAGAAGACTAGGAGGAATTCAAAGGACACAGGAGAGTCTCCTCTCAAGTAAAATAAAGGGTAGTGTGGAGAATGATGGGTGGATATTATCAATATTCATTTTATACATGCAAGGAATTCCCAAAGATTAAATTTTCAAAGCTATTTTTAAAATGCTGGGGATATAGCTTATCTTGGGAGTGCTTATTTAGCCGGCAAAAGGCTTATGTTCACTGTCCAGCAATTGAAAATTTAAGTAAATAAATATTTTCAAATCTTAAGGGACACTGTACATGATACAGTAGGTGAAATTCCAGTGAATTTATACCTAATGCTGTTTCAGACATATTTTCCAATACTATTTCAGGCTAATTTGCATTTACAAACAACAGCTTTGACCCACCCAAAAGTCCTGAAGAATTTCCTCTTTCTCACTTCAAATCTGCACCTCAAAAATTTCAATCATCTCAGAATAGCTCAAAGTTCAGTACAATAAACAGCATCACAAAACTCTACTGGTAGAATTAAAAATTTCTACACACAACTTTTCCTTTATCTTTCTCATCTTCTCTCTTGTATTTTAAACACACACACACACACACACACACACAACCTAAATGCATACTCAACATTTTCTAATGAATAGCACTTTTTATATAATAAAAATTGATCATTATAACCAGTAAAGCTAATAGTGATATTTTATCTATTTTATAGCCTATATTCAAAACTCTTAACATTCAAATATTAACTGTGATAACTGATTAAAGGTAGTCTGCTTCATATGAGATATTTTTATAGTCGTGGCACTGATATGTTTTAAGTTGAGTAACCACTGGTCAAGTAGTATATCAACAAGGAAAAATACAAACCAACATGGAATAATAAATATTCTTATGCAGTGCCTCTGAAAATAGTTTGAGGTAAAAACATTTTTTTGATATTCCAAAAGTGTAAGGGTACTGCCTTTCAGCTTCAGTTATTGATTTCATTTATTATTGAGCACATTATTTCATTGGGTTATGCAAGACTGAAATAAAGATCACTTATAGCCCAGAAAAGATAAGTATCACTTCAATCCTCAACATAGAATTTTGAACTAGTGTTTAGACTTGAGCAGAGGAGAAATAGATTCATCTATAGGTGGTTGTCTCTTTAGTAAATTTTTCTACTAGTAACAAGAAAGCATAATGCTTAACAAGGTAGTAGAAAAGGATATATTTGAATGTTTATAAAATCTAACTCTCTAGGAGATTCTCACAGTTGCTTGGCATGTTATTGAGATAACAGAGCTAAGATTTGCTGCTGGACCTGGAATTTGAATAAGGAACCCTTAAATATGATATGCCATTAAATAGAAATAAATGTTTATCATGACAATTGAGTGAATATTAGAGGTAAGAGATGTACAAGAGAGTATGAAACAATCATTTTGCAAGGTCATTTCAATAAATTCATACAGTTTGTAGTTTTGGGTAACACTTTAAGAGTTATATTTGGAAAAAGTGGTACTTATGGCATTTTATTACAAACAAGATAAAAGAAATAGTCCGTTAATAACACCAACAATAAAACTTCATATTATTTTGAATTACATAGTAGATAAAGCAAGAATGTATCTTTCATTTTCTAGGGTTAAATTATTTCTGTAAAAAATGTTGTTCAAATTTTGTAGAGCAAGCAACAAAGAACTAGGTCCCTGGATTGATTACGATTTTCTGTCCTCTTTACATTCAAAAAAGTATAGGTGTTCCACATTATCATTAGTATCCACTTTCCATTATTTTTTCCATAATAATTCTTAGTAACTCCTTTTTATTTCTAATTGTTACAGTGGTAGTGTGTGCTGCTCCTAACTTCAGTTTGGTAGTCTGTTTTCTGGGCTTTTACAGCACTTTATGTTTTCCTAGTTACCTTTCACATACTTACCTGCACTTATTTGCTCTATCTGAAGTTCTTTTAGACGTGAGGATAACACACAGCAGATGAAAGGTGTTTGGAAGTTACGGCTACGTACTTAGAATCAGAGATGGGTAGATCAATGGACAGTTTGCCATTCTAATTCAAGAGACATCTGAATAACCAGAAAATACTGCTTTATAGCTATCATCAGGTACGTCAGTCAGGTACGTTCAATCTTGAGTGGTAATTGTGGTTGGTTTTACAGTTAACTTGCTACAAATTAAAATACATGAGTAGGGAGCCACACCTGAAAAAAGTATTTTGATTTCCTTAATTGGCTTTTAAAAGGCCACCTCAGTTGTGGGCTCCACCTTCAAGTGGCAGCCCAGAAAAAAGGTGGTATCGGGAGGATATTTAGCCTCATCATTTGCTTGTGTGGCTCATTGTAGCTGGGTTGATTTACTCTGTTGTTGCGGCTTCAGATTCTTTGTTTGTTTATTTTTTTTAGTTGTTGCAAAAAAAATTTTCAGCCTCCTCCTCATTTCCAATTTCCCTCCCCCTCCTCGCACACATTGCCCCCTCCCCCCACTCCCCTACCCCTCTCCCCCTCCCAGCAGGACCAGTGTTTCCAAGCTTTCATCAAGGAATAGGGGACTCTGCCTGTGGGCTAAGTAACTACTGCTCATTGCTTCCAGTGAAAGACAGGTTTTTCTGGGTCTACTTTAACTTGTAAGCCTTAGGACTGACTAGTAGGATATCAGTATTTCAGGGGTAACTTGGCTGTCTTTATTATTTTAAAACATGGGCCAAACATGGCAGTGCAATCTTGTAATACAAGCACTGGTGGATCTCTGTGAGTTCAAGGCTTGCTTATCTATTTAGTGAGGGTCCAGGACAGCCAGTGCTATGTAGGGAGACCCTGATCCCAGAAAACAAAAGATTAAAAATGAAAATCCTCACTTAAAAATGTTTATATATCAAATATAATATATATTATTATACTTTATAATTATATTTTATATATTAATAAATTTTAAATATAGTTTCCATATCCTTTGTTCTAGTCACCTAGAGAGCCCAAGTAAAACAATAGTTAAAGATTGTTTTTGTGCTTTCTTCAATTTGTGTAGAAAGCAAATGTCTAGATTACCACTGCTATGGAACCATTTTATTCTTCTTTTGTGTGCTTAACTCTAAAAACTCCAGGTTCACAAACAAAGTGGGTTTTGTATCTTACACACTGGTGATCCCATGTTGAATTCCCCTGTTCTAGAGAGACTCTATTATGTTCCTTCATGCACAGGAGAGTTTGACAGTAATATGGGAAGTTTTGACTTCTTTTCTCAACCATGGTCCTCTACGTAAGCTCAAAATTTTCTCTAAATTTGTAAAAAAAGATTGTTTTTAGGAGAGATAGATCATTGTCTATAAAGGAAGTTGAGGGAAGCAGATTTTAGCAAAGGAAGATGTAAAAAACCTGCACAATTCCTGTAAGGCCTTGGATAACTCAGACAGGAGCACTTTCCGAGACTGTGGGATCAGGCTTAAAGTATCCCCTCTAAATTCCACCGCTTTCAGACAGGAATGCAGGTCAAAAAGAAAATGTAAGCCAAAGCTGGAAAGGGTTGTAGTGGAGTCAGAATCTGTGAGATCTGACAAAAAGAGAAAGCCAGTAGACAACAGTCTATATCATAAGTCAGCAACTACTACAATTAAGGAACATCAAGGAGGTATGTTTATATATTTTCAACACAAATCAAAACATTTTTGTTATTAAAATAAACTATAAAATACCATCATAATAATTTTGAAGTTGATATGCACCTCTTTAAAAATGTCACAGTATTAATAACAGACACATCATGGTAATTCTGTATTTAGAATATGTTCATCTTGCATGACTAAAACCATACACATACTGAACAACTACTGCTTTCCTCTTCTCTACACCTAGATAAACCTCATTTCCCCTTTTGTTTCTATGAATTTAGTTAATTTAGGTACTATGTATGAGTGGACTCTTTCAGCAGTTGCCTCTTTATGATTATCCTATGCTATGGACTGGATATAATTTGAGTGAAGTCTCTCAAGGTTCATATGTTGGAACCTTGGTTTTCAGTGTGGGGATGTTGATAGGTAGTGAAAACATTAGTAGTAGAGAAAACTACAAGGTGACTGTGTCAAGTGGGTCACCTTTTTGGGACCATCATGTGTAATACTTGTCAGACTCCATTTAGCTCACTTGGTGGTGCATTGTTAGAGAAAGCCTGACTCCTGAATTCCTTTCTTGTTTTTTGGTTTTCTCATGGTTTTCTCCCTCCTTTTATTATCCCAGCCTTACCACCACATGGCAGGAGGTTATGAAGCAGCTAAAGGTGTACTCAACAGAGGAGAAACAAATGAAAAAAAAAAAAACTGATCTTGTAGTTTCAGCCTTCAAATAAACATGTTTCCTTTAGAAAATAAGCAAACCCTTGGCATTTTAATATTAATTTAGTATTTTGTCCTCAAATTGGATTACTGGGTTGTCATATGACTCACATGACAGATTCCTTCTCCTTCTGGGGCAGGGATAAGGATTCATAGACGTATTGCAGTGAGCCTTGAACTTTAACTGAGAATAATGTTGGATTTCTGACCTCCTACCTCCATCTCCAGAGTGCTGGCAATACAGGTATGCTTTACTCTGCCTCTAGTGCTAGGGATCAAACTCTGGCAGGCCACCCAACTCCCAAGTCCTGATATGGAGACTTGTTATTAGTTAGGAATGCTCAGCCTTATCTTCTAGCCTTACCTTTCTTCTTATCTACCTTTTGCCTCGGGTCAAAATGAACCTTCCCTTCATTCTCTGTAGCTTACTTACCGGTTTCCTCCAGATAGGGGCTGGTTGGAGGCCACCTGGCTTCTGGCCGCGAGGAGGTCTTCCTTCTCCCCTAGTTCTTCTCTCGTTTCCTTGAGCCTAGATTTCTCCGGTATTTATACTCTCTGCCTGCCAGCCCCGCCTATCGCTCTGCCTAGCTAGCTATTGGCCAAATCCAGCGTTTTTATTAGAAAAATCAAGTTCCTCAGACAGACAAGGTGAAACAACAGCCCATCTTTACATAATTAGACAAATGCAGCATAAACAAAAGCAACACACCTTTACATAGTTAAAGTAATCTTCCACAACATCAAGGCAAGTGCTTCAATGCACGTCTGTGTGTGTCTGTGCATTTTAGCCCCCAGCTCCCTTGCCTGAAACTTGCGAACTGGGTAATTGCCGCGCACCGCACCCCTGTGTCTGCAATAGCCCCCTTGAAAGAGAGACAGCGACACGGGTCATCCTTGAATTCCCCAAGAATGCCCCCTTTATTGTGTTCAGGGGCAGATTATATAGAGATAGCCACGCCCCAGGAAACCCACCAGAAACCACTCAACCTGCCATCAGGAACTGCTGAAGGTCTCGTGCTCAGAGCAGCTGTAGGCACTCAGATCAGGGGATTATAAGAAATTCAGGATCTGGGGTCTCACTGCTCCCAACAGTAGTCCATCTTGAAACTGGGATGGTCACTGTTAAAGAAAACTTGCAAAAAAAAAAAAAAAAAAAAAAGAAAACTTGCATTTTACCCAGATTGTTGCACTGTTTTGCTCACTTTGGGTAATGAAACCTCTTGTTTCATGAGTTCTCATGAAGGTATTAAAATTCTTATAATTTTGTAGAGTCAGTACTTCAGAAGGGTAACAAGATCTGGGACATCCTATTACAATATCTTCCTGTAAAAACTACGTTTTCTTGATGTACAAATCATAAAATCAAACATGTGAGATGATCATCTACAAAAATAAGGCTTTTGGGGTACTAATTGGAAGTATACTCCTGTTACATGTGGAATGCTAATCTTAGTGCTAGGAAACCATCTATCATACCTTGCTAGCTAATATTCTTATAGTGAATACATGTTCATATATTGTCTGCCTACTTTTAATCCCAGCACTTGGGAGGCAGAGGCAGGCGGATCTCTGTGAGTTTGAGACCAGCCTGGTCTACAGAGCTATTTACAAGACAGGCTCCAAAGCCACAGAGAAACCCTGTCTCGAAAAACAAAAAAAAAAACAAAACAAAAATAAATAAATAATAAAATTAGTATTTGAAATTATAATAATCAGGTTATGTACATGATATTACAAGCTGTAGACTTGTCAGGTAGGAAGTAAATTAATGGAAATAATTATAGTTTTATTATAAAGAAAGCCTTGCACAAGTCCTCCAAAGATCTTTAAAATGACATTCATCTTTATGTAAACCAAAGAACTGAAATGAATTTTTAAGTACATTTTTGAAATTCTGAAACCTTTCATTTAATCATTTTAGCCTTCATCCTTATTTATTTAGAATTCTAATAATATCCAGCCTCTGGTGACAAGCTGTGAAGGTCACATGAAACTGAGTAGTAAAATTATGCAAACTACTAAAATATACCAACTAAATATATTTAATAAATTTAGTAATTAAAAGATGAACCTGTATTTTTTGTTATTTTGTTTTTCAAGACAGGGTTTCTCTGTTTAACAGCCCTGTCTGTCCTAGAACTTTCTCTTGTAGACCAGACTGGCCTCTAAATCACAGAGTTCTGCTTCTGGAGTGCTGGGATTGAAGGCAAGCACCACTTTTTACATTTTTTTTTTTTTTGAGACAGGGTTTCTCTATGTAACAGCTCTGGCTGTCCTAGAACTAGCTCTGTAGACCAGGGTGGCCTTGAACTCACTGAGATCCACCTGGCTTATATGGTACCACTGCCCTGGAATGTATTTAATTTTATATTAAATTGAAATATAAAAACAGATTAAGCTATTTCTATTATCTTAAGTCAAAACAAAAATAGAATAAAACTTTTATAACTTTATTTTAATATGAAAGAGGGAAAGGATATATAAAGTGAAAAATTGTAGAATTGAATACTATATTTAAAATGATTACTTGGGTATTCACATTATACAGAAAGAATTTTGGAAAACAGTTTTTGAGACTAGATGTTAATAGAATAGGTTAAAATTGAATAAAAGCATAAAATTGGATCAAGCTAAATGCATTTATAGAGACCCACAAAGCACCTCTAGTGTTGCTACTCCTAATGGTAGAGAGGGTTTTAGCGGTTTGATTTCCTAACTGAAAAATATCAAATGATGGCCTATATTAAGACTGCTAAAATACCACATATGTACTGGTTTTATGTAGAAGGAAATCATGAGCTCAGAAAGAATGAAATATTTTAGTATATTTGTTATTTAAGACTTACCCCCCACCTGTAAGATATATGAGATAGAATATTCACTGAAATTATTGAGAGTAGATTTGTGGTAGTGTACTGGTGTAGAATAGCTCTATGATTACACTTGTGTAAGGTCAGAAATCTTGTATGTATTGTTGTCTTTGAACTGGGTTGCATAAATAAAATGAGATTAATTAGATATCAGAGAGGTAGGGACCAAGTTGTAGCATTCAAGTAAAAAGGGTAAGGCCAGTTTTGTTACCTTCATGGTCAACAAAACAATCAAATACTCAACTCAAATATATCTATGACATTAAAAAGTCCATGATATCTTCACTGGTTCAACTTAGACCAATTGTTGTCAACCTTCCTAATATTATAACTGTTTAATACTTCATGTTGTGGTGACCCTAAATCATAAAATTATTTTCACTGCTACTTTATAATTCTAATTTTGCTAATGTTATGAATCATAATATAAATATCCATGTTTTCTAATGGTCTTAGGCAACCTCTGTGAAAGGTTCTTTTGACCCCCAAAGGGGTCACAACCAATAAGTTGAGAGCCATTAAATTAGACCAATTTTTTCATGGTTTAAAACTTTCTGCTTGAAAGTTATGGCCACTCAATTAAATATTAAACACGAGCCCCATTTTTGAACCAGAATACCTTGAATGGAGAACCATGGCCTTTATGGAAGACCCTAGATTTGATGCGAAAATTCACAATTATTTAATTTGCTAGCTTTTCCCTAAGAGAAATAGATTCCTTTACCAACGTAATTTCATTAAAGGTAAGGAGATAATAATATTTTTCAAAGATTACTGTTTGTTGACTGAGATAGTTTCAAAATGTTCCTGTGATGCACTTCTTAGAGTCAAAACTTATGTCATGTGATCAATGGAAGTTTAGTGTAGTTCTATCTCACAATATGTGTGCTGTGCCTTCAGTCAGTCTTATAGCTGCTCTCTAGTTTAGGAATGCATAATGGATTTAGTTATATGTGACAGAATCCACATATTGTTTCCATGACCTATAAAGTTATTTCTGTGGAGAATGGCCAAGTAGAAGCCAATAAAATATTATCAACTGAGGAAGATAATAGTAAAAACACAATATCATATTCTTCAAATGACTGCAGAAATCACTGCGGTTATCCCTCAGTTTCTGAGAACTCATTTCATTCTCATTTCAGGAACCCTGGCAGATATTAAAATCATCAAAGGCTCAATGTCCTCAGATAAAATGATGTGATGTTTCAGGATAACCTATATATTCTTTGCATATTTGTCAAATGCTCTCTAGATTGTTTATATTATTTAATAATATGTCTATACATCACCAATTTTCATTGATTTATCATTGTTTTAAATGTACAGGAAACTCAAATCTGCCCAGATACTTAAAAAGTATTCTTTGCATAATTTATTAAATTAAAACAATTGATTTGAAATTTGTATGTATTTTTACATTCTCTGTATGTACAAGATCTAGAACTTAAAACTAGTAAAATTAGTGAAGATGAAACATGAAATAAGGCATGAGGTGTTTCGCTTGATTTATATGTATTTAAGATTGTAAAAAAAGTCTCTTTGCCACATAAGAATCAATACACTAAACATACAGAATAAAGAAAGATTATTAAGAGCTGCAAAGGGAAAAGGCCAAGTAACTTATAAAGGCAGATATATCATAATTACACATGACCTCTCAATGGAAGCAATGAAATCCCAACATTCCTGGTCAAGTGTTATGCAGACATTAAACAAACATAGATGTCAGCCCACACTATTATTCCCAACAAATCTTTCAATCACCATAGAGAGAAAAAAAAACAACAAGATATTCCATGACAGAACAAGACTTAACCAACACCCAGCCACAAACTCAGTACTCCACAAAGTACTAGAAGGAATGTTCCAAACCAAGAAATTTATCTACATCCCCAGTAACACAGACAATAGACGATCTTAAAGCAGAAAATCCCAAAGAAGGGGAAAATGCACACAATAATATCACCAACAATGAAAACTAAAACAAAACAAAACAAAACAGGAACTAGCAATCATATATAAATGAACTCAGCTCACCTATAAAAAGACACAGGCTAACAGATTACATATGAAAACAGAATCCATTATTCTGCTACATACAAGAAATATACCTCAACTAAAAGACTGACATCATCTCATAGTAAGGGGATGGGAAACTTTCAAATTAAATAGACCTAAGAAACAAGCTGGTGTAGCTATTCTATTATCTAACAAAATAGACTTCAAACTAAAATCAATCAAAAGAGACAAAGAAGGACATTTCGTAATTGTCACAGGAAAAGTCCACCAAGAGAAAATATCAATTTTGAACATCTATGTCCCAAATACAAAGGCACCCTCATATCTTATACACTACTCAAGCTTAAATCACACATTAATACCCACACACTAATAGTGGGAGACTCAAAGAACCCACACTCACCACTAGACAGGTCTGCCAGATAGGAACTTAACAGAGAAATAAGGGAACTAATAATGCAGCAGGATACAAAATTAACTCAAAAAATCAGTAGCTTTCCTTTACACAGATGATGAACAGACTGAGAAAGAAAGAAGAGGAACATCTCCCTTCACAATAGCCACAAATAATATAAAATACCTTGAAGTAACTCTGACCAAATAAGTGGAAGACTTATATGACGAGAACTTTACATCTTTGAAGAAAGAATTGAAGAAGATACCAGAAAATGGAAAAAAAATCACCCACGCTCTGGGATAGGGAGAATTAACATAGTAAAAATGCGATCTTACCAAAAGCGATCTACAGATTCAATGCAATGCTCATAAGAATCCCAGCAAAATTTTTCACAGTTCACCAAAGAATAATATTCAATTTCACATGGAAAAGAAAAAGCTCAGGATAGCCAAAACAATCTGTACAATAAAGGATCTTCTGGAGGCATCACAATCCCTGACCTCAAACTCTACTACAGAGCTACAGTACTAGAAACAGCCTGATATTGGCATAAAAACTGACAGGAGGATCAATGGGATTAAATAGAAGACCTGAAACTCAATCCACTCACCTACCAACACCTGATTTTTGTCGAAGAAGTTAAAAATTTAAAATGTAAAAAATAGAATATTTAACAATAGTGCTGGCATAATTGGATATCAACATTGATTAGAATTAAAATAGATCCACATCAGCCACCATGCAGAAAACTCAAGTCCAAATCGATCAAAGACCTCAACATAAAACCAATCACATTGAACCTCACAGAAAGAGAAAGTGAGAAGTACACTTGAACACATTGGCACAGGAGACCTTATCCTAAATATAACCTCATTAGCATAGGCACTCTGAGAACAACAATTAATAAATGGAGCCTCTTGAGTCTGAGAAGCTTCTTTCTGTAAAGCAAAGGACACAGTCAACAAGACAAAACAGCAGTCTAAAAAATGGGAAAATATCTTAACCAACTCCACATCAGACAGAAGGCTGATCTCCAAAATATACAAAGAATTCAAGAAACTGGTCATTTGCTATGGGACAATATTCTGTATCCTGTCACTTGTATTATTTTAAATAAAATGCTGATTGGCTAGCCAGGAAGGAAGTACAGGTGGGGTGACCAGGCAGGAAGTAAAGGTGGGGTGATGAGAACAGGAGATTTCTGGGAAAAGGAAAGGTCAGTCTGCAGTCTTCTAGTTACTGAAGAAGCAAGATGAGAGGGCCTCACTGATATAAGGCACTAAGCCACGTGGCTAACACAGACAATAATTATGGGCTAGAGTAAGATGTAAGAATTAGTTAATAAGAAGACTGAGCTAATAGGACAACCAGGCTATAATTAATGTAGACCTCTGTGTGTTTCTTTGAGAATGAATGACGGTGGGACCAGGTAGGACAGAAAACTCGGTCAAGAGTCATTAAAAGAACAAATAGTCCAATAAGAAATGGGGTACAAACTTAAACAGAGAACTCTCATAAGATGAATCTAAAATGACTGAAAGACGCTTAAGGAAATGCTCAACATCCTTAGCCATCAGAGAAATGCAAATCAAACAACTCTGAGATTCCATCTTACACTTGTCAGAATGACCAAAATCAATAAAACTGATGACAGCTTATGTTGGAGAGAATGTAGGGTAAAGGAAACACTCCTCTATTGCTGGTGGGAGTGCAAATTGATACAGCCACTTTGGAAATCAGTATGGCGATTTCTGAGAAAATTGGAGAAACAACCTACCTCAAGACCCAGAAATACCACTTTTGAGTATATAACCAAATGATGTTCAATCATACCAAAAGGACATGTGCCCAACTATGTTCATAGCAGCATTATTTGTCATATTCAGAACCTTGAAACAACCTAAATGTCCCTCAAATGAAGAATGGATAGAGAAGATGTGATATATTTACACAATGGAGTACTACACAGTGAGAATAAAAATAATGACATCTTGAAAGTTGCAGGCAAATGGATGGATCTGGAAAACATGATATTGAGTGAGGTTACCCAGGCCCAGAAAGACAAATATAATATGTACTCACTCGTAATTACTTTTAGACAGAAAACAAAGAAAAACCAGCCTACAATTCACAACCCCAGAAAACCAAAAAACAAAGAGGACCCTATGAGAGACATACATAGATCTAATTTACATGGAGTGTAGAAAAAGACAAGATCTCCTGAATAACTTGGGAGTGTGGGAATCATGAAAGAGGGTAGAAGGGGATGGGTGAGGAAAGGAAGGGAGCACAGAAAAATATATAACTCAATAAAAACAGTAAAATAGATCATAACAACAGAAAAATCTAGCTCAGCTTCAGCAGCGTTCAGATTTTGTGTGGTTTCCTTAACACAAACTCTTTTGCTGGCTGAATCAACTGTTACTGATTTGAAATCAAGTTACTGTCAATTCTACCTGTTATACCCATTGCACCTCATTTTATGTTGGATTATTTCAACAAGGATATGACTTTGCAGTGTGCCCATTAGCATTCCATAAAGGCTTAAAAATACTGCTTCCAGGTTATGTTCAATACTACACCATTCCGGAAAACTCTTAGAATGGACTTGCTGAGACATATGACAATACTCCAGATAATTTTATAAGTTTACAAAAGGGTTTGTGTATTGTTGCACAACTGTGTATTCTTTTGTCTGATTTGCTCAGAGGAGATCTACCAATATAGTTGTATTATGGGCCATACTTGTATATTATGAAAACATTTTGAGATGACAGAGCCTCAGTACATATGGCATATATTCTATAGACTTCTAAATGTCCTGAGTCTTCAGGTTGACTTTCTGTCATGTGTGCCTTAGAAACCAGTTTCCTTCTTAATCTAACACAAAATGATAATGAAAATCTGAATTGGTTTAAGGCTATAGAAAGACTTAAATCTATCCTACAAAAGTATAGATAAGAAACTCAATCTGTGCATATTCACCAGACGCTCATGATAAATTGTTATTTTTTATTAACATAGTAATGATAGCTTGCATAAAAGTTATGTAAGAATATGACTGGTTAAAAAGAAAGGCTCATGTTAAATATATTAAATGTGATAATTCAGTATATTGTTTTAAGACACCTTACTATATTGAACTTGCTTTCAAGGGAAAACCTATAATTCTTCTGTGTCTTGAGGATCATGTGTTGCTGGATGGTTTTGTTTTCCCTATGATTTGCTTAATGGAGTGGAAGGGAGCTTTCACATCAACTTTCCAGCCAGGCCAAAAAAAAAAAAAAAAAGCCTCACAATACTTCTGTACTCACAATATCTTCTGCAATTAGAAATTCTCCAATCAGAATGTCAAAAATAATAGCAAAAATAGAAAATAATTTGTTATATTAACTGTATAAGTAAGCTTTTTAATAGTAAATTCAGTAAAACTATGGATGGCTAACTGTACATGAACTCACATGGTAGCTACTGTTTTGTATTCTTTCAGTTGAGTATCTATGAAAAGAGGCAGTTTCTAATACTGAAAAACAAACAACCTTTCTTATTTGGCATTTATTTGAGGTCTTTATTCCACATATTCAAAATGATTGTTTTGCTTCAGACATATGTCATTTCACACAGAGTCACTATATCATGGATGCAAATTTTAATATGGCTTACAACATATCACAAGACTCAGAGATAGAAATGACCCTAAGGGTCTAATAGTGCCTAGAGTTTCAAAATTCATTTTAATATTCAAAGAAAAAGTCCAAATTCAGCAATCCCCAAACACTTTCTTCTCCAAATTATCTCTCGGCTATTGGAGAGCCGTCTTGCACTCGCTGATATGGAACAATTGCAGTGACCTCCTTGTTCTCCTATGTTTCCCACATCAGTTTCAAGGTTGGTGGTGAATCACTTTTATTGTTCACAGAAAAGTTGAATCAATTTTTAGACATGGAAAATAAGAATGTTTTCTTTTACCCATCAATTTTAAAACTTTTTGTTACATAGAGATAGGAGCGGTGTATTCTGTGTCTATGATACAATGCTTTAATGTGTTTTCTTAAAAATACATGGCACATCTTTAAAGCTAAGGTTTAGTTCTTGTAGACAACAGATGGATGGATTTTGTGTTTTTTCATTCATTCGGCCAGCTTGTCTTTTGAAATTGAGGTCATTTATTTTAAAAATCATTATTGAAGTGTATGTGTTAATTGCAGACACCACATTGTTACTTTTTGGTGCTGCTTGTATACTCAGTGGTGCTTTTGTGTTTTAGTTATTATGACTTCATTTTTCTTACCACAGTCTCTTGATTGTGCTCATTCTTTCTATTGCTTCCTGTGTTTAGGTTTGGTGTGTTGGATATAATTTTTAGGCTAATTATATTTTGGAAAGTTTTCTTTTCTCCTTCAACTATAGGAGATAGTTGTTGCATTAGTCTAGAATGGCTGTCAGAGTCTTTTAGGATTGGAATGCATTGCTCCACGTTCTTCTGCCTTTCAAAATTAATGTAGGGAAATCGGCTGTTATTCTTATGGGCTTTGCTTTATATATGACATGCTTTTTTAAATTCAAACTTGGTGGCACTTACTTTGTTCTGTATCCTTGGTGTTTTAATCATGATATTCTATGGGGATTAACTTTTCTGGTCTAGCCTTTTTGGTGTTCTGGATGCGTTTGTATCCTTATTTTGGGGAAGTTTTCTTCTACGAACTTTTTGAAGAACTTAGTCTATGCCGTTAACTTGGTACTCTTTCTGTAAAATTAAATAATTTATCTTGTATCCCAACTTCAGGTTTTTCTCCCTCCTCTTCTCCCATTTCTACTGCCACCTCCCCCAATCCACTCCTCCTGTTTCTGTTCAAAAAGTAGCAGGCCTCCCATGGATATCAACATAACATGGCATATCAGGTTGCAGTAGGACTAATCACCTCCCCTATATTAAGACAAGATTCCCCAAAACCAGCCATAGCATTAGAGACAGCTCCTGCTGTCACTAATAGGAGTCCCGCAAATAGACCAAGCTAAATAAGTGCCACATATATATGTAGAGGGTCTAGATTAGTCCCATGCAGACTCCATGGTTGTTAGTTCAGACTCTGTGTACACCTTTGAGCCCAGGTTTGTTGTTTATGTGAGTTTTCTTGTGATGTCTTTGACCCTTCAAGCTGAACTAGGGATTTCTGTCCCTTACCAATGCCTATAATTCAAAAATTTCATCTGTTCATGGTGTTCCACATTTCCTATATATTTCTTTCTTGTGTGTTTCTTTAGATGTTTTCATATTGTTTGCATATAGTCTAGGTCCTGTGATTTATTGCTTAGTCTTGATGGTCTCTCTTCTACCTTATTTGTTCTATTGTAAAGTTCTTATTTTGTTCATCAAGTTTTGTTACTGGATTTTCCAATTACATCTTCATTTCATCTTGAGTTTCCTCAATGTTTATCTTTCTTGCATTCCATTTACAAGTTCTGGATTATCGTTATCATTTCTATCAGCCTTATGTTTGTGTTTTATGGGCATCACTCAGGCATTTATTTTCCTTTAGTTCTTTTGTAGGAGTGGTAGGTTTTAGAAGGAGCTAAATGGCTTGATCTTTCATATTGTTTTGAGGTCTGGACAAGTGGACTTATTTTGTTATTTACATATTGGATATGGGCAGAGTAGCTTTGATCAGAATAAGATGTGCAGGTGGGTTGGGCCTGGAGGATTGAAATGTCTTAGGAAGAATGAAGTCACGCAGGAAGAAAGTATTGGGCTGGTATTCAGGATGTTCATCGTGGTCCAAGCATGGAGAATAGTTGTAGATCTGCTTGGGTTGAGAGGTTTGATATATCTTGGGAGAGTTTTGTGTGTTAATGGGTAGACTGTGTGGGTCCTGGTAGAAGCCCATAGGTTGGTAGTAGTGTAGGCAGTGTTGGCCAGACTAAGCGAGAACACTGCATGTGGGAACAAGACAAGATCTGGCTCATTTCAAAGGGTGTATAAATGTGAAGGTCAGACAGACTCTGTTCTAAACCCTATTGCTGAAGTCTATATGTGTAATAATTAGATATTTTCACATGTGTCATAGCTAAGGAGGAATTGGCAATTCTAATATCTAATATAACTTAGAGAACAGAATTTGACAAATGAAAATGAATTTAAAAGGAGAAGGAATGAAGAAGGAAAAAGAGAAGGAAGAAGAAGTTAGAAAGTAAGACATCTCATATAAGATAAAAAAAATCATTAACACATTCAGATGCTATGAAGGAGCAATCCTGCCAAAAGAGGTTATTTTAGATACTTGAATAAATTTAAAAGTCTTTAATATTTTAGAATACTTAAATATATTAGAGTAAAATCATGCTAACTGTATCTTATCTAGAAATCATCATGATAAAATGTTTGATCATATACTAGTGAAATTGGATAAAAGCTAAAGGGTAGTTTTATTGTATTTTTGGCTCTATAATTATATATTTTATAGTTCTCTTATAAAAACATTTTAAACATACCTATATGTAAAGAATTGAAGTGATAGTAAGAATATTATGAAGACTACATGAGATAATATAAATTAAGCACTGAGCCCTTTGCCACATACCAAACACTTAAGAGATCCATTTAAATAGTATACCTATATACTTTTAGAGTAGACCTTTCCAAATTTTCATCCATATTTCAAAAATCCTCTGTTCTTGTAAAAAAAAGTAGATTATGACACAAAAAGTTAGGGTAATACTTGTGAAGGAAGAGAAACGATGTAAAACTAGGAACTTCCCATCATGTTTACTGTGGAAAATCATGTATCTGTAGGCTCTTATGACCGCCAAGTAAATAGCCACTAACAAACATTGGAAATCAGATCAATATTTTAAGAGGAGTGAAAATTTACTTGAAATGGTCCACAATTTCAAACAATGGTCTCTGTACTTATAGAGATTATTTTATAAATATATTTAAGTAAACCGTCTATTTTTTAAAAGAAATAGTGAAAGTAGTTAGATTCTAAATAAAAAGTGAAATCAGAGAAATTTCAAAAGAACAATACTAAGAATAAATACCTACATTTGCATTTCTACCTTCATTATGATCCTCCCAATTTTTTTTTTATAATATAGCTCACAGGCAGTCTGGTTGTACAGAATGAGACTTCCCAGATTTTCTTAAATTCAGATTCACAACTGTATTCATCTCAGTTGCCTCTGGATTTCATAATCTTTTAGTAACATTTTCTTAAAGAATACTTCCATGATTACAGAATCCAAACTCCAGCATAAGACCTCTTCTAAAGAAAGTTTAATCTTGTATTGAAAGGTGAGGATAAGGCACAGAGAGGCCAAGAAAAGTCTGAACTCATGGACCTTGATGAAACCAGACCTCAGTTTGCAACCATTAGATAAAGTACTTTTGTCCAATCATTTTTTTAGACATGAAGACTAATAACTGAAGAAACAAGCAAATAATGGGCAGTTCACCCTTTGTCTTTGGGTCTTCATTTTGAAGACTATAATATCTTGAAAATTATGCCCAAATGTCTTAGCTAAGGTTTCTATTGCTGTGAAGAGACACCATGACCACAACAATTATTATAAAGGAAAAATATTTAGTTGAAGTGGCTTGCATTTTCAGATTGGCTTGCATTATCATTTTGGTGCCACATGGTGGTATGCAGACAGATGTGGTGCTGGAGAAGTAGCTGACAGTTCTACATCTTGACTTGTAGGCAACAGGAAGTGATCTGAGACACTGGGTGTGGCTCAAGCATAGGAGCCCTCAAAACCCACCTCCACCTATCACATGTTTTCCCACAAGATCATACCTACCACAACAAGGCCACACTTTCTACTACTGTCACTCCTTTGGAGGCCATTTTCTTTCAAACCACCACAATTAAAATCACTCTTTTAACTTATTAAGTTGTCTCTTTTCAATATTTATTTTTGTGTGTATCTATGATCATGTGTGTGCACATTCATCAGAGGACAACTTGCTGGAGTAGGTGCCCTACTTTTGCCATGTGTTGAACTCAGATATTTAGGCTTGATAGGAATCTCCTTTACTAACTGAGTCATTTCATCAGTATTTATGCAGTACTATATTTTTTAATAAACGGAGTTAATGATACTTTTGGCAAAAGAACACATACTCTTTCCCCATAGTAACAATAAAACATAAATGGGAATGAATTATATTTTAATAAGATTAAATAATTTGGATATGATATGTGCTTCTACTACCCTAATTTCTTCTTGAAATTAAATCATGCCAGGAAAGGAATTGAAATGCAATGAAATTTTGTTGGAAAGTAGAAAAAAAATCTTTAAACTCCACATGTGTCCTTGAAAACAAAAATTCTCTGACATACAGAACAAATGTGCCATTGTGAGCCATCATTACATTTTTGGAAATGAGGTTCTTTCTGCCATTTGTTTCATATTCAAGGAGACATGCTGAAATGTGAATATTAATATGTGTTCCAGAAATATCATGCAAAATACCAAGGATGTTTTTATTGTATATATCTAGTTAGTTTCAGTTTGAAATAGCAAGGCTGAATGTGTAACTTTGCCAGAAGATCAGTTATTAAAGACCCCAAAAGGATGAAAACAAATACTTAATTGGCATAAAAATTCTAACAACTTTTTGTACTAATTAGCTGTGTAACCTTGTCTGTGTTATGATGTTCTCTACATACAGATGACTTCAATATTTTTATTAGAATTGACTTAGGTAACTTACATGGTACATTATTTATCTAAAATTTTACTTACTTTAATATCTTGAATCTAAATATTAGCAGGCTTTTAACTAACTTGTTTGAATTTTTGATGACTAAATAGGTAAATGATAACTAAATTCTAATTATATAATGTAAAGCTACATACCTAAAAAGAGGCAATTAATCTTTCAAGATGTTTAGTGACTTTTTCAAAACTATGTGATAAACTTGACCAGGAAAAAAATTGTTCTTTTTTAAATTAGCACTTTTCATTTGATAGTTAATAATAGTTACATCAGGGAGATATATTAGAAGACTCAGGAAAGGTAAAAGACGGACTCATAAAAATATTTATACATTCTTACTCAGCAACTCAATTATTTGAACACAATCTTGACCACATGTATGAGTGATTATTCTGTAAGATAGTTTTATATACTTAAGTGAAATGATATGGAAATGGGTTTTCTAGAAATTGCTGTAAAAATAGAGTTCTCTGGAGCAAGGATATTAACACTTTTATTTTCCTTCATCACTGTTATACTTAAATTTTTTTCTAGCTAAAATTTTGCCACCAAGTTTCTCTATAAGTAAATTAAAATGTATTTATATCTTTTGGGAGCATTAACTCTATTAAACCATCATAAATACTGATTTTTTACATTTTCATTCATCCTTACACTTCTCTCTTTCTTTCTTTCTTTCTTTCTTTCTTTCTTTCTTTCTTTCTTTCTTTTTAACATTAGTTATAAACTGATTGGTCCATTAGCTCAGACTTCTTATTTACTAATTCTTATAACTTACATTAGCCCATTATTCTTGTCTATGTTAGCCACATGGCTTGGTACCTTATTCAGCAGGGCAGTCACATCTTCCTTCTTCTATGGCTGGCTCACGACTGTGGATTGCATCCCTTTCCCAGAATTCTCCTGTTCTCATTGCCACACCTCTACTTCCTTCCTG
This sequence comes from Alexandromys oeconomus, assembly GCA_963919705.1. Classification (NCBI taxonomy): domain Eukaryota; kingdom Metazoa; phylum Chordata; class Mammalia; order Rodentia; family Cricetidae; genus Alexandromys; species Alexandromys oeconomus. The sequence continues at coordinate 1,311,190 of CAWTZB010000075.1, forward strand.
GCTGCTGGCCAATCAGCATTTCATTAAAATACAATTGACAGGGTATAGACCATTGTCCCACAGCACTTCCCCCCTTTTCCCTTTTTTATTACTTGAAAAAATACCAATCCAAATTCCCACTCCCTCCTCTCAGTCCCCTCCCTCTCCCTCCACAGACCCTCCACTCACCCCTCCAACCCTAAACGAGTGCCATGCACCCCACCCTGTGGAAAGTCCAAGACACTCCCCACTATGTCTAGGTTGAGCAAGGTTTACATCTAAAGAGAATAGGATCCCATGAAGCTGGTATATCTTTTTCTTTTTTCTTCTTTCATCTCCTAGCTCCATTCTTGTCACCTCTTCTTATGGTCTTTACATTCTTTCTGTTGAAACTGATAGTAATTAAATTTTGGCTGCTCTGTAGTCCTCGTCAGAAAACCTGGGTGCAGTACAGAACAGATATTAAGATCTTAGGCAGTTATCCTTATTGCTTTTTGTCTCCAACTCCTTTTTAATGGATTTAAATGACTTATTACTAACAGTATACATAGAAAGTAAGCTTTCCCTGTACAGAACTGTAGTCTTTTAACTATACTCCATATTATACAAAGTACAAGGAAGTACGAGAAGAGATTCTGGTATCAGACTCTTGTTTTTTACTTTTGTTTAAGATAGATTTATTTTCATATACAATATTCAGATTACAGTTTCCCCTCACATTACTTCTTCCAGTCTCTCCTCCACTTTTTGTCTCTCAGAAAACAAACAGGCTTCTAAGCTGTAATAAGAAAATAAAATGATAACAAAAACAAACAGAAGGAAAAGAGCCCAAGGAAAAGCACAAGAAACGGATAGACACCGAGACCCAAACTCAGGAATTCCATAAAAACTAGAAACAATACTATGCAAAGGGCCTGTTAGGGAGAGAGAGAGAGAGAGAGAGAGAGAGAGAGAGAGAGAGAGAGAGAGAGAGAGAGAGAGAGAGAGAGAGAGAGAGAGAAATCCTTGTGGTGTTGGTGTAGGTCTTGGTTCACATGTTTAATCAGAGCACTCAGCAGGCAGAGGCAGGCAGATCTGATCAAAGCCAGCCTGGTCTATGGACGAGTTCCAGGACAGCCAGGGCTACACAGAGAAGACTTGTCTAGAGGAGGGAGGAGAGAGAGAGAGAGAGAGAGAGAGAGAGAGAGAGAGAGAGAGAGAGAGAGAGAGAGAGAGAGAACCCTGAAAGGAACCTCCAGAAATGCCATTAAATTAGGGGTTTTTTTTGGGGGGGGTATCTAATGCTGCACATGTGGACTATGCTTAAGAATAGTTTGTTTCCCCAGCGAGACTTCCTTTGAGAAAATTATATTTTCTTCTGCAGGTGGTTATCAGTTGGATATAGTTTCTGGGTTTGGGATGGGGGCACATGTTCACTCCTCCCTTCAACTCCAGGATCTCATCTGGTTCAGACCCATGCAGGCCCTGGGCATGCTGCCTACCTCAGCCTATGTGGGTTCATATGTGTGTCGATCCTGTTGGGTTAGAGGACTTTGTTTCATTGGTGTCCTCCATTCCCTCTGGCTCTTAAACTTTTTCTGTCATGACTTCTGCTGATCCTCAAGGGGAATTGATGGAAACATCCCCTTTAGGGGTGAGTGTTCCAAGGTCTCTCACTCTCTGCACACATTATCTGTGGGTCTCTGTATTTATTTCCTCTCCAAACTTTTAATATATTCTCAACATTGCCTTCAGAGTCTCTGAAATGAAGAATGGAACCAATTAAGCCATGCTTCATTACTTCTTCCACTGAATAAGCACCTTCAATAAAACATGAGTTTGTAAATCATTGCCTATCTTAATATCCTCTTATCTTATTCCTGAAACCAATTTTTCTTCTCATCTTTTTAGTTTGCTTGAGAAAGGGCTACATTAGGTATCCCTGGTGGGCCTCAAATTAGCAATATACCTTAGTGTGCTTGAGCACTAGGGTAACAGGCCAAGCACTGTCATGCGATAGATATTGCCACTTCTTACAAATAATTTTCATCACTGAGTGCTGAAGTGTCTGTGAAATTTCTTTCTCAGCTAACTTTTCTTGTACTTGAGGTACTCCATTCTCCCTAGTACATTTTGTCACATACATCTCATTTACTGACAAATTTATATTCATTCTTCTTGATCAAACAGGGTGTGTGTGTGTGTGTTTTGTGTGTATCAGTTATCCTTCTGTATGCCATTATAGAGATGCATTCTTCATCTTCTAGAAAATGTCATGTACATGAAAAAATGTACTAGGGAGAATGGAGTATTATTTCTGAAGGATATAAGGGCCATGACATTTTCTAGAAGATGAAGAACACATCTCTATGATGGCATATGGGAGGATAACTGATACACAGACACCAGGACACACAGACACACACACAGACACACACACAGACACACACACACACACACACACACACACACACACACACCTATGCTTCAGAGATAACTTAATAAGAGAACATGTCCTAGCATATCGTGGGCCTTACCAAAGATTAGCCTTTTTAAGAAACAGTATTGAGGGCAAGATTATATTAGCAAAAGGTTCTCCTAAAGGAGCAAGTGATTTGTTTTTCTTATTTTTCTAATATATATGTAGTTAGTGAGTTCTTCTCAACCACGAGGAATAAATATGTATCATACATTAACAGTTTCATTATGAGCTGGAAGAGCCCTATGGAGTTTTATCCTATGAATGTGTATATTCTGGATACAGGCACTGTGGTCTTTCTTCTATGTGTCTACAATCCTTTACTTTACACTGCTGATATATTATACCCCTGGAAAGGCTAAATGAAATAGTAAATTTAACTTCTTGAGAATCAAGCTACAAAGTGACAAACTTAAAAGTTTCTTTAACCTTCTCTATATTCTGTAATATATTCTGTCTATTATTTGAGTTAAATTTTGTGGTGCATGACTACATTTTCTAAATTGAGGTAACTAAAGCAATGGAACCATGGGTATGTAGTGAAGCAAAGTTTGACACTAACCAGTGTGGGCAGATATAATCCAGTCTATTGAAGCACTTAGTAGAAAAAAGGTATATGATAAAGTGGATATTTGCTGCCTTTTTTATATGAGATATTAATTACCCACACTGAGATAGAAGAGATTCTGAACCCTAGACTGTATAACTTGCAATTTCACCCTTCTTAGGCTTCCATCGTCAGACAAGTCATAACACCATAGGTTTTATTTTTTTTTAATTTATTAAAGATTTCTGTCTCTTCCCCCCTCCGCCTCCCCTTTCCCTCCCCCTCCCCCAATCAAGTCCCCCTCCCTCGTCAGCCCAAAGAGCAATCAGGGTTCTCTGCCCTGTGGGGAAGTCCAAGGACCACCCTCCTCCATCCAGGTATCAGAAGGTGAGCATCCAAACTGCCTAGGCTCCCACAAAGCCAATTCGTGCAGTAGGCTCAGAAACCCATTGCCATTGTTCTTGAGGTCTTAGTAGCCCTCATTCTCCGCTATGTTCAGTGAGACCTGTTTTAACCCAGGCTTTTTCGACCCAGGCCAGCTGGCCTTGGTGAGTTCCCGATAGAACATCCCCATTGTCTCAGTGTGTGGGTGCACCCCTCGCGGTCCTGAGTTCCTTGCTCGTGCTCTCTCTCCTTCTGCTCCTGATTTGGACCTTGAGATTTCAGTCCGGTGCTCCAATGTGGGTCTCTGTCTCCTTTCATCGCCTGATGAAGGTTAATATTCTGGAGGATGCCTATATGTTTTTCTTTGGGTTCTCCTTCTTATTTAGCTTCTCTAAGAACCCGAATTATAGGCTCAATGTCCTTTATTTATGGCTAGAAACCAAATATGAGTGAGTACATCCCATGTTCCTCTTTTTGGGTCTAGCTTACCTCACTCAGGATAGTGTTTTCTATTTCCATCCATTTGCCTGCAAACTTCAAGAAGTCCTTGTTTTTTACTGCTGAGTAGTACTCTAATATGTATATATTCCATACTTTCTTCATCCGTTCTTCAATTGAAGGGCATCTAGGTTGTTTCCAGGTTCTGGCTATTACAAACAGTGCTGCTATGAACATAGTAGAGCATATATTTTTGTTGTATGATAAGGCCTCTCTTGGGTATATTCCCAAGAGTGGTATTGCTGGGTCCAGGGGTAGGGAAGGTTGATCCCGAATTTTCTGAGAAAACCACACTGCTTTCCAGTGTGGTTGCACAAGTTTGCATTCCCACCAGCAATGTCATGAGTGTACCCCTTTCTCCACAACCTCTCAGCAAAGGTTATCATTGTGTTTTTGATTTTAGCCATTCCTGACAGGTGTAAGATGGTATCTTAAAGTTTGTCTTGATTTGCATTTTCCTGATGCTAAGGAAGTTGAGCATGACCTTAGGTGTCTTTTGGCCATTTGAACTTCTTCTGTTGAGAGATCTCTGTTCAGCTCGGTGCCCCATTTTATAATTGGGTTGATTAGCCTTTTCTGGTCTAGTTTCTTGAGTTCTTTATATATTTTGGAGATCAGACCTTTGTCAGTTGCGGGGTTGGTGAAGATTTTCTCCTAGTCAGTGGGTTGCCTTTCTGTCTTAGCGACAGTGTCCTTTGCTTTACAGAAGCTTCTCAGTCTCAGGAGGTCCCATTTATTCAATGCGGCCCTTACTGTCTGTGCTGCTGAGGTTATATGTAGGAAGTGATCTCCTGTGCCCACTTGTTGTAGAGTACTTCCCACTTTCTCTTCTATCAGGTTCAGTGTGTTCAGGTTTTATACCATAGGTTTTATATCTCTGTAGAATCATGCTGAATCATAGTATTAGCTTTCTTGATCCTCCTACTTGAAGATGGTATGGAGTGAGGCTTCTCACTTTCATAAGAACGTAAGTTGATTCACCAGGTATACACTCCGTGACCTTTATTTATGGCTAGAATCCAAATATGAGTGAGTACATCCCATGTTCATCTTTTTGGGTCTGGGTTACCTCACTCAGGATAGTGTTTTCTATTTCCATCCATTTGCATGCAAAATTCGAGAAGTCATTGTTTTTTACCGCAGCATAGTACTCTAATGTGTATATATTCCACACTTTCTTCATCCATTCTTTCATTGAAAGGAATCTAGGTTGTTTCCAGTTTCTGGCTATTACAAATAATGCTGCTATGAACATAGTTGAACAAATGCCCTTGTCATATGATAGGGGTGATGTCCCCAATTAGTTCCTTGGGAAGCTGAGGATAGGGAACCTGAAATGACCCTATCCTATAGCAATACTGATGAATATCTTGCATATCACCATAGAACCTTCATCTGGTGATGGATGGAGATAGAGACAGAGACCCACACTGGAGCACTGGACTGAGCTCCCAAGGTCCCAATGAGGAGCGGAAGGAGGGAGAATATGAGCAAAGAAGTCAGGAGCACAAGGGGTGCACCCACCCACGGAAACAGTGGGGCTGATCTATTGGGAGCTCACCAAGGCCAGCTGGACTGGGACTGAAAAAGCATGGGATAAAACCGGACTCTCTGATCATGGCGAACACTAAGGGCTGAAGAGAAGCCAAGGACAATGGCACGGGTTTTTGATCCTACTTCATGTTCTGGCTTTGTGGGAGCCTAGCCTGTTTAAATGTTCACCTTCATAGACATGGACGGAGGGGGGAGGACCTTGGACTTTCCACAGGGCAGGGAACCCTGACTGCTCTTTGGACTGGAGAGGGAGGGGGAGAGGAGTGGGGGGAGGGGGGAAGGGTGGGAGGAGGGGGAAAGAAATGGGAGGCTGGGAGGAGGCGGAAACTTTTTTTTCCTTTTCTCAATAAAAAAAAATTAAAAAAAAGAACGTAAGTTGATTCTCAAAATAAACTCCACTTGCGTACCCATGTGCATATGTACCATACATCTATGAAAAATGCTTATATATAGTACTAAGAGAGGAAAATGGCAGCCATAGTATGTAAGAAAATTATTTTGTGTTGGATTACTGGCATTTAATGCTATATATTTTCAGTTTTTCTTTCTTCCCCAACCTGAGAATTTTACAAATCCTTCTGAGAATTTCTTAGATTTATTCTTCTTGTGATGAATCTTTACATTTTTATGTGAAAGTCTAAATGGTACAACTAAAACAAAACAAATGGTACTTCCTGATAGCAATAGCAGTAAAAATATTTCTGTTGCACGTATAGAAAACTGCCAAAACCATAAATACCTTACAGGTATTTACATTGTACATAGTGGCAAACTTTAACTGTTAAACATTTAATTAGAGCGTCCGGCAAGTGTGTGGGCTTGAAATTTAGTTAATCTCATGTGATTGTATTTTCAAAACACTTATCAATATAATGCACACAATATTAGAGCCAATTTTTTAAAATGTTTTATGCATTTTACATATCAACTGCTGTTTTCCCTCATTCCCCTCCTCCCACTTCCCCTCACTTCACCCTAACCAACCCCATATCAATTCGTCAGAAAGATTAAGGCCTCCCAAGGTTAACAAAGCCTGGCACATTCAGGTAAGACAGGACCAGGCCCCTCCCTGCTGCATCTAGACTGAGCAAGGCATCACACCACAGGTATTGGTATCCCAAAAGCCAGTTCGTGCACCAGGGATAGACCCTGGTCCCACTGCCAGTGGCCCCTCAGATAGACCAAGCTACACAACTGCCTCCCACATGTAGAGGGCTAGTTTAAGTCCCATGAAGACTTCATAACTGTCGATCTAGAGTCCATAATCTCCCAGAAGTTCGGGTCAGTTTGAGCCCCCTCCCACTTGCTTATATAATTCCTCCTCCATCTCTTTAACTGGACTCCCAGAGATCGGCTTGGTGCCTGGCTGTGGGTCTCTGCATCTGGTTCCATCACTGGATGAAGGTTCTCTAACAATTAGTATAGTCACCAGTCTGAATAAAAGGGAAGGCCAGTTTAGGCATCCTCTCCACTATTGCTAGGAGTCTTAGCTGGAGTCATCCTTGTGAATTCCTGGGGATTTCCCTAGCTCAAGCTTTCTCCCTAACCCCCATAATGACACACTCTATCAAGATATCGCTTTCATTGTTCTCCCTCTCCATTGCTCCCTCATCTTGACCATCTGGTTGCCACGTGTTCTCATCCCCTATCCCCCCTCCCCTCTACTTTTCCCCTCCCCCAGTTTGCCCAGGTGATTTCATCTCTTTCCCCTTTCTAGGGTGATCCATGTGTCTCTCTTAGGGTCCTCCTTGTTACCTAACTTCTCTGTGGCTGTAGATTGTATCTTGGTTATCCTCTTCTTTGTATCTAGTCAGTGAGTACATACTGTGTTTGTCTTTCCTGGTCTGGGTATCTTACTCAGGATTTTTTTCTAGTTCCATCCATTTCCTTGCAAATGTCATGATGTCATTATTTTTGTTCAGTGAGTAATACTCCATTGTGCAAATGTACCACATTTTATTTATCTATTCTTTGGTTAAGGGGCATCTAGGTTGTTTACTAAAGTCATTTATTACACAAGGGATTGCTATTTATATAATCCAGCAGATAGAGAATGGTGTATCTAATTTGATGACAGTTAAACTTCATTACTCTTTTTCATTATATTTTTTCTAGCAAGATAAAGTATATGCACATGAAAACATGTTTTAATAAATCCAGGTATCAAATGAAGTACACTATTTTTCTCTGCTATGAAGTTATAGAATACAATGTCAACTATTGGAATTGTAATTCTAATAATAAAATTAATTTCACTGGGATGCTATTATAAATTAACCTTGAAAATTTTCTTTTTTTTTAAGACAGTATCTTTCTACATAGCCCTAGACTGTAATTCACTCTGTAGAAGACGCTAGTCTAAAACTCACAGAGATCTGCCTACCTCAGCCTCCCTAGAATTAAAGGCATAAACCACCACACCTGCCCTGACCTTAATAATTTATCAAATTCCTTAGCAAGGAATCAAACAGGTCATAACTGTATTTTCTGTTTATCATAAGATTTTATATGGACCAAACATTAAACTCAAAGTAGATTTATAACTTTTAGTGTGTGTGTGTTGTGTGTGTGTGTGTGCACTCATGTCACAGCAGGTATGTTTAGGTGAGAGGACAGTTTGTATAAATAAGTACTCTCCTCCCATTGTGTGGGGTACATGGATCGAAATCAAGTCCTCAGACTTAGTGGTAAGTGTCATTACCTGTTAAGCAAATATTCCAGCCCGTAGATTTTTATGTAACATAATATGTAATTTTAATTGTAAAGTTATTTACAATTAAATATTTAAAATTATGTGTATTATTTTTACTTTAAATGACTCTACATGTACTTTATAAACCTGCCCAATGTTGTGATTAAAAATGTGTGAATTCTTTATCAGTCCACATCATAAGCCTTGTCTGTTGAACACCTTTACTTGTTACACAACTTTAAATATCCTAATACATGAACTTAAGATATGTCTTTAGTTGTTTATGAAATTTTCTATGAAGCAATTTTAATTTATTCACAATGACTAAAATAATGCTTATAATATGAATATGCTCACAAGTTCATATGCAATTTGAAGGCTAAAATTCTTGTTTCTAAATCTAGATCCCATCATAATGTTTTGCATAAAGTGTGTTGAAAATTCTTGCAAAATATTATAGTGGACTAGGTTAGGAATCCTTTTAAAACTTTCACAATCATAAACTAATATACAAGTTCTTAGAACTATTATTTACCAATAGAACAAGACTTTTGTTCCTGAAAGAGTAGTTAATTCACGATTTTTTATTTTCCAGTGTCAGTGAAAAATAACATTAGCATGATAGATAAGGCTCCAAGTCAATAATAATATTATATAATTGTAATTAGAAATTTTTAGTGCTTTATAGTCAAGTTTTCAGTGATGTTTATTTTGTGTAGGGTGGAGATAAATGCACAGAGCTTTATGACAAACTAGGGATGAAGTACAACTGCATAAAATTACAGATTTTTCAAATATTTTATGTATTTTTGAGAATTCAATATATGAGTGTAGTATTTACAATCATTCCCATTTTTCCTCCTCCCTCCAAATCTTCCCATGTACCTGCCACTCCTTTTCAAATTCAGTCTCTCATTCTTTTTATTCTTACACATATAGATATAAATTTACACATGCAATCTGAGTTACATGATTACACTGAGTTCCTGTGGTGTTGCTCATATGTATATATATATATATATATATATATATATATATATATATATATATATATATATATGTGTGTGTGTGTGTGTGTGTGTGTGTATGTGTATATATATATATATATATGGTTGACAGTTGGAGATTGGATTACCTATGTGGGGACTTTTTCCTGGAGCAGACTGATTCTCCCTCTCTTAGCAGTCATTATGTGTACCTTTTCATGTATGAGTAAGCCTTGTGACATTTCCATTCACATTGACACAATGTTATGTCAGTTAGTGTATTTTTCAGGTATTGTTTAGACATATTGTTGAAAATTCACGGGTGGAATATATATATGAATATATATATATATATATATATATATATATATATATATATATATATGCCACTACTTAGCAGATACCTTGATCCTCTGGTTCTTATAATATTTCTACCCTCCCTTCCACAGTGTTTCCTGAGCCTTATGTTCAGTTATTGTATTGTAGGTGTATAAATTAGTATTAGGCACCCCACTGTCAGTTCTCTGAATTTTGAACATTTGTGGGTTTTTGTCATGGTCTACATCTTTTGCAAAAAAAAAATATCTTTGATGAAGTATGAGAGATACATGGCTAAAGGAATAACTGCATGTGGTTATAAATTATGTTGGAATTAGAAAGAACCCTATTGAGGTAACCTAGACCCAGAGAGAAAGATGCTGCATGTATTATATTTATTTGATTATCCTTGTTCTTAAATTTAGTTGTAAATAAACAATCTGGAGTAATTTCAAATGCCAGGAAAGCAAAAAGTTCTCATGTAGTGAAAGGAGAAGGAGCTTTAAGAAGGGAATAGTAGAAGACAGATGCAATGAAGGGGAGATAGGGAAAATGCCAGAAGACTTACCTAGGAGGTCGGGCAGTAAATACAGAGGGAGAGGGAAGGAGGAGGGGAAAATAACCCTAAAATGTGTGTAAAAACCATAGGGAATCATAATGTTTTATTTTTACTTAAAATTAAGTGTAATAATGTGTGTGGAGAGAGAGACAGAGACAGAGAGAGACAAAGAGAGAGACACACAGAGAGGGATACAGAGATAAAGAGACACAGAGAAAGAGAGATAGAGTTCAAAAGCTATTGAAAAGAAAACCCCAAAACTTCAAAGCACTCAGTTTCAGGGATGGTAAATGTCCTTTGAGTTGATACAAAGTTCAGTAAAGCTCTAAAACAATACAGACTATTAGTGGCCGTTACCACTGGTTGCATATTTGAAATTGAAGGTGAAACCTTATTTCTAAAGGGACCACACACTTCAGACAGAGGTTTTGGATTATTTGAACTAGAACTTTCCTGGAAGACACCTGCCTGAGGAAAGAGCTGTGCAAGCTGTCAAGGGGAAAAAAGCCATTAAGCTATAAAGCCTAAGAACAACTACAATAACTAGAAAAGCCAGATAAAGGGTGCAATGGTATCACTTACAATCTGAGGGTAGAGAGCAGCCATCGAATTAAGACTTATGATTCTTCCAGTAGGAAAGAAATTATGCCTGACCAGGTAAACCTAGTCTACTTCTCATGGCCCATGGCTGATGACGCCACTTACCCTAGAAAAATATCTATTACTGAAAAAATAATTTTTGATAGAGATAATGATTTCTGTGTATATGTGACACAGAGAGAGAGAGAGAGAGAGAGAGAGAGAGAGAGAGAGAGAGAGAGAGAGAGAAAGGGAGAGAGAGATTATACATTTATACACCACATCAATAGAATTGGATTAAATACTATCCTACATAATATTCACACAGTAAGAATGATAAACAAACTTGACATATTTTGAGGATATAGTCTATGGCTAATACATTGCAGTTTCAGAGAAAAATCAATTGTCTAGTGTATAAAAAGAGTTTTGGGGTATACATTATTACTTCTTACTAGAAGTTATTAATGTTGCTGGGTGTGATGACACATGCCTTTATTCCCAGAATTTGGGCAGCATTTGGGAACCAGGGACAGAAGAATCTCTATGAAAACGAGGTCAGCCTCATTCATATAGCAAGTTTAGTTCCAGGATGGCCAGAATTACATGAAGAGAACTGGTTTCAAAAAACAAAGAAACAAACAAAAATCTATGAATGTTGATTGCATATTGTGAAGCAAATTTACCTCAAATCATTGGCATGTTAAGAACATCTTTCTTGTAATGTCTGTTAGACATAAGCATACTTATAGTAATATTCCAAAAGGAAAATATTTGAAATATTTAGAAAAAGTGGTATTATTTTTGAACATTAATATAAAACCCTAGTGATACTTGTGAGTGGATCGATTCACAATAGGTTTTAAGACTTAAAAATCATTTTGTGTGCTTATGTGTATATGTGCATTCTTCATGAAGGTGCCCAGAGAAACCTAAAGAGGGTGTTGGAATCTGTTGGAGTTTGAATTATAAGCAGTTGTGGACATACAGATGTAAATGCTGGGAACTTAACTCTGGCACTATGTGAATAAGAAGGAACCATAACTGTCAAACTGTATCTATAGGTCCCTACGATAGCATGCTTTAGTTTTCAAGGGCATGGAACATCATATGACAAGGAATTAGCCTCTGTTTCTGAACAACTTCGGTGTTAGAGAAAAATAAATCTTGTAATTCCATGTGTAAAATAATGTTCTTTTCACCAGTTAACTTAGTCTTGCCAAGCACCATCAGTTTTCCTTTAATACTAAAAGATAATTGTGGAATTTAACAGGCTTTATAAAAATCATCCCATTCATTTTATTCAGTTTCAAACAAAAAATCATTTCATTGATTTGGAATGAAGTTAGGACAGTATAATAATTCTGAATGCCTCATTTTAAGTAAGTAATGATTTTTAACATTTAAGATTATTTCTATGATCACCTAAATAAAGCAGACTGATATTTAATATTCAGAATATTTCAATATATGTTATACTCTACTTCAAAGTATTTTTATAATTAAGAATTAGGTTGTGACTTTTATTGTGGCTTTTATAAACTAAAGAATTGGTCTTCTGTGATCCATATAATTTCTTTTAGTGAATCCAAGCCAATCCTTTCCATATACTAGTTCTACATGGGAGGTCTTTCTTCAATAAAAATGTAAAGAAGCATGAAAACTTTAGAATTACAAGTAAACCTGTGCTGTTCAATATTTAATTCTCATTTTGATATCTATTTGTGAAACATCTGTATTCTCTAATACTCAAAAGAAGAAGTAATTTTTAAGTATTGAATTTCCTTTTCATTGTCACATGGTATTAGTTTAGAGCTGTTAAAATAAGTGTGTTAGGACATATAGCTACCTTGGGATTAAGCTTCTAAAGTACAGAAAAGATATTTGGTCTCTCTCTCTCTCTCTCTCTCTCTCTCTCTCTCTCTCTCTTTCTCTCTGTCTCTCTCTCTTACACACACAAACACACACACACGCACATGTATATACACACATAATTTCCCACTAGAATACAACTTAATGTATGCCTATTCTTCAAATTTCTTAAAGAAACCCTCCATTCATTTTGTGCATTGTCTGCATTAGGTTTAGACCGAGGTTTTTTACTTTTGTTCACTTTTGTTAAGAGTGAATTTATCAAAATGCGATCACTGAGAATCACTTGTGAAAATTTTATTTTTTCTATGAAATTATTGCTTGTAATTTATTAGTTTGAATCAAATGTGACTTGCTACACAGTTTTCTGTTTACTCTGGTAATTTGTATTTAGTGCACTAAGATAATTTAGGTGTTAACATTTTAATGATTTTTTTATTGAACTACAAATAGGTGCCGACTCAGAAATCAATTACCACTAAAGTATTATTCAGAAATATACTTATTTTATAGATTGTACAGTTTAAAAGGCCTGTAATAATAGCTGATCTTTGTGAAATTTACTTACATAGAAATTTTCAGGTATATGTAGTAATATCATATAGTCTAAAACATTTTATCAAGGTTCTCTATTTTTTTGCAATGATACTTTGCTTACAAATTCTGCAAGTCAATAGTCTCCATAAGCTATCTCAGAATATTAAAAAAATTAACTCTATTAAACTTGCCCTTCACCCCATGTATGCATGCATGTGTGTACATATGCATGTGAAAGTAACCCAACTTTAAATAACAAAGCAATTTCACTGAGAAATCCATATGCCACAAAACATTAATTGTCAGTGACCACTGAGCATTTTGCTAAAGCCAGGATTTTTAGAATAAACTTAAGGGACTTCATTATATTTTACAGTAAATGTATAGATATCTGCACAGTACTAATGCTTTAATTTTATAAATATTAAGCCATAATTCTTTATGAGATTTAATATCCACTTCAAACTAGCAATATATAATATTGTGTTTTCTAAATTAGTAATTAAAAACAGTGTCTTTTACACCAGGGTCTCACTGTATATTGTTGGCTTGCCTATAAATAGCTTCATGGACCAGGCTGGCCTCAAACTCACAGATTCACTTCCTGTCCCTCCTGAGTACTGGGATAAGAGATTCACCACAACACCCAGTCTTAATAATAGTAATTTTGTTGACATATGTTTTAACTTTAATATATCAAATAGCAATTTGCTACATTAATAATGAATGTATTAGTTTTCTTGGGGCCACACAAAAATCTCAGCAATAACTATTAAATAAAGAATTTATTTGATTATACATTTCCAGGGTACAGTTTTTTTTTAATTAAATCACTACTTGGCCTATTAGCTCTAACTTCTTATTGACTAGCTATTCCTTTTTATTAATTTTTATAGAGCTCTACATTTTTTTGTGCTCCACTCCCTCCCTTTCCCCTCCCCCTACAACCCTCCCCCAAGGTCCCCATGCTCCCAATTTACTCAGAAGATCTTGTCCTTTTCTACTCCCCATGTAGAATAGATCTATGTAAGTCTCTCTTAGTATCCTCATTGTTGCCCAAATTCTCTAGAATTGCGGTTTGTAGGCTGTTTTTCTTTGCATTATGTTGAAAAACCATCTATGAGTGAGTACATGTGATAATTGTCTTTCTGTGTCTGGGTTACCTCATTCAAAATAACGTTTTCTAGCTCCATCCATTTTCCTGCAAAATTAAAGATGTCGTTATTTTTTTCTGCTGTGTAGTGCTCCATTGTGTAAATATGCCACATTTTCCTTATCCATTCTTTGATCGAGAGGCATTTAGGTTGTTTCCAGGTTCTGGCTATAACAAACAATGATGCTATGAATATAGTTGAGCACATGTCCTTGTGGCATGATTGAGCATCGTTTGGATATATACCCAAAAGTCTTGAGGAAGGTTGTTTCCTAATTTTCTGAGAAATCGCCGCACTGACATCCAAAGGGGCTGTACCAGCTTGCATTCCCACCAGCAATGCAGAAGTGTTCTCAGGGTACACTTTTTTTATTGTAAAGAAGTCAGAGGTAGGAGCAGGAGGCAATTGGTCACATTGCATTTATAGGTGGAAGCATAGATGATGAGTCCAGGACCCGAGTCCATAGAATGGGACCACTCACATTTAAGATGGGTCTCCTTACATCAATTGAGCAAATCTAGAAAAACCTTCATGGATCTGCCCAGATGCTTGTTTCTGTGATTCTTCTAAATTCCAGATAATGGAAAGTCAAGATTGAATATTATATTTGATCTTGATAGTATCTTGATTCATTCATGATTTTATCATTCATAAATTGTCTTAAATTAGCTTTAAAGTGCATCATTGAAACTGATAACTTCAATGTAATCGCAATTCTCATTAACTTCTTACTAAACTTACTGGCATAGCAGGAATATGAGAAATCCAAACCAGGAAGTACCTTATATTATCCAGTTGTGTAGGTAGCTATTTCTAAGGAAAATATGTTAGGCAACTACCTGATGAGCATAACTTATTGTGATACTCAGTGATAGCTTGATATGGGAAGTACTGAATTACATGCAGAGCATATTGACATGCCTCAGTGAAAATCTGACTAGAGTTGAGGCTGGGCATTTTGAAAGAGAGGATGCGAACTACAAAAAGTAATTCACTTCGTCATTCATCCAAAATAATACACTGGCTGAAATGTGCTGAAGATAAAGTGTATAGCTACCATTTATAGATAAATCAAATTAACCACTTGCATAGCTAAATGGTTAGGTTTACAAAAAGAAAAAAAAAGTAACAGTTTTAGTTTGACAAAAACTAAGAGATCACAGGGGGAGGCATTATGAGAAGATAAGCTCTATTTTTTAAATTTAGATTTATTTAGAAGACATACCCACACTCTTCCTTTTATCTCTGGAGTTACTGAGATAATTAGTCGGCATATAATCTTTCTAAATGCTAATTGGATAAAAACTCCACATACATCCAATTTAATGTTGACTTAAAATACTCATAAATCGCCTAGCTTATCTGAACTGTCATTCCTTACCAATGTATTTTATTAGCACCGTCCCACCCTCCTGGGGGAAGGGCTGAATGAAGTAAATACAGACCTTCTATGACACTGAGCCAGCTTCCCGCTTTAGAACATTTAGAATGGTACACTGGACTCCTAGAGTATTGAAGTCCCATAATTCATCTTTAATGTTACTGGATGATATAAGGCAGGTCCTTATACACTGCCAGAGAGTACATAAGAGGGTTCTAATGAAGACTGGAAATTTGTTTTTATGTCTTTACTTTTTCATCCAATAAACTTGCCTCTTGAGATAGTCCATCTTCTTGGCCATTAATAATTGTTTATTAAATCTATTCGTAAAATTTGTCCAGAACCATCCACTGGGTTCTTACCTTTCCCTTTCTGGGATGTTTTTCACATGACGCAATTTTGAATTTAGAATTTTTTCACTGGTGTCTTTGTATTTGAATTTTAACACAGTTACTTTCATAGGCTCTAGACAAAACTACTCCCAATGTTTGAAGTTATCTTCTTTGACTTTATTAAAAACCAACAAATCAACCAAAAAAAAGTGCTTCTCAAATGAAGGAGAAATGTTGCACTGACCTCAGATCATTAAAGCTTGCCCAGAAATACTCTATTATTCTGAACATCATTGTCGCTTTATTCAAGTAAGCTTGCAATATGAGTTGCTGTTCACACAGAGAAGTACAAACTAATTAATTGTGAGAGAAATATTTTCTCATTCTTTGCTATATGAAACATTATTTTCCAATAATAATATTAATAATTAATAATAATATAAATATATTAATTTTCCACTAAAACAAAAGAATACAAGAGTTTTATATCTATCAGTATTGTGTTTTAAAAGGTTAACATCAAAATCAAAGAACCATTGTTTTCTTTGAAATAATTAAGCTTCATAGTTAGTGACTTTTGTAAGGTTGTGGGAAACAACTTGCACCAATAAGAGAAAGATAATATAACTATTCAGAAAAATGACAATTAGTAGTTTGAGGTTTCAAATAAATGCTAGCTTCTGATTCCATTCAATAAAGAACAAAACTAATTGCAAAACATTTTCCTATTTGCTTTATGTTAATTTCAAATCTATTGAAATTTTCCTTTTAGAGATAATATATATGTACACCCTATAATTAATTTCTAAAGGGTTGACTACAGTTTTAAAATTCATCTTAATAAATATAAAGCAATTAACTATCACTTAGGATAATGGTTAATTTTGGTAAATGCAGTAAATATATAACCAACCCTAATCGTAAATCTAGATACTGAGATTGTCTTATTAAAATTAACATCATTTGAGTAATACCTTCAAATGATAAATTTTCAAGTCACTATTATATAGTATTATATAGTATTTTTTTCATTTCTTGTTTTGTTTTAAAACAAGGACTTACTATATAGCTTTTTTTGGTCTGAAACTACATAAAGTACTACATGCTGGCCTAGATCTCAGAGTTCCACTTGACCCTGCTTCCCAAATTCTGGGATCAAAGTCACACACAACCAAGGCCAGATATATAATGTTTAATTCCCTAAATCTCTACCCCAGTCCTCCATTTGTAGAATTTTTACTGACTTGTTCAGAAAGAGAAAGAAGAATCTATTTAAATATTCAGTAAAAATGGGAGAACGTCTAGGGTGTCGCATTGACTCTTGCATTGTTTATGGCAATATATGTGGCCTCCCTGAAATATCGATTCAAGCCTACTGCTCTTCATTGAAAGTGCTCTTAAAGTGAGATGGAAAATAACAAAGAATATATTCATTAATCATAGTCATAGCCAGTGCTCTAGAATTGAAATTCTAGTTTCATCTTTTGGTTCATCCTATGTATTTGAATGCCAAAGGAGTTCAAGTTGTTCAGGATCATTGCTAGGTAGCTGCTAAAACCTCAGGTCCTTTAACTTCACCAAGTGTTTGGTGATGAACTTCTTGGTCTCTGATCACAAAATGGTTTCTTTAAATTACACATCTATAATATTCAGGACATCCAAGGCATCCTTCTCAGTAACGCAGTGGACCTTAATAATGATCGCATACAAACTAAACATCAGGAGTCTTCTCTTGGGCATGCCTCTTCCCATTCTTCCCCCTTATCCATCTCCTTATCATAGGTGAAGTTGAGACTATTGCCTGAAGCATAGAAGTGGTTGGTAGATTATACTTTCTTCACTTCAAAGTTAAATTCAGTTACGTGTGCTCCCAGGCTATCTTGAGGAGACCAGGAAACCAGAAATATCCTCTTCGATCTTGGATGACGTTTTGCTCATTTACTTTTCCAATAGTTAATTTCTATTAAACATGAACAGAGCAAATTAAAAGTCTAACTTTTCAGCTAATCCAGAAGATTTCTAGACAAATTCTCAATATCTTGTAGGTAACACAAAATGCTTAGATGCTTTGGCCTCTTCCTGGCTACCCAAGACATCATCTTGTTCAAAGTCATAGTTCTGCTGGTAATTGGTGAGAATCATAAACAATGCACTGAGACCCAGGGGGACTCAAGTCACAGAGGTACAAAACTTTTAGAAACTGTAGCTGACGCTTTCTTTTATGGATCCTCTTTTACAGCATAGAAAAATATTACATTCCTGGGATGTCTAGTATTCTCCAGGGTGTTCAGAGTCTCTACTCCTAGAATTTGATAAGAAAGATGGTCAAGCTATATGTAAACCTCTATAAGTTAGTAGACTTCTTAGACATTTATTATGTTCCAGAATATGCAGAGTTTTCTCTCTCCTTTATCCCTTTGTGTAGATCTTTAATGATGTTTTTTTCCAAATAACTATTTTTCTTTTAAAAATCTCTATTATAATTTTCAAAATTATTTTAAATGATTGAAAATTTCACATAGTATATTCTTATCATATTCACCATCCCTCTTCTTTTTTTTTTTCCTTTTTGCTTTTTCGAGACAGGGTTTCTCTGTAGCTTTGGTGCCTGTCCCGGAACTAGCTCTTGTAGACCAGGCTGGCCTCGAACTCCCAGAGATCCGCATGCCTCTGCCTCCCAAGTGCTGGCATTAAAGGTGTGCGCCACCACCGCCCGGCCCACAAGCCCTCTTCTAAGTCCTCCTAGACATACCTCTTTACCAACCTAACTTTTAAACTTTATATATTGGAAAAGTTTGAGTTCAATTTCTGCTTCTCATATACTTTTAGCAGTAGAGCTATCCACTGGAGCATAATCCGTCTACCAGGGTCTACATTCTTACATAAAATTGATTCTCCCTCTCTCAGCAGCTATCAAATTACAATATCTCCTAAGATATAAGTAAGACTTTGTGCCTATTTCATACATCCATGCTAGAATTTTTTCTGACTTGAACTTGTTTAGGGCTTATTCACTGTGTCACAACTACTGTAAGTTCAGATGTCTAACTGACCTGTTGTTTCCAGAAAATTTTGTTTCCTTTTAGTCATCTATGACCTCTGGCTCTTACAGTCCTTTTGCCCACTCTTTCACTATGATTGTTGAGTCTCATGGGGGTATGATATAGATGTCTTATTTAGGGCTCAGCACTCTGTAGTCTTTTCCCCTGCACCTTGATAACTAATGAGTCTCTGTCAACTGTCATGTAATGCAAAGAAAAAGAAAGGCTTCTCTGATGATGGTTAGAGATATGCTAATTTATAAATATGGTGATACGTCCCTATCAATTTAATGCTATATATATAATATGTCTAGCATAATAATAGCAGTAGATTCTTCCTAGTGCCTATGACTTATCTATCCACAGATTCTTGGCCATAACAATCATGCCAGGTGTGGATTCTTACCTTGTAAAGTGGATCTTGCATTCAATCAGAAAGTAGCTAGCTAGTTATTTATTCTTCAAGCATTACTGCCATTATTGCATCAGTGGATATATCATCCTGTGGCTATCATTATTGTAGCTCACAATAGTTGCATATGTTTCAACTGATGACTTTTCTTCTCCTGCAGCAGTGCCAATAGCATCTTGCAGGACTACGAAAGGTAGCCAGTAGGGATGAAGCTTCCGGGAGAGCACTGGCTTGATTTATCCATGTTCTATGACTAAAGTATGTGGTTTCTTCAGCAATAGAGTCTCAGTTTCAAGATCTAGAGGGTAACCAAGAGAAAAGCCAGCAATCTGTAATGTTTGGAGGTCTATAGACCCCACTTACCAATAATAGTAACCTATTTCTTACACTGGAGTTTTTGTGGTATCTTAACTAGGGGATTTTTTACCATGTTATAGGGTAACTCCATTTAGACTCTTTTTATATATGTATAGATGTATAGCTTAGAGGTCTTCTAGAGTAGTAAGTTTCTATACAACTTTTTCTGCAGGTGTTCAGTGTTAGTTCTTCTCCTACCCTCTCCTATGTTTTGTTCTCCCACTCCAACTCCATTTAACTCTTCTTGTTCCACTATTACTGCTTTTTCCCTTTATACCACTGTGTTCTAGCCACACTTCCTTCAAAGCCCCTCCCCATGTTTCCTCACTAGTTTTCTGACCTATATAGGTATTACAAAAGAAAGATGCATCAAATGTAAATATCTAAAGTTAGCATCCATATATGCTAGAAAACATGTAATATTTCTTCTTTCTGGATCCAAGTTACCTTACTTAGAATGATTATTTACAGGTTCAACCATGCATCTGTAAATGTAATCATTTCATTTTCTTAACAGCTGAAAAATATTCTTTTGTGTTAATGTACCACATTTCATTATCCATTTCTCAGTTGATGAACATCTAGACTATTTCTATTCCCTGTCTATTATGAATAGAGCAGCAATGAGCATGGTTGGGAAAATAGCACCATAGTAGGATATATTATACTTTTAATGAGATTTCTTTGGGGATAATAGGGAAGTAAGTAGAAATTTCAGATATTGTAGTAATTTAGAAGCATTTCTTCTTTCTTTCATACCATTTGATACTTAAATTCAAGGCTTTTGCCCTACCAGAATACCAGATATGTAAATGAGAAAATAACATGGTAATTGTATTTGTGATGGTTAGAGAACTAAAGAAAGGGGGAAAAACATTGATTGCTTTTAGAGAAGCCAAGGAAAGGTTCATAGACAGTGACAGTGGTTAACAAAATGCTTACAAAATAAAGATTTACATCTAAATAAATTCTGCTGCATAGATATGGATAGAGTTAGAAAGTAGTTCTTAAAATGACGATTTTTCTCAAACAAATAAATTATTTCATAAGCTTTCATTTTTACAAAAAAGGACCTGGAAAAATATGGGAACAAGAGAGATCAGCTTTGCCAGGGGTTGGAGGGGGAGAGTAATGAAGAGATTACTGGAAAGGGGGTACATTTCAGGGTCAGGTCAAAACCTTCACAGAGGAATCTTCCAAGAATCTACAAGGATGGGGCTGGAGAGATGGCTCAGTGGTTAAGAGCATTGCCTGCTCTTCCAAAGGTCCTGAGTTCAATTCCCGGCAACCACATTGTGGCTCACAACCATCTGTAATGAGGTCAGGTGCCCTCTTCTGGCCTGCAGATATACACACAGACAGAATATTGTATACATAACAAATAAATAAATATTTTTTTTAAAAAAAGAATCTACAAAGATGACCCTAGCTAAGAAACCTAGCAATAACAGATATGTAGCCTGAAGTGACCATCTCCTGTGATCAGGCAAGACTTTAAGTGCAGGGAAGTGGGATACCACTCCAGCCACATAACCCTAAGGGATGAACTGGGGCAATGGTGGTCTAAAGATTGAACGAGTGGCCAACCAATTACTGGTCTAGCCTAAAACCTATGACAGGAGAGTTAACCCACACATGACACACCAGGAACACCAGGTACTACAGGCTAGATGACACAAAGACCTAGAATAGAACCAAGCACAACTACAGGAACGAAATACAATGATCTCTAATGATATTTTGCTATACTCAAAGATTGGTGCCTAGCCCAATTGTCATCAAAGAGGCTCCATCCAGCAACTGTCAGAAACAGATGCAGACCAACAGCCAAACATTAGATGTTCAAGGAATCCTGGAACGGAGGAGAAGAAAAGATTGTAGGAGTCAGAGAGTCCAAGGACACCACAAGAAAACTCACAGTATCAACTCACCTGGGTCCATAGGGGCTCAAAGACACTTAATGACAATCAGCGGGCCTTCATGGGATTGGCCTAGGCATTCTGCATATATATTACAGTTGTGTAGCTTGATCCTCTTATGGAAGTCCTAACAGTAGGAACAGGGCTGTCTCGGATTCTTTTACTTGGGACCTTATTCCTCATACTGGGTCACCTTGACCAGCCTCAGTCCATGGTGAGGTGCTTAGTCTTACTACAACTTGATATGCCACATTTTGTTGATATCCATGGGGGACCTTTCCTTTCCTAAACAAAAAAGGGAGGAGGAGAGGGATGGTAACAGAATGGATGGAGGGGGAACTTGGAGGAGAGGAGTGAGGGGAAACTGTGACCAGGATATAAAATTAAATAAATGAAAAAAATCAATTCTGAACTATATCTTAATCAGATGTTATGTATTTCTCCATCAGTTTATACCTGGGCCTGCATTAAATTCTGTCCAAAGGATAATTCGTAATAATTCATTTTGTCAGCTGTGAATTTACATCCTATCACATCATATTCATACAGAAATAATTAAATCACTCTCTAGAACTTGGAAAAATTAAAGTATCCTAAATAAATATCTAAATTCTGTTACTACACAACTACTGTTATTAAAGTAAGTTTAGTTTTAGTAAATAATCCTGTTCCTTTTTCCTTTTTTAGTCATACTGAGCTAGAGAACAATGAGGACCCTAAGAGAGATCTAATCTACATGGGAAGTAGAAAAAGACAATATCTCCTGCATAAATTGGGAGCATGGGGATCATGGGAAAGTGTTGAAGGGCAGGGGAGAGTCGGGGGGGAACAGAGAAAAATGTAGAGTTCAATAAAGTCAATAAAAAATAGAATAGCATTACTGTGTTAAAAAAAAAAAGAAGAGAAGCTAAATAAGGAGGAGAACCCAAAGAAAAACATATAGGCATCCTCCTGAATATTAAGCTTCATCAGGCGATGAAAGGAGACAGAGACAGAGACCCACATTGGAGCACCGGACAGAAATCTCAAGGTCCAAATCAGGAGCAGAAGGAGAGAGAGCACAAGCAAGGAACTCAGGGCCGCGAGAGGTGCTCCCACACACTGAGACAATGGGGATGTTCTATCGGGAACTCACCAAGGCCAGCTGGCCTGGGTCTGAAAAAGCCTGGGTTAAAACCGGTCTTGCTGAACATAGCAGACAATGAGGACTATTGAGACCTCAAGAACAGTGGCAATAGGTTTTTGATCCTACTGCACCTATTGGTTTTGTGGGAGCCTAGGCAGTTTGGATGCTCACCTTACTAGATCTGGATGGAGGTGGGTGGTCCTTGGACTTCCCACAGGGCAGGGAACCCTGATTGCTCTTTGGACTGACGAGGGAGGGGGACTTGATTGGGGTAGGGGGAGGGAAAGGGGAGGCGGCGGTGGGGAAGAGACAGAAATCTTTAATAAATAAATAAATAAATAAATAAATAAGTAAGTAAGTAAATAAATAAATAAAAGAATACCAATCAGGAAAACATTATCACTTTTTGAAAACAAATTATTTTCCAAATAATTTTGTGACTTTGATATAACCCATATAGTAATTATAGACTTTATAGAAACACCAATACAAAATCCTAAGCTCTCAAGCTTTTCAAAACTTTGGCTGCTGCTTCTTCTTCTTCTTCTTCTTCTTCTTCTTCTTCTTCTTCTTCTTCTTCTTCTTCTTCTTCTTCTTCTTCTTCTTCTTCCTCCTCCTCCTCCTCCTCCTCCTCCTCCTCCTCCTCCTCCTCCTCCTCCTCCTCCTCCTCCTCCTCCTCCTCCTCCTCTTCTTCTTCTTCTTCTTCTTCTTCTTCTTCTTCTTCTTCTTCTCCTCCTCTTTTCTTCTCCTTCTTCTCCTTCTCTTCTCCTTCTCCTTCTCCTTCTCCCTTCTCCTTCTCCTTCTCCTTCTCCTTCTCCTTCTCCTCTCTCCTTCTCCTTCTCCTTCTCCTTCTCCTTCTCCTTCTCCTTCTCCTTCTCCTTCTCCTTCTCCTTCTTCTTCTTCTTCTTCTTCTTCTTCTTCTTCTTCTTCTTCTTCTTCTTCTTCTCCTTCTTCCCTTTCCCCTCTTTCTCCCCCCTCCTCCTCCTTCTTTTTTTGACTATACTCGATTCCTTTCTTTGTTTTAACTAATAGCTGTCACTATTAATTCAGTTTTATGGTTTCCAGAGTTGTCTGGGGTGCGGATAGAAGGGTTTTTTATTTTTCAACTTCCTTTTTATTTATTCTTTGTGTCTTTTACATCATACACTTGATTCCATTCATTTTCCTGTCCCTTCATATCTGCCCTCTGCCCTTTCAATCCCACGCAAAATGAAACTTAAGAGAAAAAGAGGAATAAAGGGGGAAAATCAATCTTGTTATGGAAGCTGCTGTGTGAATCAGTGAGTCACACAGAAAACCCCTTTATCCATATATCTTTACTTGTAAGTTTTCATTAAAAAGAGTCATAGGTCTGATTTGAGGCTTCTGGTTTCTATTAATGCTTGACCCTCACTTGGACTTTTCTTGGATACCCAGTTGTTGCCCTGTGTGGTAGAGATCCGGGAGCTTTAGGTATGCTGAACTGGCTCTCCATGTGTTCCAACAGATCAGAGGTGGGGTGGATGTTGGAGTGGGCCAACTCATTACCCTTGTTCTGGGCCTGGGTAGTTGCAGGGTTGGTCTCCCTTGTCTTCACCTCCAGGTGAGCTCTTCAGCATTGCCCTGGCTAGTTCACCCCTTACAGTGATGAACAAGGGTTGGGGACAGTTCTCCTGATTTCTTGTCCTCAGTGTTGGCTCTCCCACACCTATGCCAGCTCTACTATACTTCCTTCATAAGGTTCAGGGGTCACTCTCCCGAGTGCTGCAGATGGTGAGGGACAGGAATAGCTCTCCCACTTTTATGACCTCAGGACCAGCTCTCCTACTTGCCAAAGGTAGGATGGGATGAGGGATGAGGGCAAATCTCTCCTGCCACATCATTATATGGCAGATGAGGGGCAAAGTCAGATTTCTCCCACAACCCTGTCAGTAGAGTCAGCTCTACTGTGTGGTCCAGGCAAGGAGCAGGGACCATTTCCTGAATCTTGCAGCTGATAATCAGGAGGAACAGATCCCTAGTCCACCACAGGTGGTAGAGGCAAGGGAGAGGCAGTTTTTCAGTACAACTTTTAGAATATTTTTAGGTTTATGAGAAGAAAAAAAAAGAAGTAAGTACAGGATTCGTATGGTTTTGTTGGGCTCACAAAAGCACAGTCTGTCTGTACTAGTACATCCTGTACCAGAGCGATACATTTATCACAACTGGTGAAACTACAGGGACACATCTTTATCATTTGAAGACAATAGTTTACTTCAAGAATTGCTCTTGTTATTGTAAAGTCATTCCACTTGGGTTTGATAAATATAATGATATGTCTCAACTGTTAACATGACTCTGCTCTTTTCACTCTCTCTGTAATTTTGCATTTCCAAAGTGTCACAGAATTGAACTCAGGCACTGGGTAGTGTTTTCAGTTTGATTTCTTTCAATTAGTTCTGTGCATTTAAGATTCTTGTATGTTTGTGTTTCTTTGATTTGATAGCCTTTGGTTAGCAACCAGAACTCCAGAACTATAGGGTAGGAACCTATTGCTGAAGACACTACAAATTTTAGCCACATGAATATGAAATTGACATTCTCCTATTGCTGGCTACCTTTCATAGTACAAGCTACTGGGAAAGAAAAGGCATCATTGATCTCAGCCAGAATTGGACCCTGGATGTTGTAATACTGACCTACCAGACAAGATGTTTCGACTGGTGTGATAGTAGTATAGGCTAACCCACAACTTCCTGGTTGGATTCAAGACCTGCTTCACCAGAGGGAATTTTATGTCAGGTAAGGTAACCCTGATCAAAAATCCATGGCTGGGAATATTATAGGCCCTATGATATAACTTTTGTTTTCTGCTAAAGGATTATGCTGTCAAATGACTTTCTAAATACTTATGTCCTTATGCTTGTATTCATATACCTGTTCTTCTCTCAATCTTGGATAGAGAAGCTTCTTTTTACAGGGGACAGTAGTCATTGATGTTATAACTAGTGATCAAAGTCATCAAAATAAGAGACTGGGTTCCCAGAACTAAATAGATACTTATATTAATCCCTCCTTCATCAAATCTTAGGGACTATCAGGAAGAGTATGTGGAAAGAATAAGTGAGGCAAAGAATGATGATAAGTGCTATGGAATGTTATCTCCTGTGTATCACCATCATGGTCTCACAGCAAGTATGGTTACCTGCACAAGACCCTATACAATATCAAGTCAGCCCAAACCACACCATAGGTGGGGTAGATTATATCCAGGCCCTGGCACTTATTGGTGAGCATTTGGAAGTATATAGTTGCTAGAGAAGAAAAAAAAATCTATTGAGGATGTGCCAACTACAGGGTACAGTGGATGATCTCCTGCCTATATACCTATGGGAAGTAGTAACTAGACTTACTGAGTAATTTAATAAAAGAAAATTAAGTTGAGAAAGGCATAATAGGCACACAAGGGAAGGATTAGAGGGAGAAGTTATTGTATTTCATTGTATAGATGAATGAAACCCTCAAAAATAAGAATTCTTAACGACACGTAGACTTTGTTTTTATTAGATAGAAAAGCTTTCATAGGCATCAAGAAAAAATGAAGTATTAATTTGTTGAGTGAGTATGCAAACATGTGTGTGTGTGGAAGTCAGAAGAAAATTTTCAAATTTTCAGGAGTCAGTTCTCACCACCATGTGGGTCTCATCTATCTAACTCAATCTATCAGACTTAAGAACAAGTAACCGTATCTAGTAAACCATTTTGACAATCTTAATTGATGGTTTTAATTATGCAAGCATGCCACTCCAGAGTGTCATTATCAAAAGATGGCAAATGAGAGATTTATAAATAAATCTTATACACTTTTATCATTGTAGTGACAAAATACCCAACAGAAATTGTTCATAAAAGAAACGGTTTTTGATTTATAATCACTATTGGAAAGTAAAAGTTCATGATGTTCTTAAAACTAAAAGTAGAATAACTTGGAATCTGGTATAATGATACTGCTAGCAATTTTCTTCTTATTTTTGTTTGTTGTTGTTTAGGATTGTTTTTGCCATCATTTTTATTTTGTATTTCAATATAAAATTTAATATTTTTTTCGGTTTCTATGAAAAATTTTATTACAGTTTTGATGTGGATTGCTCTGAGTATGTAAATTGGATTTGGTTGATGAATGTTTTCAAAGTATTTACCAATCTATGATGATGGTAGATATTTATGTCTTCTAGTTTCATCTTAATTTCTTTTTTCAGTCATTAAGTATTTGATGTACACGTCTTTTACTTGTTTAGATTCATTCAAAAACATTTTAATTTTTAGAGGGTGTCTTAAATGGGACTGTGATGTTGGATGTCCTTCAATATATGTGTTGCATTTATTGGCTAATGAAGAAAACTGTTTCAGCCAATGACTTAGCAGAGTAAAGTCAGGTGGGAAATCTGAGCAGAAATACAGAGAAAAAGAAGGCAGAGTCAGTTCCAGACACCAGTCAGCCACCTAGAAAACAAGATATGTAGATAATGAGGTAATGCCATGGCCACATGGCAATAATACATAGAATAATAAAAATGGGTTAATTTAAGATGTAAGAGCTAGCTAGAAATATGCCTGAGCATTGGCTAAATAGTGTTGTAATTAATATAGTTTCTGTGTGATTATTTGGATCTGGAAAGCTGTGAAAGGAAAACACAATCAATCGTTACAGGACAGTTTCCTGGTTTCTTTCTCAGTATGTTAATCATTTGTCAATAAGAAGGCAACTGACTTGTACATGGTAATATTGTGCCTGCCTACTTTTCTGAACATATATATCAGATATATAAACCTTTCAGTGGAATCTAGAATATGATATAATTAAAATTTTTATTTCTTCTCATACTGCTTCACATAAAATTTGTTATTTTTGCATATAAATAAAACATCTGGGACAGTGCTTTTTATAAACAAGGTGAGTTCATTGCTTATTTTGTAGTTGTAAGGATACCAATCAGGAAAAGTAGCATTTTTTTTTTTTTTTTTTGGTTTTTCAAGACAGGGTTTCTCTGTGGCATTGGAGCCTGTCCTGGCACTAGCTCTGTAGACCAGGCTGGTATCGAACTCACAGAGATCCGCCTGCCTCTGCCTCCCGAGTCCTGGGATTAAAGGCATGCGCCACCATCGCCCGGCTAAAAGTAGCATTTTTTGAAGACAAATTATTTCCAAATAATTTTGTGACGTTAAGATAATCCTTAAAGTAATGATAGGTTTATAAACACATCAATACAAATCCTAAGTTCTCGAGCTTTTCCTTTCTTTGTTTTTAACTAATAACTGTCACTATTAATTCAGTTCTGTGGTTTCCAGAATCATTTGGGGTAGGGATAGCAGGGTGTTTTTGTTTGTTTGTTTTATTTTGTTTTTCTTTTTTTTCTTTCTTTTTATTTTTCTATTGTGTCTTTTACATCATATATCTTGATTCCATTAATTTCCCTGTCCCTTCATATCTGCTCTCTGCCTTTGCAACTCCCCACAAAATAAAATTTGAGAAAAAAAAAGAAAAATCCATTTCATCATAAAAGCTGTAGTACCCATGCTCAAGAGAGAGCCCATGCTTGACAAATCCCTAGGCCCCTCCCCTACCTGCCTCAGCTTGTTTAGCCAGCCAGAAGGCAAACTTCCTGCAGAGAGGACCAAGAAAGGAATCCTGAAGCATAGGGTGCAACTACACAGAGAAGACCACAAGAGGAACTCTGGAGCACAGGCTGTGACTGCACAAAATGGACCAAGAGAGTGAACCAAGAGTTCAGGCCAGAAGAGTAGGTCAAGAGAGACCCCAGTGGCTTCCCGAGACACAGACAGCAACAGCACAGAGCAGAACAAGAACAGTTCCCAAAGGCACAGACAGCCACTGCAAGGATTGGACCAAGTGGAGTAGACACTGCTTGCACCAATTGGAGGAAGAAATGGGTAGATGCCAATGCCAGAATTCATTCAACAACCTAAAAAGCAACATGCTAACACCAGGATCCATTGGTCATACAACAGGAAGACTTGATCATCCTTATCCCGAAGAAGCAGAAGAAAATGATTTTAAATGTAACTTTATGATGATAATGGAGACCTTTAAAGAGGAAATGAAAAATTCCTTTAAAGAAATGGAGGAAAAGGCAAACAAAAAATTGGAAGAAATCAATAAATCTCTCAAACAAACCCAAGAAAACAAAGAAAAAACAATCAAACAGGTGAAACAAATGGTTCAAACAGTTCAAGACTTGAAGGCTAAAATAGAGGTAATAAAGAAAACACAAACCAAAGGAATTCTGGATATGGAAAATTTGGGTAAAAGATTGGGAACTACAGATGCAAACATAACCAACAAAATACAAGAGATGGAAGAAAGAATCTCGGGTGTTGAAGATATTATAGAGGAAATAGATTCATCAGTCAAAGAAAACATTAAATTCATCAAATTCTTAACACAAAGCATCCAGAAAATCTGGGACACCATGAAAAGACCAAATCTTAGAAGATAAGAAGAATAGAAGAAGGAGAACTCCAGATCAAAGGCCCAGAAAATATATTCAACAAAATCAAAGAAGAAAACTTTCCCAACCTAAGAAAGGATATCCCTATGAAGGCACAAGAAGCTTACAGAACACCAAATACACTACACACACACACAAAAAAAAAATTCCTTGCCATATAATAATCAAAGCACAAAACATACAAAATAAGCATATAATATTAAGAGCTGAAAAGAAAAAAGGTCAAGTAACATATAAAGGCAGACCTATCAGAATTACACCTGACTTTTCATTGGAAACACCAAAAGCCAGAAGGTCCTAGGCAGATGTGCTGCAGACACTAAGAGACCACAGATGCAAGCCCAGGCTACTATACCCAGAAAAGCCTTCAATCACCATCAATGGAGAAAACAAGATATTCCATTAAAAAAAAAAACAGATTTAAACAATACCTATCCACAAATCCAGCCCTACAGAAAGTACTAGAAGAAAAACTCCAACACAAGGAAGTTAACT
The DNA here is from genome assembly GCA_963919705.1 of Alexandromys oeconomus. NCBI lineage: Eukaryota > Metazoa > Chordata > Mammalia > Rodentia > Cricetidae > Alexandromys > Alexandromys oeconomus. The sequence continues at coordinate 1,340,858 of CAWTZB010000075.1, forward strand.
GCACCCAGAAAAACGAAGGCAAAATATAACCTCATGCCAGCAAACCTTAAAGATGAATATACAAACACTACCACCGAAAACCAACAGGAATTAATAATTACTGGTCATTAATATCTCTTAATATTAATGGACTCAATCCACCTATAAAAAGACACAGAGTAAAAGAATGAATACAAAAGCAGGATCCAATCTTCTGCTGTGTAAAAGAAACACAGCTCAACCTCAAAGACAGATATTGCCTCAGAGTGAAAATTGGGAAAAGATTTGCCAACCAAATGGACCTAATTAAACAAGCAGGTATAGCTATTCTAGTATCTAACAAAATAGACTTTAAACTAAAATTAACCAGAAGAGATGGAGAAAAACATTTCATACTCATTATAGGCACAATCCATCAATATGAAGTCTCAATCCTGAACATCTATGCCCCAAATACAAGAGCACCCCATATGTAAAAGAAACATTACTAAAGCTTAAATCACACATTAAACCCCACATACTAATAGTAGGAGACTTCAACAACCCACTTCCTACAATGGACAGGGCTATCAGACAGAAACTTAAAAATAAGAGAACTAAACAGATGTTCTGACTCAAATGGACATAGTAGATATATACAAAACATTCTACCAAACCACAAAAAAATATACCTTCTTCTCAGTACCTCATTGAACCTTTCTAAAACTGACCCCATACTCAATAACACAGCAAAACTCAACAGATAAAAAAAATAATTGGAATAGCCCCCTATATCAGATTAGATAGTCATGGTTTAATGTTAAAATTTCACAACAACACCAAGTTAAAAAAAAAAAACTCGACAACTCATGGAAATTGAACAGTGCCCAAATGAACCACGCCTGGGTTAAGGAAGATATAAAGAAAGAAATTGAAGACTTCCTAGGATTTAACGAAAATAAAAGCACAATGTACCCAAACCTATGGGACATTATGAAAGCAGTGTGAACAGAAAAGTTCATAGCACTGAGTGCCAAATAAAGAAAGTAGAACAAGCTCACACTAGAGAATTAACAGCATACTTGAAAGCTCTAGAACAAAAAGAGGCAGCTTCACCCAGGAGCAGTGGAAGATAGGAAATAATCAAATTGAGGGCTAAAATCAATAAAATAAAAACAAAGAAATTAATAAAAAGAATCATTGAAACAAAGAGCTGGTTCTTTGAGACAATTAACAAAGAGAGAAAAATCTTTATCTAAATGAATGAAAAAGCAGAGAGAAAATCCAAATTAACAAAATCAGAAATAAAAAAGAGGACATAACAAGAGACACTGAGGAAATCCAAAAAATCATTATATCATACTATAAAAACCTGTACTCCACAAAATTGGAAAACATAGAAGCAATGGACAATTTTCTAGATAGGTACCATATATCAAAATTAAATCAAGACCAGGGAACAATTTAAGTAGATCCATAACCTGCAAGGAAATGGAAGCTCTCATTAAAACAAGCTTCTCAACCAAAAAAAAAAAAAAGCCCAGGGCTGGATGGTTTCATTTCAGAATTCTATCAGAACTTCAAAAAAGAGCTAATACCTATACTCATCAAAGTTTTCCACGTAATAGAAACAGAAAAAAAAACATTGCCAAACTCTTTTTAAGAGCCTACAGTTATCCTGATACTGAACGACACAAAAAGTCAGCCAAGAGGGATCATTACAAATCAATCTCACTCATGAACATATATGCAAAAATAATAAAATACTTGCAAACCAAATGCAAGAAGACATCAAAATAATCATCTACCATGATCATGTTGGCTTCATCCCAGAGATGCAGGGCTGGTTCAACATACGAAAATCTATCAATGTAATCCACCATATAAATAAACTGAAAGGGAAAAAAAAACTATATGATCATCTCATTAGATGTTGAAAAAACATTCTATAAAATCGACACCCCTTCATGATAAAGGTCTTGGAGAGATCAGGGATACAGGGGACATATTTAACATAATAAAAGCAATATACAGCAAGGTGACAGTCAACATCAAATTAAATGGAGAGAAACTCAAAGTGATTCCACTAAAATCAGGAACAAAAAAAATGCTGTCCACTGTCTCCATATCTATTCAACATAGTTTTTGAAGTTCTGGCTAGAACAATAAAACAACAAAAGGAGATCAAGGTGATTCAAATTGTAATGGAAGAATTCAAACTTTTTCTATTTGCAGATGATATGATGGTATACATAAGTGACCCCAAAAACTCTACCAGGGAACTCCTACAGCTGATAAATACCTTCAGTGTAAATATCAACAAAAAAATCAGTAGCCCTCATATATACAAATGATAAAGAAACTGAGAAAGCAATCAGTGAAACTTCACCCTTCACAATAACCACAAGAAACATAAAATATCTTGGGGTAACACTAACCAAAGTAGTGAAAGCTCTGTTTGACAAGAACTTTAAATCTTTGAAGAAAGAAATTGAACAAGATACAGAAAATGGAAAGATCTCCAATGCACTTGGATAGGTAGGATCAACATAATAAAAATGGGAATATTACCAAAAGCAATCTGTAGATTCTATGCAATTCCCATCAAAATCCCAACACAATTCTTCACAGACCTTGAGAGATCAATAATTCACTTCATATGGAAACCAAAAAACCCAGGGTAACCAAAATAGTTCTGTACAATAAAGGAATTTCTGGAGGCATCACCATCCCTGACATCAAGCTCTATTACAGAGCCACGGTAATAAAAACAGCTTGGTATTGGCATAAAAACATAGAGGTTGACCACTGGAATTGAATCAGAGACCCAGATATAAATCCACACACCTATGAACACTTGATTTTTGACGAAAAAACTAAAATTATGCAATGGAAAAAAGAAAGCATCTTCAACAAATGGTGCTGGCATAACTGGATGTCAACATGCATAAAACTCAAGTCCAAATGGATTAAAGATGCCAATATAAATCAGATCACTCTGATCCTGATAGAAGATAAAAGGGAAGTAGCCTTCAATGCATGGGCACAGGACACCACTTGCTAAATATAACACTAGTAGTACAGACAAGGGGAATAGCAATAAATAAATGGGACATCCTAAAACTGAGAAGCTTCTGTAAAGAAAAGGACACAGTTAATAAGACAAAAAGGCAGCCTACTAAATGGGAAAATATCTTCATCACCCCACATCAGATAAAGGACTAATCTCCAAAATATATAAATAACTCAAGAAATTAGATAACAAAATTCTAAATAACCCATTTTTTAAAAAGGGGTACAGAACTAAACACAGAATTCTCAACAGAAAAATCTGAAATGGCTGAAAAACACTTAAGAAAATATTCAACAACCTTAACCATTAGATAAATGCAAATCAAAACAACTCTGAAATACCATCTGATACCTGTCAGAATGGCTAAGATCAAAAACACCAATGATAGTTTATGCTGGAGAGGATGTGGAGAAAGGGGTACACTCATCCATTGCTGGTGGGAATGCAAACTTGTACAACCATATTGAAAATCAGTCTGGCAGTTTCTCTGAAAATTGCGAATCAACCTACCTCAGGATCCAGCAATACCACTCTTGGGCATATAACCAAAAGATGCTGAATCATACTACAAGGACATTTGTTCAACTATGTTGATAGCAGCATTATTTGTAATAGCCAGAACATGGAATCAACCTAGATGCCGCTCAACCAATGAATGGATAAAGAAAATGTGGCATATTTTTACATTAGAATACTACTCAGCAGTAAAAAACAATGACATCTTGAATTTTGCATGCAAATGGATGGAATTAGAAAACACTATCCTCAGTGAGTAACCCAAAAAGATGAAAATGATATGTACTCACTCATAAGTGGATACTAGCTATAAACAAAGGATATAGAGCCTATAGTCCATGATTCTAGAGAAGCTAAGTATTAAAGTGAACCCTAAGAAAAACATATATGGAACCACCTGGAAAATCTAAATAGACTAGATTGCCTGAAAAAATTGGGAACATTGGGTTGGGTGAAGAAGGGAGGGTGGAAGAATAAGAGGAGGGGAGAAGGAGAGGGGCAAGGAGAACTTGAGGGAACGGGATAGTTGAGATGGAGGAAGGACAGAGATGAGAGCAAGGAAAGAGATATTTTGATTGAGGGAGCCATTATGGGGTTAGTAATAAATCTGTCTCTAGAGACATCCCCAGGAATCCACAAAGATGACCCCAGCTAAGACCCTAAGCAATATAGGAGAGGGTGCCTGAACTATCCTTGCCCTGTAGACAGACTGATGAATATGTTAAATATCACTATATAACCTTCATTCAGCAACTGATGGAATCAGAGGCAGAGACCAGCATCGAAGCACTGGACTGAGTTACCAAAGTCCAGTTAAAGAGTGGAAGGAATGAGAATATGAGCAAAGAGGTCAAGACCATGAAGGGTTCATCGACTGAAACAGTTTTTCTGAGCTAATGGGAGCTCACCAACACCAGCCTGATTGGGAAGGAACAAGCATAGGACCAAACTAGTTCCTCTGAATGTGGTTGACAGTTGCATGGTTGGGGCAGACTGCAGTGCCACTGGCATCAGGATTTATTCCTACTGTATGTACTGGCATTTTGGGAACCTATTCTCTTTAGATGGATACCTTGCTCAGCCTAGATATAGTAGGGAGGATTTTGGACCTTCCCCAAACAATGTGCCTTACCCTCTCTGAGGAGTGGATGGGAGTGTGTAGTGGAGGGTGTTAGTGGAGGGATTGGGAGGAAGAGAGGAAATGGGAACTTGGATTCGTATGTATAATGAAAAAGAACAGTTTGTTTTCTTTTTTTTAAAAAAAAAAAAGAACAAAGGGGAAAAAAAGAATTCTAAGGAAAAATTTAACCTGCACCTGTACCTAGAGGTGGAGTCACCATGGAATCACCATATCTAATCTTAAATATCCTGGCAAAGTTAGTGAAACTTGTTCACAAAGAATATAGTGATGTGCCTGGCAGTGGTGATGCTTTCCTTTAGTCCCAGAATTCTGGAGATACACAGGTGAATCTCTGTAAGTTTGTGGCCTAGCCTGGAGTACAGAGTGAGTTCTGGGACAGCCAGGGATTCACAGAGGAATCCTTTCTTGATAAACAAACAACAAACAGCGGATTTATCATAAATGATGACATACTAATCCACAAGTATATGTGGATACAAATAATTCTCCAAATAAACAATAAAGGAAGAAGGAAGAGCTCTTTCTCTTAGTAGAATTTCAAATAATACATGTTCAAAAATGAAATAGAAAAATTGCTTATTAAACACACATCACTATGATTGTCACAGATAACCTGCAGTGATGGATGCTAACACTGGTGAACAATTGATGAAAATAAAAATTCAGTGACTCCTCAAAAATGTCAGAGTTAAAAACAAAAAATTGTATCTTTATAGTTCAGAAACTTAAAAAAACTGTGTCAACCAAATGATCAAGCTCACATGTGAGGCCCTGAATTCTTTGCCTAGCAGCTCACACATGCACACACACACACACTCACACACAGAGTGAGCAAGAGAGAGAGAGAGAGAGAGAGAGAGAGAGAGAGAGAGAGAGAGAGAGAGAAGGAAAGGCAGAAGGAACCAATGAAGACTGATGGTGCAGCATTGATAAAAAAATTCTGTCATTTTTTTCTAGATTGACATAATTTCTGAGGAATAAGGAGACGAAATACAGAAAGTACAATGTAACTTTACCCCCTTTGAGATAATGATGTTTTAAACATTTATTTCAAATATTCTTCTTATTGGCATATGCAATTAATGATAGTAGTATATATGGTTATAGTGAGGGTTAGCAGAGAGATAAGACTAATGACATATCAATGGGTAGTGCTATAATATGTATTTGGTTTGTCCTACACAGTATTTTAGTCTGGAAACTTCTATATCAGTACTGCAATGCTGGTATTATAGTACTGTTCAAGAAATAGACCCAGTTTGAAGATGGAAAACTTCAAGTAACTCCAGCTTCAGAAGATTCAATGCTCTTTTAGTGTCTATAGACATTACACTCATGTACGCATACCCTCCCCCCCAGATACACATATAATTAAACATAATATTAGATCTTAAGAAAATAAATGGACCTAATAAACAATTCTTTGAGAATTATGGGTACTACTCTCATTAGAGTACACTGATCTCCTAGTATGTTCTGAAGAGAGTGAACTGTTCAGAAAGTCTGAATCTGACTCTTGTCCCTTACTGTTTTTTTTCTCTGTAATGTTCTCTTGCTTTCACTCCCTCATTCTTCAGTTAACTATTTGAAATTATATCCTTTGGTTCCAAGAATGTTACCAACATAACAGCAGGAAATGATGCAACAATGTTTGAGGGTTCTTACCAAGACCAAGCATATGTTGGGAACATGTACTTGAACCTCCAGTGCTGTGAGTAAAATAAACTTTCTTAAAAGATTACTGCTTAAGGCATAATAACAACTATAGATGATAGATAGATAGATAGATAGATAGATAGATAGATAGATAGATAGATGATAGACAGATAGATAGATAGATAGATAGATAGATAGATAGATAGATAGTTAGATAAATAGATAGATAGATAGATACATACATACATACATACATACATAGATACATAGATACATAGAGATAGATACACAGATACATA
>CAWTZB010000076.1:0-303878 GCA_963919705.1 Alexandromys oeconomus
CCTCATCCCTCTCCTTTCTCTTCTCCCCACCTCATCCCCTTCGTCTCGGAATGAAGAGCAGTCCAGTATTCCCCTGCCCTGAAGAAGTCCAAAGTCCTCCCACCTCTATCCAGGTCCAGGTGGGTGAGCATCCAAACAGGCTAGGCTCCCACCAGCCAGTTCAGCATGTTAAGATCAAAAATCGCAAATGCCACTGTCGCTTCAGTTCATCAGCCTTCATTCTCTGCCATCTTCTTGGTCTGGTTTCATCCTCATTGCTTGTTCAGTCTCAGTCCCGCTGGCCTTTGTGAGCTTCCCAGACAGATCAGTTCCACTGTCACCCAGTGGGGGTGGGTGCACCCTCGTGGTCCCTGACTTCCTTGCTCGTATTTCTCCCTCCTTCTGTCCTCATTTGGATCTTAAGAGCCAGTCCGGTGCTCCTATTTGGATATAGCCCTCAGCCAGGAAAGGCTAGACCAACAATAACAGGAAGCTCATTTTCCACTCTTCGTTTCTGCAGCACATCTATCCTAAGACCTTCTGGATTTCATGGTTTCCATTGAGAAGTCAGGTGATGCAATTCTGGTAGGTTTTTTAGGTGTTCACTTGATCTTTTTCCTCTGCAAACTAATATTTGTCTTATTTTAATTATTTTTGTGTTTTGATTATTATATGCATAAGGGATTTTTTTTTGATCCAGTCTTGTTTCAGTTTTTTCTGTATGCTTCTTGCTTTATTGTAGGTGAATATCCTCCTTTAGGGTTAAAGTTTTCTTCTAATTTTGCTGAATATATTGTTTCCCTTTGAGCTGTACTTCTTATCTTTTTTCTCACCTCTATTATTCTTAGGTTTGGTCTTTCATGGTGTCCTGTAGATTTCCTGAATGTTTTGTGCTAAGAATTTGTTGATTTGTTGTTTTCCTTGATCAGTGCATTTTATTTTTATAGTATCAACAGCATCTGAGATTCTTTCTTTTATCTCTTGTTCTATTGGTAGTATGTACTCTATGTTTCTGTTTGTTTACCCAGATTTTTCATATCCTGCCATCTCTTGGTTTGTTTTTACTTCATTGCCTCCATTTCAGTTTTCAAGTCTTGAACTGTTTTCATTACCTTTTTGATTGCTTTTTCTTTGGTATCTTTGAGGGAATTATTCATTTCTTCTAACTTTTTGTTAGTCTTCTCATCCATTTCTTTAAAGGAATTTTTCACATTTTTTTAATGGTCTCTAACACTTTCATAATGTTACGTTTAAAGTCTCTTTCTTCCACTTCTTCAGGATTAGAGTATTCAAGTCTTACTGTTGTATAGCCAGTGTATTCTGGTGTTATCATATTGCTTTTCAGATTATTGAAGGAATTCTTGCATTGATGACTGACCATCTCTTCCTTCAAATGCTCTTAGGAGAGTCTTGGTGGCTCAGTCCATTCTTTGTTGAGGTTACCTGTGTACTTGGGGTTTTTTCTTGGTCTGACATTTATTAGGCCCTGGAGTTGGTTCTGAGATCCTCTCCACCCTGAAGTAGGCTGTAGTGGGGATCCTCGGATACAGGATTCTACTTTGGTACCAGACAATTAGACTTGCTGGCCAAGGACCTCACAGAAAAATGGGCAGGCTTGGTAGATGCCAGCTCAGTGGAACAATGAAACCCCTGCATACTTGCACTCACCAATGTGTCCCCAAACCCTCATTCCCAAATCAGGTTGAGTTGGTGGATCCTAGGACCCCATAGATGGAAAAGGGTGCTTGGGGAAAAGCTGGGGTGAGATATGTAGAGAAAGCTAATAGCTGTGGAGAAGTCCCACTGAATGTCCAGAAAGTTTAGGGGATTGGAGGGTGCCTGTGCTCCCTTCCTGGGGCATTTGGCTGGCTGGGTGGGTACACACTTAGCCCTCTCGATGGATCTACTGTTACCAGATCAGGGCCATTTGCTGGTGAAGGACCTCTCATTTCAAATCTTTTTATCATTGTTTTTTGTACATCCTAAATCTCCTGGCCTATATATATTTCTAGTAATTTCATGGAGACATCAAGTCTCTGGTTCTCATTTGGCACATGTGATTCCAAGGGTTTAATATGCTCCTTTAAAGATAACATCTCCTCCTTGGACTTTTCTTGAATATCATGTAGATAATTAACTCTTTTGGAGTTACATTTTGTCTGTTACTTTATCAAAACTTTTTGATAACTTTTGAATGTCAAATTCAACAGAATAAATTCTTTCAAATAACTTCCTAGTACCCTTAGATATGTATTCAATTCTGTCTATTATAGTATCTACTTGTTCAGATAATCTCTGAGTTTTGATTATTTTAATCCTGTCAACTACCTGTTCATTATTAGTCTGTAAAGTTTGTATCACTCCTAGGAGTGCCATATTCTTCCTTAATGATAGAATATGTAGAAGAAAACTGAAACATAGTAAACAGTAAATTGAGGTATCCCCAAAGTTATATAAGCCTCGCAAGATATAATCCATTGTATTAGTAAAGAAAGCAGTAAAAGTTGCTTTGGCAATAAAAACAGCCATATTTCCTGTTATCCAGCAAATGGCAGTGTTTCTGAGTCACAACTATAATCAATGCAAATGTGAGAGAAATGGTCCTGTTTCACTGTCTGCCTTGGAATTTGTTAAAGACTGGGAAATAAAACTTACTCAAAAAAGTAAATGTAATTAAATAAATTCCATACCCGGAGCCAGAAACCTAGAATCCAGAAGCAGGGAGCAGCAACAGCCCAGAAGGCTCATATGCTACCACACAACAAAGAGTTGCCCCAAGAAGTTGCAGCTTTTTGCAAATGCTTGTGCTCTGACTTGAGGTGCATAGAAACTGTGTTGCAAATGGGATTTAAAATCTGCTCAGGAAATAGCAAATCAGGTAGGCAGAGACTTTCTGGGACAATGGAGACCAGGATGTGTGGAGTTTAAATCCACATGAGCACCAGGTGTAGATGTAAGTCACAAAACAATCCCACACCAGTTTGGAATTATGATTAATAAAAGGGTTATTTATTTAAGAGAAAACTTACAGATCACTGTCCTAGACAACAACCCTCCGTGTGACAAGGTACAGAGTCTAGTAGCCAGGAGCATAGCCAGAAGAAAAACAGAGAGAGCAGGCCTACTGCTCCTTTTTAAAGCAAAAGAGACCATGCCTAAGTAGGCTGGTATCTTGAAGGTTATAAGCTAAAGAAGAGGAAGGAGCTCCCGCAGCACATGATCTGTGCTTTTCTTTTGAATCCTCTCAATCTCTGCCATTGCCTGAATGACAGGTCATGTCTCATCCTCATTTCATAGGGAAGAGCTCCCATGAACTTGCCTGGAAACACACACCTGGGTGTTGTCCATCCTGGCACTGGCCCCATAAATAACCAGCAATGGGTTGTGTGCAGAAGGCATGTGAGTCCCAGATAGTGAGGGACATACAGGATGCTGCTCACTCCATGAAAGGAAAAGCCAATCAGTAGCTAGAACAAAGAAACAAAGGCATTCCACTATGTCAGGACCAGCACAGTCAACCCTGGGGTTAAGTTTAAATTATACTCATGTCTGCACTCAAGGGAGGAGGGAACTAAAGAGGAAACATGTCCCATGACCTGAAGGAAAGACACTACCTGAAAGCCAGTGTGTGTGTGGTTGTGTTCTCTCCAGAAAGGCTCGCAGCTGAGAACTGATGCTGGAAAGGTTTGGAAGGAGCATAGAACCTCACTCCCTTCACATTTGGCTGAGGAGCAAAAGAGAGGGAGGAGTGCATTAGATCAACCTCCTGCCCAGCTGAGTGCAGTTGCACAGACTAGAATCAGAAGTAGTCTTTAATCATCCAGATATTCTCATGCCTTCATGTGACTTCAGTGCAAATGATTACTTCTAACCCTGGAGGTCAATTCACTTCCCAAATCAATTCATTGTGTGTCCTAAGATCTAACAAACCCAACCTCCAGACTAACACTGCCACACATGCCTCAATTCCCAGCCAGATAGGTCTTGTCAGAAAGCATGCCCCAAGAAGCTTTTAAGATGCTCCCCTGACCGCCGAGACACAAGCACAGACTCAGGAATGTATCTTGAGAACTGTAGCAGATCAGAACCACACTCCTTTGCCCTGTGGATTTCTGATGTGGTCTCATGGGTTCTTGGCACATGCTGAAGAGGAACCTTCTGATGCTTCTGATAATTGGAAAACCAGTTGTACACCTGCTCACCTGTCAAGCCAGTCTCCGAAGCCAGTTTTTCATGACCCCCCAAAAGACAGCTGTAATTGAGGTATGAGGGGGAAGCAAGGTAGCTGCAACAGGTCAGATCCACATAGGAAACAGGGCACAGTCCAGTCTAAGTCCTACAATGGTGGCAGAGATTGCAATCAGTGAGCTGGTACAAGGGAAAACAGTTTGTCTGCTGAGAATCCTCTGAAGAATTAAGAGAGAAATACACACAATAATACCTCCTGCACCACCTTCACTCCGATGCTCTGAGCACACAAGGACTTGAAACAGGAAGAGGTTCAGATTTAATCTACTGTGAACCACAGGATCAAGGTCTGCACTGCTTCCAACCTGGAACTTTCTTTGCTACACTGTGCCTGTCGGCTTAGAATCACACAGCAGAGGACTTGGGAGTCTCTTGGCATTGACCAGGTTGAGAAGTAGGCAGCACCATGTGAGAAAAACAAACCTTGCAGTGGAGAAGTTAGGAAATGGTAGGAACCAACAACACCCTGGGAGCTTTAATGAAGAATCCATAATGAAAGTAAGCAAGTTGTGCAAGGAGCAATACAAAATGTACAGTTTGAGGAGAAAAGGAGCACAAGGAAATCAAATGGAGAGCTAAGTCTTATGTTTATAGGCATAAGCAGATAAAGAAATGCAATAAGACACAGTATAATCTTTATATCTTTAACTATGTGAGACTTGGCCTAGACTGACCATGGAGTGGTAAACATTTGGGGTCTTCTTTGGAAGGCCCACTTCTCTATGTGCTTGCCCAGAGAGGAACAACCAATTCCCCCATCACACCCATGAACCCTCTGAGACCCCGAGCAGCCACCACAAATCAATTCCCAACCACATCTGTGATCACTAGAGTCTTGGCCTTGAGTACCCCTGGAGAGGTCAACATCAGGATCGCACATAGAGGGCTCAGCTTTCTAGGCCCTTGCCCTTGGGGAAACATGGCATTGGTGCACACCCAACCACCAAGCCCCAGAGACCTTGAGCAGCATGCACACACTTGCTACCATCCTCTAACACATCTGTGACCACCGGAACCTTGGCCCAGACTGCTCCTGGAGAGAAGCCCCAGAGACTTATCAGCATCCACTAAAGGCACAAATTGGCCTGCACCTGGAAGAAAAGCAACCACTTAAGCCAGAGACTCCAAAATTCTCCAATGGAGGAACAGGGACCATCTGAAGCAAGGCTCTACCTGTACCCACTGGAGGAAGAGATAGGGAGATGGTAATGTAAGAACACATCCAACAACATAAAGACCAATATTATACCACCAGAACCTAGGGATCCTACAACAGGAAGACCTGAACATTCCAACCCAGAAGAAGCAGAAGAAAACTAACTTTAATATAATTTGATGAGGATGATATAGGCTCTGAAAGAGGAAATTGAAAATTTCCTTAAGGAAATGGAGGACAAACACAACATGGAAGAAGTCAATAAATCTCTTAAAGAAATCCAAGAAAACAAAGAAAAAATAATCAAACAGGTGAAGCAAACAGCTCAAACAGTTCAAGAATTGAAAAATCAACAAAAGACAATAAAAAGAACAAAAACTGAGAGACTTCTGAAAAAAGAAAATCTGGGTAAATGAACAAGAACTCCAGATTGATGCATAACAAACAAATTGCAAGAGATGGAAGAGATAATCTCGGGAGTTGAAGATACAATAGAAGAATTATATTCAATGGTGAAAGAAAACATTACATCCAAGAAATCCTTAACATAAAACAATGAGGAAATCTGGGATACCATGACAAGCCCAAACCTAAGAACAATAGGTGTCGTACCAGTGCAGCCTGGATGTCAAGTTTGAGTGAAAGATGTCAGGATTAATAAAACATGCACTCTGGATGTATCAGAATCAGAAGCCCTTATTGTACATCACCAAGGGAGTTTTTACCCCATTCATGGTGGGTCACAGGATGGAGACCATCTCAAAAGTTAGGAATCCAAGGCATACTCAGAAGCAGGTTGGAAAACAACTCTGCAGGATATGGAACTAGTAAGTTTCTCAGAAACCCAGAACAGCATGGGCATTAAAGGTCACCAACAGGGGAGGTAAGTAGGAAGACCAGGACTCCATTATGTCCCAACATCTCCCCCAGAATTATTTTATAAAAGGAGGATCCTCCTGTCTTAGGTCATCTCAGGAGAGTAGTCTCTTACCCGTCCTTGGGAGGCCTATGTTTTTTTTGTTTGTTTTTGTTTTTTGTCTTAGGTGGGGCCTCCCCTGCAGAAGTTGCCCATCTATGGAGGTATCCTCAACATTTTTGTATTTGTAGCCAGACTTGTGGCAATCTGGATTTTCAGATGAGAGACTTAAAAGAATTTGTTGAGTGACCATGTTTTGTGATTTTATGGATTGTAAAAGTTTACACAGAATCCAGAGACATGAAACACAGAATAGCCAAAGAGAGAGTCTGTGACCACTGTTGGACCCAGCCTCCCAAATGGGCCATATCCACCACCACTTGGCTGAAACAGGGGGCACCTGAGTATCATTTGACATTTGTAAAATAAAATTAAGGAGAGTAGAGTTTTAGGGATCTTGCAAATATGCATTAAGTTGTTATACAATTTCAGAAGCATTAGTCACAACAGAGGGTGTAACATAAGCTGCATGATAAAAATGTGAGTAAGACATTTGTTGAATTATCCATAATGAGTATACTAGTTTTTGTAATAAGGTAGTTTGTTGATTTAAATTTAAAAGTCCAGATTTGATGTGAGAATTTAATGCATTTTGTGTTTGAAGGACCTTGTTAACTTGTCCTGTCAATTTATCCACAGTGTTTGCCACAAGAGATGTTTTGGCCATTTCCAGTCTAGTAAGTCTCACAGCATCAGCAGAGACCACAATGACAGAAACCACAGCAGCTATTACTCTGATATCATGTATTTCTTTTTTGATACAGGGTCACCTTTGCTCAAATAGCCCTCTCTTTTGGACTGGCACATGAATTAATAGGGCAGCTGAGGAGCTTTTATCTCAGCAACTGCTCAGGCTGTAGTGTCTGGAAGAACAATCAAGAACAACATCTCCTTCCCCAACAGTACTATTTTGAAGTCAGCAGGCCAGTGGCCATATCACCATATGTTAATACTACCTCATAAAAAATTGGACTTTGGTTGATACACTCTCCCTAAAGCAAAGCTCTCTGTAGATTATAGCTGGCTACTATAGGCCAGCAATGGAGAGCTGGGGTAGGTCTATGATCATGTGTTTTTACATATGGAATACCAAATATTTCTTTTTAGTCTCACAGCCTTGCTATATGTAGCATTTGGAGTAAAATCAGCTATGGAAGCATTACTGAGTATTACACAGTGATATAAAAATAAAAACTTTTAATTTATATAAGAGTGATTCTGTGCCTTCCAACAATTGGTCAAATAAAAAGATGGATGTAAAGGACAGTCCGGGTACTAAGAAAGTGGAGGTTCTTATCAGTCTCCATATTGGTTGTTCTGCTTGGAGGGAGACTCACCAGGATGCTGACCATCATCATTCCCATCCATAGTTTTATTGTTGCTTACTTTGAAGGTGCTAAACACTGGTTGAACATATCATTCTGGGATCCAAATATATTTCTTCTCAACTGGGAGAAAACACATAGAGCCCCCCTCACCCTTGCCAACATGGGTGTGGGCTCCTTCCATTGTCCTGTAATAAGGTTTTCCATCATATCCATCCCAAGGACTGAGAAATTTTATTCAAGTTTTAAGCAAGGCCCCCAATCAAAAAGTAAATTAAATTAAATAAAAATAGAAGCTAATTGTGTAATGAGAGAAGGAATATACTTCTCCCTATTTATTTTGGTGAAATACTGTTTTAGAAAACCATATACATTCTTTGTACAGTGTATGGAATAGTAATACATTTAATATATTATCTACACAAAAGGTTAAAATTTTCCACTAGTATAGTGGAATTAACTGTTTTAATAAATTAGTAAGTTTTGAAGCTGGGAAAAGCAGAGGCAATGAGCTATCACATCATTAATTTTCTCCCCATTATGCAACGAAAAAAAAAAACTAGTTTAGAGCAAGCATCTACCAAAACATGCATATACTACAGTTTTCCAGCCAAAGATAGGTGAGTTACATCTATCTGCCAAATGTCATTTGGTTTAAGTCCATGGATGTGAACTCTAGCAATGGGTGTATTATGAACAGAAGTACAAGTGGAACATACGGTGGTAATTTGTAAGGCAGTGATTAGAGCAATGAGTATGGTGCTGCAGGGACAGAGCATTATTGTGATACTTCTTTTCACATTTAGAAGCCTTTTCTTCAGTGCTGGCAAGTAATATTCTTGTATGTGCATCTGCAACCTGATTACCTTCAGCCAGAGATCCAGGTAATTGAATATGAACTCTAATATGACTCACAAAAAGAAGATCCCATCTGGACCACTATACATGTTGCAAACAGCATAACTGTTCTTGTATATGGGACACAGGGGAAATATAAGGAGGGGTTTTCAAGGGAGCAATAATTTGAGACAAGTAAATACTATAAGTATATAAATTAATCGGCTCATCAGAAAACATATTCAATGCTAGGATACAGGCTGTTATTCCAGCTACCTGAGCAGAGACATTGTCAATAGGTGTTTGGGATATCAGATCTTAAGAAACTACCACAACATTTCCTTTTGGGGAACCATCTGTGAAAACTGTTTGAGCTCCCACCAGGGGCCTAGGTTTTACTATGTGTGGAAAAATAGCAGGATGATTTTTAAATAATTTTAACAATGAATGTTGAGGATAATGATTAACCATCTTTATATCATAAGGGAGTGACTGAATCATAATATGACATAATAATACATGAAGAAGAAGCAGGAATATGTACCCACATAATAAGTCCAATTTGCCAAAAAAAAATTCCAGTTGGTGCAAAATGAGAGTTAACACTAATAATTTTATGGGCTTATCATAATCCACCCTTTGTAAATGTACCTGTTCTATACTTTGCATAAGAAATTTTAGAGCTCCTTTGGCTTCAGGAGTAAGCATTCAGGGGGGATGAGAGGTCAGTATCCCTGGGTAATATATATATAATGGTTTAAGATCTCCAGACTTAATAGATAGTGAAGGGCATATCCATTGCACGTTGCCCAAAAAGCATTGCCAATCATGTAAGGTCTTAAGATGAGCACAATCAAAGCGCAATGTCTGTGATTTAATCCCTCCTTTTTGCAAAATATGTCCAAGATAAGAGGAATATGGACACATGGCTTAAAGCTTTTCTGGTGCAATAATCAATCTGGCAGCTGCTAGGGCTGGTTGTATGCCAGCGTATGAATCATGCACTTTTTCCAAATACTTAAAAGCCAATAAAATATCATTCATATAATGAATCATATAAAGACCAGAATATTTCTGTCTAATGTGATGTAGTACTGCTTCCACATAAGATTGGCATATAGTGGGGCTGTTCGAAATGGCTTGGGTTATGTGACCCAATAGAAGCATAATGCAGGTTCTTTAAAATTAATAGAAGGTAGGCTGAAAGCAAATCGAGAGCAATCATCAAGATGCAAAGGAATAGATCAACTATAATAAGATGTCAATCTTTGGGAATAGCTACGGGAGAGGGGAGCTCTTGCTGCAGCAGCCCCATAATTTGCATGGTTCTATTACTGCACAAAGGTCCTGAAGTAACCTCAATTTACCAGATTTTTTTCTTTATTATGAAAAATAGGAGTATTCCAGGGGGACTTGGGTGGCATTATATGACCAACAAGTAATGTTCTTGTATTAGAGCTTGGGCCTCCCACAATTTTTCTTAAGTTAGGGGCCGCTGTTCCACCCATACAGGGTCATCTGACAACCATGTGATAGGTATGGGTGCAGACGGTGGGAAAATAACCCACAGTAAAAATGTCCCAGTCCAGTACAGTCCCCTTGAATGCAAGTAACCTGGTCATCAGGCATTAAAGGTAATGATGCAGCCCTGATGGAAAGCACTAGGCCTGGGCCAGGTGCCATCCCATTAGCTTTCATCAGAGAGGTGGTTTTTTAAGGACACTTTAGAGGTGTGTTATTAAGATAAGGCCCCATCTCTACTAAGAGAGCAAATAAATAGATTACCTTGTGGGAAGAACATATGGCTGGAAAAAACCCTCATGCCCTTCTCCAACATGCCATCTCAATATTTTTTTTTAACTATTTTGAGGAGTTCCTTGACCTATCATTGTAATTGTGCAATAATGTCATCCAGGGGCTAAGCCTCAGGCGAAAATTTCATAGATAAGCAGTATATATCACTCAGAATCAAAATACCCAAAAGTACTTTATATTTATTTTGAGCTTTATTAATTGAGCAATCAAAAGAATTGGACTGAGGATTAAATCAGGTTGATGAGTCTGTCTGCTAATTGCATTCTTAGAATTCAGACAATGAATTAGAAGTGATTGACCATTATGCTCCCCTTGATAAATGGCCACAACCCCTTGTTGGACAGATGTCATAATATTGATTTCCCCTGATAGTCGGAATCTACAGTACCTGGCTGTATTTGATTTCCACTTAAGACTGTACTGCTCCTTCCCAGAATCAATCCCAGAGACCCTGACAGTTAGAAACCATATACATTTGTAGGAAGAGCCTGCACCACCCACTTTGGGAGTTAAGACTGCTTGGTTGGAGGTGCAGAGGTCCAATCCTGTACATTCCGGGGTGGCTCTGATGAGGTCTGCAATGCAAAAGGATTGCCTTTTGGAAGTAATTGGATATGACAATTGATTATAACGAGATGGGGCCCTGGAGAGGTTCACAGTTAGCGTTGATTAATGGTAGGTGGCAGGAGTTTCCCATCATTGTCTGTCTTGGAACAGCAATCATTAGCCTAGTGTGCTTCCCTTCTGCATCTAGGGTGCATGCTGTGTTTCTTCCCTCCTCCCATCATCAGCTGTGGGAGTTCCTTCCAGAAATGGCCAGGAACTCTGAAGTTAAAACTATTATGGCTTCTGGCCCCCAGTCACTGTCCTCACATGTTTCCCTGAGTCTGAATAGCTGCTGCTATAACCTGGCCTTGAATGAAATTCCCATCTATATCTCTACATGTCCTGATATATTCATTTAAACTTTGCTTTGTGTGTTCATAAGGCTTCTTTACAATATTTCTTAGCATTTTCAAATGCAAATTGTTTTTTATGGGCATGGCTGCCATGTCGTCACCAAACAATTTCCCTGCCAACTGCAGTAGCCTATCCATAGTCCTGACATGGTTCTGAAAACCCTTGTAAAACTTTAACAGCTGATCTCCCACTGCTTTTCTGGGAAGTGCCTTTCAAGCTTTAGTAGTGATGGCCGCTATTTGTGCAATACCACTGGATCATACAAAATTTGTTGCTGCAAATTGGCATAAGCCCCAGCTCCAGTTATCATGTCTAAATTGCACTGAGCTTGTCTGGCTTGAGCGTTTCATCATGCTTGCAAACAGTTTTTCTGGTATTTTACCCACCACAAAAGATAGTCTGCCAATTGCTTGGTGTTCAAATTCAGAGCAGAGAAAGACTCCACCATGGCCAATGTGAAGGGTGCTTGGGCCCCATAGGCAGCAATAGCCTCCTTTAATTGCTTTATCTCCTTAAACTGTAACGGAAAATGTTGGAGCATCACCTGCCCTGGCTTATTAGGGTTTGGTACTTCCATTACAGATGCCACCATGTGTACATAGAGGAAACATACCCCTTTATTTTCATCCTTGTTTGAATGAGACCACCTCCCTTCATCATTATAAGCCAGTGGGGCAAAGGAGTTGCGGGTGAATCTTCTTCTGCTGCATTATATTTTTCCGCTTCTACAAAGATCTCTTGATGTAGGAGTGTTAATATGTTGCTTTATTGGTTAAGTGAAAAGAAAACTGCTTGGCCTGATAGGTCAGAACATAGGTAGGTGGGGAAGACAGAACAGAATGCTGGGAAGAAGGGAAGTCAGGCAGATGCCATAGCTCTCCTCTCTGAGATGGATGCAGGTTAGAATCTTCCCGGTAAGCCACCAGGAGATGGTGCTACACACATTAATAAAAATGGGGTTAATCAAGATGTGAGAGTTAGCAGTAAGAGGTAGAGTAAGGGACAAGCAGTGAAATGAATACAGTTTTGTGTAATTATTTTGGGAAGCCAGGCCGCAACCCACCGCTCGTATTACTACAAATGGTGACCAATGTGCTCGCCTCCTCATTACAATCTCTTATCTCCCTAGGTATTATTTCCTCCTCATCTTCCAATGATTACTCATTATACTCTAAATTCTCAGAATCATCAGACTCCTACCTAACAATTTACTGTTTTCTTAGCTGAGCAGACAAGATTTTCTCTAATTACCCACTCCCAACATTTTTCCCATTACCACCACGACATGCCCTCCTTTCTTCTTGCCAATCCTCTGTAGAGCACAGAGAGCAGTGGGTCTCCTCTTCCTGAATTTCTTGTAAAACTTCCTTAGCTGCTCCTATCTCCCGTTTAACTTTCACTCTATGCACGGACAGGGCATCTTTAACTAACCACTGCAATGAAAACGTCACAGTGGGAAAGCTGTCAGGGCTCCCTAGTTGTTTCTTTTGTAGGTCCCTGCTTACCTCCACCCAATTTGGAACCTTCAGACCTCCTCTTGTAATAAACCAGTGACTCACCTGCTCTATGATTTTAATAAAGGCTTCTATAGTTCTTTCTTTTACCACTGTTCCTTGTTGCTCTAACAATCCTTTCATCTGCAATTGCAATTCTATTTTGCTGATAGCAGTTCTCATCTTGACTCCCCAATATGTCCCTGCCGGCCTGTGAAGACCCTGTCCACTTACCCCTCTTTTTCGGATCTCAGTGGGACCTAGCTCCACTTGCCACACTAGTGCATCATGGATGCTGAGTCTGAGTGAAGGATGTCAGGATTAATGAAACATGCATCTGGATGTTGCATAATCAGAAGCCCTTTATTGTACATCCCCAAGGGTGTTTTATATCTAACCCAGACAGGTGGGTCAACAATGTAGTGAGCTGTGTGGTATCACACCTGATGGAGATGTATAATCAACTCCTGAGATAGCTAAGGCTTGACCTATGCTATGATTACGCAATGATTATCAGCTGCCTGCATATGCGTGAACCTATGGGCAGTGCCCACCTGGCAGTTCGGGGTTGGCAGCCCATGCCTACTTAAGGGCTGGGAGAGGTTTGCCCAGAGAGAGAGGGTAGAGAGAGGGAAAGAGAGAAGGAGAAGGAGAAAGATTATTGTGAATAAAGTCCTGAAAACTGCTGCAAGAAGAGCTCCGGGTGTTGCGTTTTTCCTTGCGGGACGAGGGTGGACGCGACAATTGGTAGCCTCGTACGGGGAACCTCCAAACCTCTCTCCGTGGAGCCCAGAACTTGCTGCAGTCATGGGGTGCACCAACAGTCCTCAGGTAAGGCTGGTTTTTTGATCTCATCAACAGGAAAAGGGAGAACAAGGTAGTAGAACCACGACAATAGTGGATGGATTAAAAGTAAAATTGTGAGAATTTAATATTTGTTTCAGATGGGTGCTTCACCTACACATCCAATTTTTTTAGCTCTCAAAGGAGTCAGGTCAGTTTGGAAGCTACTGTGGCATTGCTTGAATGACCAAAGGCATAATGAAGCAATAGAGAATAGCCATGCTGCCTTAGAGATTCAACAGGAGGAGAGATCTGAGAGAGCAGCCTCTAAAAAAGTTATGTTTGACACTGGGTCAGGTAAAAGAATGAGGAAAAAGGACCCAGGAAAAAGGAAAACAGGTTTACATACTAATCTTGTCAGAAGTGGAGGAGTCGGATATTTCCACTCACTCAGAGTCTGATGATGATGAGAAAGAGGAGGAAGAGGAGGGCTCTTATGTAGCCCCCCTAGAATCTATCCGTAAGACCAAGAGGAAAGAAAGGGAGGAACAGAAGCAAAAACAACTTGAAAGTACAAGAAGGAGTGTAACACCTTCGCCCCTCCCCCTCAGTATCCTGGGGTCATGGGAGCAGAAGGAGGGGACTTCTTTCCAGTCCTGGAGTATGGAGGGAAGTCAGGGCGGAAATGATGGCTATGTCTTCCCCAGATACATGAGTAGCTTTTCAGTGTTTCAAGATCAGCAAGGCAACAGATACCATGAGCCCTTAGATTTCAAAGTTATTAAGACATTGGCCGAGTCTGTCCGAACCTATGGCATTTCAGCTTCTTTTACAGTGGCTCAGGTGGAGGCTTTACATAGATACGCTATGACTCCAACTGATTGGATGAATCTTGCAAAGGCTTGCTTATCCCCTGGTCAATATTTGGATTGGAAAGCTTCTTTAATTGAATTTGCCAAATGGCAGCAAGGTGCGATAAATTTAGGCAGCTGGGGGAGCTCAAGCCGAGCCTGGGATACGGACATGCTACTTTCGGACAAGGTAGATTAGCCAATCAGCAAAATGGATATTCCACCTCAGGTGTATGAGCAAATTAACAATCTTGCTGCTCAGGCCTGGAAGTCTTTACCCAATAGAGGGGAAGTAAGAGGTAATTTGACAAAGATTATTCAAGGACCTACAGAGCCTTTTTCTGATTTTGTGGCTAGACTGGTGGAAGCGGCAGGAAACATATTTGGTGATCTTGATACCGCTGTGCCATTAGTCAAGCAGTTAGCATATGAACAATGTACTAAAGAATGCAGGGGAGCAAGGAGATCCGGTCCAGGCAGAAGGAGAGACATCATTGGGGTGAGTGAGTTTCTGACCTCGGCAGCAGCCCGGGACAGGGAACTCAGACATTCCTCATCCCTCCTACACTTCCTGGTCATCCTCAGGGGCTATTCTGCCCAATATCACCTCTCTCTTCCTATGCCACCCAGCTTGCATCCACAACACTCCCCCGCCCCTCCGTCTGACTCCCTCCCCTCTTTGACCACAAAACATCTCCCAGCTCAGCCTGTGTGGGCTCTAGGACCGAATCCAAATCGGGAGGGCAAACGTGAGGGAGGTAGCTCCTTTGTCCCAATAGCCTGCCTGCAGCAAGCTAGGTTGGCCCTTTGTTTACTAGCCACCCAAGCAGCAAGGAGATCTGGTCTGGGCACCATGACAGACATCATTGGAGTGAGTGAGTTTCTGACCTCGGCAGCAGCCCGGGACAGGGAACTCAGACATCCCTCCTACACTTCCTGGTCATCCTAGGGGCTATTCTGCCCAATACCTCCTCTCTCTTCCTATCCCACCCAGCTTGCATCCACAACCCTCACCCTCTCTGTCTGACTCCCTCCCCTCTTTGACCACATAACATCTTCCAGCTCAGCCTGTTCGGGCTCAGGGACAGAATCTGAATCGGGAGGGCAAACTAGAGGGTGGTAGCTCCTTTGTTCCAATAGCCTGCCTGCAGCAAGCAAGATAGGCCATTTGTTTATGAGCCACCCAAGCAGCAAGGAGATCCGATCCGGGCACCAGGAGAGGCATCAGGCTTGCATCCACAACCCACCCAGAGCGGTGTTGAGGAGTTCCATCTGGACGGTCGTCCATGTTTGGGTGCTGAGGAGTTCATGCTCAATGGGACGGTCCCTGCTTCTACACTGAAGAGATACACCCAGAGACTCATTCACTGCAAAGATTGGACCAAGACACCAGGCCTCTCCTGGCTCCATTTGAACGAGGAGATGAGAAGGAGCCAATGCAAGACTCCCTCCAACAACCTGAAAGGCAACATGACTTCACCAGAATCAAGGGATCCCGAAATAAGAAGAATTGTAACCCTACTCCAGAAGAATTAGAAGAAATCGACTCAAAAGTGAATTATATGAAAGTAATAGAAGACCCTAAACAGTAGGTGAAAAACTGCCATAAACAATTAGAGATTACAAACAAAAAGGTAGAAGAAATGAATAAATCACTCAAAGATACCCAAGAAAACCAAGAGAAACAAGAAAAAGCCATCAAACAGGTAAGGGAAGCGGTTCAAGACTTGAAGACTGAAATGGATGTAATGAAGAAAACACAAACCGAGGGAAGGTTGGAGATGGAAAATCTGAGTAAATGAACAGGAATTACAGAGACAAGTACTACCAACAGAATACAAGAGATAGAAGAAAGAATATCAGACACTGAAGATACCATAGAGAAAATAAACATACTGATCAAAGAAAACAGCAAAACCAACAAATTCTCATCACAAAACATTCAGGAAATATGGGACACAATAAAAAGACCAAACCTAAGAATAATTGGAGTAGAAGAAGGAGAAGAAGTGCAGCTCAACGGTCCAGAAAGTATATTTAATAAAATTATAGAAGAAATCTTTCCCAATCTAAAGAAAGATGTACCTATGAAGGTTCAAGAAGCATACAGAACACTGAATAGGCTGGATCAAAAAAAAAATCCCCTCGCCATATAATAATCAAAACACAAAGCATACAGAATAAAGAAAGAATATTAAGAGCCGCAAACGAAAAAGGCCAAGTTACTTACAAAGGTAAACCTATCAGACTTACACCTGACTACTCTATGGAAACCACGAAAGCCAGAAGATGTACTGCAAAAATTAAGAGACCATGGATGCAAGCCCAGACTACTATACCCAGCCAAGCTTTCATTCACTATAAATGGAGAAAATAAAATTTTCCAGGATAAAAAAAATTAAACAATACATAGCAACAAATCCAGCCTTACAGAAAGTAATAGAAGGAAAATCACTAACCAAGGAGTCCAACAGAGACCACAATAACTCAGACATCTAGAGACCCTTCACCAGCGCAACTCAAAGAAGGGATGCACACAAACTCTACTTCTAAAAAAGTGACCGGAGTTAACAACCCATGGTCATTAATATCACTTAATGTCAATGGGCTCAACTCACCTAAAAAAGGCATAGGCTAAGAGATTGGATACAAAAGCAGGATCCAACATTCTGCTGTTTACAAGAAATACGCCTCAAATACGAAGACAGGCACCTACTCAGAGTAAAGGGCTGGGAAAAGGCTTATCAAGCAAATGGACCTAAGAAACAAGCGGGTGTGGCCATACTAATTTCTACCAAAGTTGACTTCAAACTTAAATCAATCAGAAGAGATGGTGAGGGATATTTTATACTCATAACAGGAGCAATTCATCAGGAGGAAGTCTAAATCCTGAATATCTATGCCCCTAATATAAAAGCACCGACATAAGTAAAAGAAACATTACTAAAACTCAAGGCAGCCATCAAACCGCACACACTAATAGTAGGAGACTTCAACACTCCTCTCTCACCAATGGACAGGTCAATCAGACAGAAACCTAACAGAGAAATAAGAGAATTAATGGAGGAAATGAATCAATTGGACTTAACAGGCATCTATAGAACATTCCACCAAAAAAGGAAAGAATATACCTTCTTCTCTGCAGCCCATGGAACCTTCTCGAAAATTGACCACATACTCGGTAACAAAGCAAACTTCCACAGTTACAAAAAAATATTAGTAACCACCTGTGTCTTATCAGATCACCATGGATTAAAGTTAGAATTCAACAACAATGCACTCCAGAAAGCCTACAAACTCATGGAAACTGAACAGTCAACTACTGAACCATACCTGGATTAAGGAAGAAATAAAGAAAGAAATTAAAGTCTTCCTTGAATTCAATGAAAATAAAGAAACAACCTACTCAAACTTATGGGACACTATGAAAGCAGTCCTGAGAGGAAAGCTCATAGCACTAAGTGCCCACTTAAAGAAAACAGAGAAGGCACACATTGGAGACTTAACAGCCCACCTGAAGCTCTAGGAAAAAAAAAAAGAAGCAGACTCACCTAGGAGGAGTAGAAGACTGAAAATAATCAAACTGAGGGCTGAAATCAACAAAATAGAAACACAGAAAACAATCCAAAGAATCAATGAAACAAAAAGTTGGTTCCTGGAGAAAATCAACAAGATTGATAAACCCCTATCCAAACTAATCAAACGGCAGAGAGAGAATATGTACAATTAATAAGATCAGAAATGAAAAGGGTGACATAACCACAGACACAGAGGAAATTCAGAGAATCATTAGATCTTACTACAAAAGCCTGTATGCCACAAAATTGGAAATTGTAAAAGAATTGGACGCTTTTTTAGATAAATACCATATACCAAAGTTAAACCAGGACCAGGTGGACAATCTGAATAGACCTGTTAGTCGCGAAGAATTAGAAGCTGTTATAAAAAACCTCCCTACCAAAAAGAGCCCAGGACCAGATAGTTTCTATGCGGAATTCTACCAGAACTTCCAAGAAGACCTAATACCTATACTCCTTAAGGTATTTCACAATATAGAAACAGAAGAGTCATTACCAAATTCCTTTTATGAAACTACAGTGACTCTAATACCAAAACCACACAAACACTCTAATAGGAAAGAGAATTATAGGCCAATCTCACTCAAGAACATAGACGCAAAAATCCTCAACAAAATACTGGCAAACCGAATCCAACAAAACATTAGAAAAATTATCCATTATGATCAAGTAGGCTTCATCCCAGAGATGCAGGGCTGATTCAACATATGAAAATCTATCAATGTAATCTATCATATAAATAAGCTGAAAGAAAACATATGATCATTTCATTAGATGCTGAAAAAGCATTTGACAAAATTCAACATCCCTTTATGATAAAAGTCTTGGAGAGACTAGGGATACAAGGGTCATACCTAAATATAATAAAAGCTATATACAGCAAGCCGACAGCTAACATCAAATTAAATGGAAAGAAACTCAAAGTCATCCCACTAAACTCAGGAACACGACAAGGCTGTCCAGTCTCGCCACACTTCTTCTATATAGTGCTTGAAGTTCTAGCAATATCAATAAGACAACATAAGGGGATTAAGGGGATTCGAATTGGAAAGGAAGAAGTTAAACTTTCGTTATTTGCAGATGATATGATAGTGTACATAAGGGACCCCCCAAAACTCCACCAAAGAACGTTTACAGCTGATAAACACCTTTAGTAATGTGGCAGGATACAAGATCAATTCCAGCAAATCAGTCGCCCTCTTATACACAAAGAATATGGAAGCAGAGAGGGAAATCAGAGAAGCTTCACCTTTCACAATAGCCACAAACAGCATAAAATATCTTGGGGTAACTCTAACCAAGGATGTGAAAGATCTATTTGACAAGAACTTTAAAGCATTGAAGAAAGAAATTGAAGAGGATACCAGAAAATGGAAGGATCTCCCTTGCTCTTGGATTGGGAGGATCAACACAGTAAAAATGGCAATTCTACAAAAGGCAATTTATAGATTCAATGCAATTCCCATCAAGGTCCCATTAAAATTCTTCACAGATCTTAAGAGGACAATAATCAATTTTATATGGAAAAACAAAAAACCCAGGAGAGCCAAAATAATCCTATACAATAAAGGATCTTCTGGAGGCATTACCATCCCTGACTTCAAACTCTATTACAGAGCTTCAGTAATGAAAACAGTGTGGTTCTGGCATAAAAACAGAGAAGTTGACCAATGGAATTGCATAGAAGACCCGGAATTTAATCCACAAACCAATGAACACCTCATTTTCGATAAGGGAGCTAAAAGTATACAATGGAAGAAAGAAAGCATCTTCAACAAATGGTGCTGGCACAACTGGATGTCAATCTGTAGAAGAATGAAAATAGACCCATATCTATCACCTTGCACAAAACTCAAGTCCAAATGGATCAAAGACCTCAATATCAGTCTGAACACACTGAACCTGATAGAAGAGGAAGTGGGAAGTACCCTACAACAGATGGGCACAGGAGATGGCTTCCCTGTAGTATAACCCAGCAGCACAGGACACTAAGGGCAACATTGAATGAAATGGGACCTACTAAAGCTGAGAAGCTTCTGTAAAGCAAAGGACACTGTCACTAAGACAAAAGGCAACCTACTGACTGGGGAGAAGATCTTCACCAACCCCATAACAGACAAAGGTCCGATCTCCAAAATATATAGAGAACTCAAGAAACTAGACTTTAAAATGCTAATTAACCCAATTAAAAAAATGGGGCACTGAACTGAACAGAGAATTCTCAAAAAGAAGAAGTTCAAATGGCCAAAAGACACCTAAGATCATGCTCAACCTCCTTAGGATCAGGAAAATGCAAATCAAAACAACTTTGAGATATCATCTTACACCTGTCAGAATGGCTAAAATCAAAAACACCGATGATAGCCTTTGCTGGAGAGGGATGTGGAGGAAGGGGTAACACTCATCCATTGCTTGGTGGGAATGCAATCTTGTGCAACCACTTTGGAAATCAATGTTTCAGTTTCTCAGGAAATTCAGAGATCAACCTACCCCTGGACCCAGGAATACCACTCTTGGGAATATACCCAAGAGATGCCCTATCATATGACAAAAGCATTTGTTCAACTATGTTCATAGCAGTATTATTTGTAATAGCCAGAAACTGGAAACAACCTAGATGCCCTTCAATGGAAGAATGGATGAAGAAAGTGTGGAATATATACACACTAGAGTACTATGCTCGGTAAAAAACACTGACTTCTCGAATTTTGCATGGAAATGGATGGAAATAAGAAAACACTATCCTGAGCGAGGTAACCCAGACCCAAAAAGGTGAACATGGGATGTCCTTACTCATAATTGGTTTCTAGCCATAAATAAAGGTCCACGGAGTGTATACCTGGTGAACCTAAAGAAGCTAAATAAGAAGGTGAATCCAAGGAAAATCATATAGTTATCCTCTTGGCTATGGGAAGTAGACAAAATTGCTGGGGTGGAGAAATTAGAGATCTTGGGGGTGGGGTGGTGTTGGGATAAGGTGTGACGGGAGAGAAATGTGAGAAGGGGAGGATTGGGGGAACTTGGAAACACGAAGATTGGGATAAAGGAAGGTTGGATAGGGGAGTTAGGAAGCACATATCTTAGTTAAGGGATCCACCTTAGGGTTGGCAAGAGACTTGAACCTAGAGTGGCTCCCAGGAGCCCAAGGCGATGTCCCCAGTTAGTCCCTTGGGAAGCTGAGGATAGGGAACCTGAAATGACCCTATCCTATAGCAATACTGACGAATATCTTGCATATCACCATAGAACCTTCATCTGGCCATGGATGGAGATAGAGACAGAGACTCACACTGGAGCACTGGACTGAGCTCCCAAGGTCCCAATGAGGAGCAGATGGAGGGAGAACACGAGCAAGGATGTCAGGACCACGAGGGGTGCACCCACCCACTGAGACAGTGGGGCTGATCTATTGGGAGCTCACCAAGGCCAGCTTGACTGTGACTGAAAAAGCATGGGATAAAACCGGACTCTCTGATCATGGCGAACAATGAGGGCTGCTGAGAAGCCAAGGACAATGGCACTGGGTTTTGATCCTACTTCATGTTCTTGCTTGGTGGGAGCCTAGCCAGTTTGGATGTTCACCTTCCTAGACCTGGATGGAGGGGGGAGGACCTTGGACTTTCCACAGGGCAGGGAACCCTGACTGCTCTTTGGATTTGAGAGGGAGGGGGAGAGGAGTGGGGGCAGGTGGAGAGGAGTGGGGGGAGGGGGACAGGGGTGGGGGGAGAGGAATGGGGGGAGGGGGAGGGAAATGGGTGGCTGGGAGGAAGCGGAAACTTTTTTTTCCTTTTCTCAATAAAAAAATAAAAGTTGCTTCGCTATTGAAAGTTCATCACAGCAGTAGAAAAATAAGAATATTGCCTTCTTTGTATAACCAACTTTGTTTGTGAAAATTGTATAATTTATATAATAGTGAATCTATTCAAAATTTCTCCTAAAAAAAAAGAATGCAGGGCAGCTATCACTCCTTACAAGAACAGAGGGTTGGAATATTGGATGAGAGCATGTAGAGAGTAGGGAGGTCGTGAACAATTCTGGGCTAGTTGCTGCTGTACTTAGGGCTAAGTAAAATGGGGGAATGAGGAACGTTTTGTTGTAAGGCAGGGATATAAGGAACTCAAGGAGGAAGCACTAGCAGGGACATGCCCAGGAAGCTGGAAATGGTCAACGCCCAACTCCAGGGCTATGCCCCAGATGTAGAAAAGGAAGGCGTTGGGCGATTGGGTGTAGGTCAGTAAAAGATATTAATGGACAACCTTTAGTAAATGTTACTGTGCCAAAAAACGGACAGCGGGGCCCCCAGCCTCAGGGCCCACAAATATATGGGGCAATGGAGGATCAGAGCAGAGAAGGGAGTCACGAACAGTGGCCAACCTTCAGACATCCCAAGGACTGCGGAGAGCTACTGCAGGTTCAGCAGGATTGGACCTTCGTGCCACCACCAGACTTGTATTGACACCTCAAATGGGGGTCCAAACTGTAGACTCTGACTTTCAGGGCCCCCTTCAGCCTGGCACGGTGGGTCTCTTGATAGGGAGATCATCTACCACCTTAAGAGGCTTACGAGTTCACCCAGGGATAATTGATCCAGACTATACAGGCATTGTTAAAAACATGTTTGAGTCACCTAAAGGCATTACCGCGATTTCCCCAGGTGATAGGATAGCTCAACTTGTTATTTTGCCTAGTCTACATGACAAACATCCAGCTAAAGACATTGAAAGATGAGATAAGGGATTTGGTTCATCAGGTACAGACTTAACATTTTTATGCTTGGATTTGGACGAAAGGCCTATTTTACAATTAACTGTTAATGGAGTCAAGATCACAGGCCTTTTGGATACAGGGGCGGATAAAAGTATCATAGCTAGTAAAGATTGTCTGCGAGGATGGCCTATACAGACCTCATCACACACCTTACAAGGATTAGGATATACTAGTGCTCCTAATATTAGTGCTAATTTATTAAATTGGCAGGATACAGAGGGCCATTCCGGAGTAATTCAACCTTATGTTCTTGAACTTCCAGTATCATTATGGGGAAGAGATCTCATGAAATCTATGGGTTTTAAATTAAGTAACGAATATTCAGAAAAAAAGTCAAACCATTATGAAAAATATGGGCTGCCATCCGAATTTTGGATTGGGAAGGTATTTACAAGGACGGAAAGATCCGATAGTGGCAGAACTAAGAAAACCCAGACAAGGGATGGGTTTTTCTTAGGGGCCGCTGGGGAAGGAATTCCCATTACTTGGAAAACAGAGGAGCCAGTCTGGGTTCTCAGTGGCCTCTTTCCTCTGAGAAGCTCATAGCTGCCAATAATTTAATAATGGAACAGTTAACTCTAGGCCATATTAAACAATCCATTTCCCCCTTGAACACACCTATCTTTGTAATCAGGAAAAAATCGGGAAAGTGGCGCCTATTACATGATTTGCGAGCTGTTAATAATCAAATGCAAATCATGGGACCAGTGTAATGTGGGTTGCCATTACTATCCTCTTTGCCTGCTTCCTGGCCTATTATTGTAATAGATATAAAAGATTGTTTTTTCTCCATTCCTTTGTTTGATAAAGACAGCGAGAGATTTGCCTTTACAGTTCCATCTCTTAATCATGATATTTTGGAGTTACTCCCGCAACCATTATAGTGCCTTATTCCAGCCATCAAGTAAAGATTTTATGTGCTACCTTAGATGAGTGGGCCATCTTGCGCTGCTCCTATTCAGGGTCTATAGATTGTCACTATCCTAAACATCCATTGCTAACTGTTTTTAAGGAACACCCAGTGATATTTCCTAAAATTACTACTTTACAACCCATTCCAGGAACCAGTGTTATTTTTACAGATGGATCTAAGACCGGTTATGGCGCTTATATGGTAGATTCTTTGGAGCCTGTTATACATCAGTTTTCTCCTGGAGCCCCTCATCAAGTTGAACTGGCAATTGTAATAGAAGTGTTTAAGGCCTGTCCTTTTGCATTCAATCTAATTTCAGATTCATGTTATGTTGTTAATGTCTTAAGATCCTTAGAATGCGTGGGACCTATTACATCTTCCAGTCCCATACATGTACTACTTGTACAATTACAGCTTTTACTCTGGCAGCGAAAAAATCCTTTTTTTGTACAACATATCCGTGCACACACGGAATTACCAGGTCCTTTAACTGAGGGCAATGACAAAGTAGATCATTGTACCAGACAAGAATGGATATTTCTCGCCTCTGCTTTACAGAGAGCATATGATTTTCATAAGGAATTTCATGTTAATGCTAAAACCCTACAACAAAAATTTAATATCTCTCGTGGTGATGCACGGAAAGTGGTTGTAGATTGCCCACAATGTGTCGTTTATCACCATCCTCAAACCTTGGGAATCAATCCACGTGGATTACTACCTCTTAAAATTTGGCAAATGGATGTTACACATATTTTGGAATTTGGTAAGTTGAAATATGTGCATGTTTCAGTTGATACATGTTCTGGCATTATTCATACCACACCCATGACAGGTGAGAAGGTGACTCAGGTGATTGCTCATTGTCTAGAAGCATGGGCAGCCTGGGGACCCATGACTGGTGAAAAGGCGACTCAGGTGATTGCTCATTGTCTAGAAGCATGGGCAGCCTGGGGCAAGCCTCAACAATTAAAGACTGATAATGGTCCTGCTTATACTGGACAAAAATTCACCTCATTTTGTCAACGTATGGGTGTTCAATTGACACATGGACTGCCATACAATCCACAAGGACAAGGCATTGTGGAACATGCCCATGGATCTCTAAAAGAGATACTTCAAAAACAAAAAGGGGGAATAGGCCATAAGCAAACCCCTAAGAATAGATTTTCTCTAGCCTTATTTACTTTAATTTTTTTTTTAACTTGGATAATTCCAATCAGTCTGCCGCAGACAGACATTCATGTCCATCCAGTCCTTCAAAAGGAATGGTAACCTGGAAGGATGTTTTAACAGAGGTCTGGCATGGACCCGATCCCGTGCTGGCATGGGCACGAGGCGCTGTTTGTGTTTTTCCACAGGATCATTTGGACCCTATCTGGGTGCCAGAACGCCTGGTGAGGAAGGTGCAAGTGCAGACAGAGGCAGAAAAGGATGTTACGGATATGTCTGGGGATCCTGTGCCTGTTCCTCATCCACCCAATGGAGAAAGTGATGGCGGAGCTGCGGTGGGGGATTCTGTCAGCTTTTCCCAAGCTGATGCCAGTTCGCCATGACCTGGATCATCTTAGCCGTGGATCATCTGAAGGAGTGGGTGGGAGTAGGAGCCCTAACAAGGCTTAATGGTGCTTGCCTCCCTGGTGTGCCTGTGGTGCATTTGTCACATAAGGGTTTCACAACATTGCAGTGCAGTTATGATCATTCAGGCCTTCACGGCTATTGAAGCAGGACAGTCCCCACAAGCTTGGTTATAAGTGAGCACAGGGTGCGAGGCTTGCGCACTGCACTTGAGGTAAGCATACATCAACCTCAAGAAGAGCAAGTCTGATTGCATGTGGGTTGGTGTCTAACTCCCACCTCTGTAAAAAGACACCGGACAGGTCTAGTGTTCGCTGAGTGGGTGACACCTGGACGAACACTAGCACATGTTCCATTTTTAACAGAGATCAGACCTCTACTCTTGCCTGTAGCTTTACAAAACAAAAAGGGGGAACTGTAGCGAGCTGCGTGGTGTCACACCTGATGGAGATGTATAATCAACTCCTGAGATGGCTAAGGCTTGACCTATGCTATGATCACACAATGATTATCAGCTGCCTGCATATGTGTGAACCTATGGGCAGTGCCCACCTGGCAGTTCGGGGTTGGCAGCCCATGCCTACTTAAGGGCTGGGAGAGGTTTGCCCGGAGAGAGAGGGTAGAGAGAGGGAAAGAGAGAAGGAGAAGGAGAAAGATTATTGTGAATAAAGTCCTGAAAACTGCTGCAAGAAGACCTCCGGGTGTTGCGTTTTTTCCTTGCGGGACGAGGGTGGACGCGACAAACAAGATGGAGAACTCATCACCAGGTCCTTGAGTTAGCGCCAAGGCAATGCATACTCAGGAAGCAGGGTTGGTAAACAACTCTGAAAATACAGAACTTGTAAGTTTCTCAGAAACCCAGAACAACATGGACAAGAAAGGTCACCAACAGGGGATGTGGCCAGGACTCCTTTAGTTCCCAACACTCTATCCCATTTTTTTTTTGTCCTTCTCAGTCCAGTCACAAACCCAATATGCAAAGAAACAACAGTACTCCAGGGGATCACCATCTGCCCAATGCAGTGGGTTCTAGAGACTTTCTAAGTCAAAGGCATGTACTCCCTACCCATTTGCCATGGGTTGGTAGTGTTGGTGGCTCTTCTATCTCTTCCCTGATGGCTGAGGGGTTAGGTGCATACAATGGCTGGATGCACTGTGGCTGGACAAGGCACCACTGCTCTCCAGTGCTTGAGGGAAACTGAGGGAAGCTCTGTCTTGGTTGTTTCTCCTTTCTTTTTCTACCATTTGATGAACCCAGTGTTGCATTTGCAGCATATATTTTCTCCACCTCCTCCCTTATCTCTCCCGTCCTGCAAGATGATTGGTATCCAATTCCCATGGCCTGGGATTCCACAAGCGCTGCTGACAAGTGTGTGTGTGTGTGTGTGTGTGTGTGTGTGTGTGTGTGTGTGTGTGTGTGTGTGTGTGTGTGGAGGGACTGTAACATTCAAGGAGGGGTGGCTTGGTGCCCGTGGGTGGCGCCACTGTGCCACCCAAGCCACCCTCCCAGCCCTCCCAGCCAGGCCTTCTAAGCCCTCCTGGAGAAGGTTTTGGAACAGCGCCAAAGGTGGAAGTGTGCCCGGTTGCCATCCCCAGGGCCATCCCCTGAAAGGCCCTATCTCCTTCCCGACCATGCATGCTGAGAGGAGTTGGGGATAGCGGATCCCTAATCTCGTCCCGAGCAACTGCAGGTTACACTATCTTTCCCCACTTGCCTGTTACCTGCCCCATAGCCACAGCGCCTAATTTCATGGCCCCACCACCTGCCCTGCCCATTTTGTGTGGTGTGTCCATGCTGCCATTGGCCTCTGCCAAGGCCTCCCTCATTCAGGTGCCATTGGAACCTGCCAGGCAGGTGGCATCCTGCCTCAGCCTGCAAGCACCCTCTTGCCTTCCCCATAAGCTGGGTTCAGCCTTCAAGGTCATTAACCTCCTGTACCGGCCTCTGGAGTGCCTAGGACTACAGGTGTGTGACACTGGGCCTGGCCCTGCCACCCATTGCCTTAGGTCTCCTGTAGAAATAAGAATTGAAGAGGAGAGTTGAAGATAGGATATATATATATATATATATATATATATAGAGAGAGAGAGAGAGAGAGAGAGAGAGAGAGAGAGAGAGAGAGAACAAAAACAACAACAAAATACAAAGAAAAGACTTTGATAAAATCCTGGGACAAGACACATACTGGTACTTTCTCCTGGTTGGAGAAACCCAAACAGCTGCCTCTGAGGTGGCCACAGATGAGTCGGGAGCAAGCTCCCTGTCTACAAATGACCCAGGTCTGAAAGAATTCCAGTCCCTGTCTAAAAATGGAAGACAAGGCATCCCTTGTTTCTCCGGGTTCACTGTATAAACACATGTGCTTCAGTGACAACCTGCCAATACCAAAACCCAAATTGGTAGACCAGTATAAAACAAAAGTACCAGAGCAGGCACAGTCAGACAGACAAGACAAACAACAAAGAGACAAGAAGAGACAGAGTGCTCTCTTACCGGTAGATGCTAATATACCTCTGGACTTTTGTCCTGGTGGAATCTCTGGGGTTCCTGGTTAATGAACCAAATGCTGTGCCCAGATCAAGACCCACAGGGACCACCAGAGAGGTCCAGACTGTAATAGGCAAGGTTAATTTAGCATAATACAAACTACTTCAGAACACACCTCCAACCCCTGTTGTAATGAGGTAGAGAGAGGAGTTAGAGCTTCTCTGTGGGGTAAGCTTCTAAAGGTGTAAATACAAAGAGGCCTTTTGAAGCTTCTTTGGCACGGGTGCAAGGTCTTTTTCTCTGTCCCATCCTGCTATGTCAGCTAGTTTTTTGCTCTTAGTTCAAGGCCACCCTTTTTCTGAGTCAGGTCATCCTTATCAGCCTGTAACAGGTGGCTGGCAGGGCTGAGCTGAGTGTCTTTGTACTTGGAATCTCCTGGGTGGGAGGGGGAAGGAAAGTGCTGTCTTTCTGGGAATGTGAGGCTGGTCTGTGTTTCTAATTTTAAAACATTTTGCTAGGAAATTCTTTTTCATCCCTTTGAGAATAAGGGGTGAGGGTTCCACAAGACAAACACTGAAGTCGTGGTGTTCATGACATTGTAATAAATATTGCTAAGGTGATATTCTGTCCTTGTTTCCTTAGGCCCTTGGGGTTTGGATGGCAAATCTCAACCCTGGAAGGCTTATGGAGCCAGAATAGAGGGCAATTAGCCAATATCTCTTCAAGCAGCAAAACTTCTGCCCTCGCCTTAGCCTGGTGACACACAGCCTCCTCATGGTTGGGTGGTAGTGGATGTCATTCCAGAATTGTATCAGCTCCTGGCTGCCTCCTGGTACCCAGCACCCCCCGTAGGAAAAGCCTGATGAAACCTTGTCAATCTTTCAAGCTGGAGTCTGAGAGAATTGGCCGTGCACACAAACCAATCCAACTTATGGGAAAGGCAATCACTGGGATCTGAAAGTACTGGTTCGGAAATCACCAATGTCAACCAATCATACATTCCCTTCCATCACAGTAGGCCGTGGGGGGAGGTGTGGCCCTTTGGCAGCCAGTAACCAAACAGGCTTGACAGACCTCTCATGCCAGTTGTGAATAAATCAGTGGCCTATTTCCTAATCTTAAACTGTTAAGCCCTCCAAGAGCTAAGTGAGTCCATCCTCCACTCAACCACACAAATACAGAGAAGAAGGTATGGTGGCTTCACCATGCCTTGTTGTTCTTATCTTGTTATAGGCAAGCACTCCCCCCCCCCCATGTGTTTAGAATCCCACCGCAGGGTTTCTAATAAACAATGCACTAACTGTCATTCCATAGTCACCTCAGCTAAACCATGTATTCCCAGTCTGTTCATTACATTCTTCCAGAATGATTTTGTGTTATCATATTGACACAGGCTGGCCTGAAACTGACAATTGTCTTTCCCCAGCCTCTGAGTGTTGAGATTACAGTGGGACACTTCTATGTTAAACTTCAGGTCAGGTGTCCATTGTTGTGATCTGGCTGCCCTCACTCCCCATGACCAACAGAGGAACTTTTTTATAATCTGTAATTGACAAGGATGTTTGTGTTCTTTTTGGTTGGTGGTTTTCCGCAGAAGCATTCCCAGTACATGATGCCTCAGGCTTCTCAGCAGGTCTCAAGCCAGCTGCTTAAAGGTTTAAAAGGGTTTAGCTCAGGTCAAAATAAAGGTTGTTGTTCTTCCTCCCTAAATTGAAATCTCCATGTCTCAATCTTGGCACCCCTGCCAGCTTCAGTATCCAAGCCATTCTGGTACATTAGTCCAAAGCAAACGTGTCTTGGTACCTGCTGTGTGACAATTTCCTCCCAGATTAAAACATTCTACCCTGCAGAGGAGCTCCTTAAGAATGACAGTCAACAACTACTAAAAATAGCTTCAAGGACTCCCTGAAACTGACCAGATTCACTGTGGCCCAACCTGCCAGAGTAAGTAGAGCCCTAGGGCAAAGAAGATGCTGTGAAATGGTAGAGCCCAGATGCAAAGAATACTCTTAGATAAGCTAAACTGTAAAAAAAGACTCTGTGACCAAACCAACTGCCTAAAAAAGGAGAATGCACCCATTTTCCTGAAAGATGTATAGGCCAACAAAGGCACCAGGAAAGGACACCCTCTAACTTGTTGAGATGCTGCTGGGGTGAACCTTGATGATGCAGCTATCTTTGAGTCATTTCTGTTCCTATAAGTAACCCTTCACCCATATTCCTGTAATCAACCCCAATAAAATTCTTTGGTTCACCAAGCTGGATACCAAGTATTATCCATACATTGGTCTGTTATGGGTTCCCTTTCTAAGGTGAGTAGATAGGTATGTTTCATCTCCCTAGGGGAAAAATACTTTTATCAAACAACCTAATTGGATCCCTAACAGAGACCTGATAGTATCAAAAAATAGTTGGGGAGGAGTGAGTACATGGACCTATGCAAGCAACCCATGCAACTCAGGCTGCAAAGCCTGAGGGGCTAGCATCCACAAAAGAAATTCCAATACTATTGTCCATTCCTGTGTCATAGGTATAGTATTTGTGCTCTGAAACCAGTCGAGTGGTTACTACTGTGGGTACTGAGACATGCAAACTAAGGCTGAGTCATCAGGATGAGGAGTGTCTGTGGGAGGAATACCAAGATGGTATTCTTGCATGTGTGGTATGAGGTGGCATGCATAATTAAAGATCTGGCTCTACCATATGAGCATAGAGAAATGCTGAAAACAGTTAAAGGTTTAGAGAAATATTGGGTCCCTAGAGGACAGGCCTTTTCACCCCCACTTGATCTGCTTTGCACTCTTGAGGTTGGTTAAAAACAGGAACAAAAGCAGGAACAGTCTGTTGTTTTCAGCAATGTTTCTAAGGATGATTTCCCCTAAGCCATTGAGTTATGGTGATGAGCTTCCTGCTTTTGCTGGTTTGGCCTTTCCTGCTGAGGGCTGTATACACTTGTGAGAAAGTGGAATAAAGGGATTTTCTGCAGAACCTGAAGTTGTGTTGTGTGTTAATCCCAATGTCCCTCGCTCAGAAGAATGAAATTTGCCATGCTGGAACAGCAAAGTGGAGGTTCCCAGAGAGATCTGTAAAAGAAGGGGTAGCGGACGGGGTCGTCCTAGGCCGGTAAGGATGGATTGGAGTAAAATGGGATCCACAAGCAGTAAGAGAGACCTGATAGATGAGATAGCTAAACTGTTAGAGAAACAAGGAACCATGGTCAAAGAGAAAACTATAGAAGGTTTTTTTTTTTTTTTTTTTTTTTTTTTTTTTTTTTTTAGAATATAGCTGCAGCAAGCCCATGTTTTTTGACAGGTGGAGGTTTGAACACCTCTGATTGGAAACAGGTAAAAACAGATTTGCAGAAAGCCCCTAGGTCCCTCTAGGGAGTGGCTCAAAGATATTAGTAGGTAAAGCTTGATCCCTCATTTGGGCTGTCAAGACTGCTCGGGCGGAGGTAATGAGGTTCAGTCCTGCACTTCCTGGGGTGGCATGGGCAAGGTCTGCAACACAAAAAGATTGCCCTGTGTAACAAACTGGATATGGCCATTGGGGTGGGAACCTCTGACTCCTTCTGTCATTGCTCCATACACTGAAGTTCTGGGGCCCTGGAGCAGGACCCTCTGCCCATTTCCCTGCTGTTGGCCTTGGATGGGCAGAGGCCTTCTATCTGTATCTGTCTTAGATCTGCAATCATTTGCCAAGGGGGCCCTTTTGCATCATGGGCACTTTCCTGGTCTGGCAGTAGTTCCCCGACTGAGTTGTGGACATTCCTTTTTAAAATGTCCAGGGGTACCACAGTTAAAGCAGATTTTATCCCCAGTTGTCCAGGATCCTCACCCAGGCCTGATGGCAGCGGCAATCACCTGGCCCTGAATGAAGCGCCCATCAATATCCAGGCAGATCTGGATGTATTCATTTAAGCTTTTTGCCTTATGTGGCAGCAATGCTTACTTACAGTATTTATTTGAATTCTCAAATGCCAGCTACTTAACTATAGGCATAGCTGTTGTCACATCACCAAACAATTTTCCTGCCAATTGTAGCGACCTATCCACATAATCCTGGAAAGGCTCTGAGGGCCCTTGTAATACCTTGGACAGCTGATCCCCTGTGGCCTTGTTTGGCAGGGCTTTCCAAGCTTTGGTAGCCACAGTGGCCCTTTGGAGATATATGGCAGGATGGAGCACAATTTGATTGGCCAAATCAGCATAAGCTCCTACTCCAGTTAGCATGTCTAGTTTGCACTGTGCCTGTCCTGCTTGAGCATTTAACCTAGCTGTTTGTAAATAATTTTCTTTATATTCTCTCCAAAATATGTAATCTTCTTCAGATAGTACCGTATGGCTTAGCCACTGCCAATGACTAAGTATAAGATTTAATGCCACAAAAGATTCTACTATAGCAAAAGTAAAGGGGGCCTGAGCACCATATGCTGCCACAGCCTCTTTCAACTGTTTCATTTCCTTAAAGCTGAAGACCACGTGTTGTCTCAGCATCTGTCCTGGATTGTTCAGACCAGATACCTCTATGAACAGAGCAACTGTGCACCTGGCTGAAAACAGACACTTCATCTTCTTCCTGAGCCCTCTTTGGTCTCCCACTCATCTCACAGTCCCCAAAGTGCCTCCCTCTTTCCCCAGTCCTCATTATAAGCAGGCAGGGCTGACGACACACATAAGGAATCCTTCACCTTACAGTGCTTCAGCCTTTTCTGAAGTACCTTAATTTTCTGTGTTTAGCTGTTTTTTTCTCATCAGATAAACTATCCTCTGCACTAGAGCTGAGGCTGTCTTCCCCATTTTTGACTCATGTTATTGTTATCTGGTTTTGCGACTGAAAGCCTGCAGAATTTGGTGCTAGCCTTGGTCTTGTGCCAGATTCCAAAGTTACCCCTGGTACCCCTAACTCTTCCTTTGCATTCCTATGTGTAACATGGAGGGCCAGGCCTGCTTGTTTGGGTTTCTGTCCCGCCCGGTACCTTGCAACTGTTTAGCCCCAAAGAAAATCACACATGGGTCTCCATAAATTATAAGCTGATTGGCCCATTAGCTCTAGCCTCTCATTGGCTAACTCTCACATCTTGATTAACCCATTTTTCTGATCTATGTTAGCCATGTGGCTCAGTACCTTTTTCAGTGGTTGCAGATCATATCCTGCTGCTTCGATGGTCTGGGCAGGAGTGGGAGGAATCAACTTCCTCCTTTCCAGAATTCTCCTGTTCTCATTATATCATTTCTACTTCCTGTTTGGTTTTCCCACCTATACTTCCTGCCTGGCCAATCAGCATTTATTTAAAACATGATTGACAGAATATAAACAATTCTCCCACACCACATATGAGACTTCTCCACAGATCCTATGGACCAGCAAGTTTCCTCCTCCTCTATTTCTTCAAGGATTTCTTTAGCTGCAGTGACCTCCTGTCTTATTTTCACTTTATTTGTAAGCAGGGCATTGCAGACCAGGCACCATAGCAAAGAAGTAGAAATAGAGATGCTATCAGTACCCTCCTTTTGCAGTCATTTCTCCAAGTCTCTTCTTACATGTTCCCAATCAGGGATGTTCAAACCTCCACCTGTCAAAAACCATGGGCTTGCTGCAGCTATAGTCTTAAAATCCTCTATATTTTTCTGTTTGACTGTGATTCCTTGTTGCTCTAACAATTTAGATATCCAATATATCAGGTATCCCTTACTGCTTGTGGATCCCATTTTACCCCAATCTGTCCTTACTGGCTAAGGACAACTCTGGCTAAGGACAACAACTATTTGGAATGTGTTTTACATCTCTGTCATATGATTGATTGTTGTTTTATGTATTGTTTCAGTATATTGAAAATAGAAGTTTGCTCTAAGAGATGTCAAGAAAATACTTTTCTGTGTTGGTTAGCACAGAATTGTATGAGTGTTGATGTTGTTGTTATGTTGTTGTTGTCATTTTTATTGTTGCTGTTGATACTGTTAGGAGAAAACCTGGCAATTATTTGTTTATATATATATATATATATATATATATATATATATATATATATATATATATTTACTGGTCCTGGTCCTGGGTAGTTAGCTATATTTTTTCATCACTCTAGGCTTATAAAATACCTTGAAGACTGAAATATCAATACCTTCTATTTTGAAAATTTTATCCCAGGATTCCTTTAAGAATCTAAAGTCTTTTCAGGTTGTATATGAAAAATAGGAGGCATATTAATTCTTATTTCTGTGAAGAGTGTCATATGGCATGTCTTTTTGGCATTTTATTATATCTGTGAATTGTTTCTTGCATATCAATCACTCCCATAATATTAATTCTACCATTCTGTGATTATTTAATGTCTTTCAAGTTCATAGGACTTTTTTTTTCAAACTTTCTTCTGAGATTAGAAGTTTATTTTTTTTTGTTCATTATGTTTAACCCAAGATTTTTGTCCTTTGTTCTTATTGTAAATGGCATTCTGCTCATGATTTCTTTCTAAGTTGGCTTTGTTAGTAGTGTACAGAAAGGCTTTTAATTTTTGTAAACTGATACTTTCCTTGTCATGCTGCTATTGTTTTCTTACTCTACTACATGTATTCTGGTACAATTTAGGTATGTCTTAGGTATAAGATCATGTCATCTGAAACAGGGGTTAATTTAGATTCATCTATTCATAGGTGAATGATTTTAATGTCCTTCAGTTTCTGTATTGCTCACTGGATTACAGCAAACTCAACATTAATTATAAAGAAGTGTGAAGAGTAGGCAACCTGTCTTTTTCAAGATTTTAGTGGGATTCCTTGCAGGTTAATACCTGTAGGATATGTGTTGACAGTGTGTTTGTCAGAGACAGCTTTAATATTATAGAGTATATTTCTCCATTCCTATTATCTTACAGAATTTTATCTTGAAAGTATGAGGCATTTTATCAAAGGGTTTTTTTTCTTAAAATATTGAATTGATGGATTTGTTGCCTTAATTATATTGTATGATTTATAATATTTTTAGAAATCTATGTGTTAACCCAAGCCTGTACTTCTGGAATAAAGTCAGCTTAATCATTGTGGATGATATGCTTGATATGAATGTGTATTCATTTTTCTAGTACTTTATAATGGTTTTCAGCCTTTATTATCACCAGTTATGTTTTCCTCTATGTGTACACATGTGTACACAAACAAATAAATGCATGTGTGTGTTGATTCAGATTAAATTAATAAGGCTATATATAACAGGTTTGGGAGTGATCTTTTACATTCTATGTTTAAAAAAATGTCGAAAGAGTTTCATTGTAATGTTTTGCAGGACTTGTGGTAAGACAGATGCTATCATGTTAGGATCCTCCCCGCTGATTTTGATCACAGCTGAATCAGTTTTTACTTCCACCAACCAGGGCCAACTGCAGCCCTTTCCCCACATCATAGACAAAATCTCTAAATAGTTACAATTTTATTTTCCTGATGGCTAAGGATATTGAACACTTTTAAGTGAGTCTTGGACATCTGTGCTTCACTTTCTGAGAACATAATTTTTAGTTTTATAATACATGTTTAATATGGAGTCATATGTTTTCTTGATGTTAATTTTGCTGGTAATATAGAAAAATGAGGATTCCTGCATTGTAAACTTGTAAAACTGACACCTTTGGGAGGCTTCAGGCTGTCATAAGAACATATCTGCAGAAATAATGCATTCTGCAATTTAATGAAGGAAGTTTATTCCTGGTCACCATGACAGTACTACCAACTAAACTTGATATTGATATCATCTCTAGTAGTCTTGATTAAGAAACTACCATTCAGAATACACATAAAAATTACAATGGTTGATGAAAAGAACAATGATAGTTGAATATGTTTATGGAACCAAGTATGAGTTACATTCTACA
The DNA here is from genome assembly GCA_963919705.1 of Alexandromys oeconomus. Taxonomy (NCBI): domain Eukaryota; kingdom Metazoa; phylum Chordata; class Mammalia; order Rodentia; family Cricetidae; genus Alexandromys; species Alexandromys oeconomus. The sequence goes on from CAWTZB010000076.1 coordinate 35,612, forward strand.
GCTCAGGATGTAAATTCAACAAATCACCTTTGGGTTAACTCTCAGATTGGCCAAACTTTACCCATGTTATTATGGTGTTAATGGTGATCTTTAGAACTTCCATGCCATTTGAAGTCTTGCTATCTAAGAAAGCAACTTCTGATAGGAGAAGAAGTAGGTGTATTCCCTTTACCTCTAGAATGAGACTTTTAATTAATAAATAATTAAAGAACAAAGGGCCAGCACTGAATACAAATGCATATTAGAAACCCTAAATGGACACAGTTGGGCTATAAATTTCTGTGTCAACCTCCTCTTTCTTAACACACACGCATTCACACATATATTGAAATGAATTTGTATATTTATTAAGAAGTTGGAGAAATCGCCAGAAGAGGGCAAAATAATAGTAGTAATTAGTTGGAGAATGAAGGTGAAATGATGTAAATATACATTGAATATACCAAATTTTCAGAAGACATAATTCAATTATTTTTTCTAAAGTAACTTTGTTTTGCAAGACACACAGAGAAAGTTTAAATAACAGGAGTTTTTCAACAGAAAATTATCATTGTTTCTTATTCATATCTCTTGTTTGTGAACATTAAATGCACTTTGCTTTCTTTATATCTTTAGACCTCATTAAACTGTATATAGCGACAGTGTCTAATATATTTTGTTTTTCCTTGTTCCAAGTCCTTAAAGAAGATTGTATCTGTCTTTTCTAATTTGATAGATAACTATATCCTAAAGAATTGTTGTAATACAAGGAGAAAATTGTAACAAACACATGTATATATGTAGGGCATGGCATCTTTGGAATATAATTCTCATGAATTTATTCTTCAAATGTGACTGAATCATATGTACACTATTTAAGCATATCCTGATTAATTTGCTTATTGAAGTCATTTAATAAAAGATAATCTCATCAGATAGACTTTTGAAAACATATTTCATCTTCTTTTTAAATAATGTGTAACATGGAGGCAGACCCAAAGAGTTTTTTTCTGTGAATTTTTTAGAGTATTAGGATCAGTCAACGTCAAATCACAATTTTTTAGCTAAAAGTAAACATGAAGCACAACATAAAATTTATCTCTTCACTGTTATTACTCATGGGTCTCCAGTAATTGTCACATTTCTAATTATTTTTTTCTAATTATTTTGATAGGTTTTAGTAATACAGATATTATTTGCTACACCAGAGTGGTTATTTTATTAGTTTAGTGAATATTTATGTGCCTTTTGAATGAGATACTTTCCACAAGGTCTTTATTGCTTCTTGAAACACTTTATTTAATCATTCACAAAATAAGAAGAGTTCATACATCATATGAAGAGAATGGAAAGGCAAGTCAGGAATTTAGTATATGGTGTTCTGATTTCACAGGATAGAAGACAATTCATTTGAAAAGAAATGATGATCTATATGTGATACTGATTCCATAGTCAAGAGGATATGATGCATAATTCTATTCCGTCTGTCATCTGTGCAGACACAAAAAAATTAAAACATGATTGAACAAACAGGAACAATTTTATCATTGAGAGTTCATGAATGCAAAAATAAATATAACAATATAATGAGTATAGAGAAAGGATGGTACACAAAAAGTTCCTTTCCTAGATATCACCAATATTTTGTACTTTCAATTCTATAGAAGCACTGTTGACTGAAAATAATGACATTCTGTGACCTTACATGAAAATTTATATCAAAAGGTTTCAAGAAATATACTGAAAATATCAACAGGCTTGCAGCATATCTGTGACATTTAATACCCCATAATCATAAGTAAAGTAAGATTTTTCAAATAACAAGGCACATTATCTTGATGAACTATTCCTCAATATAAACAAATTAGCAATTCTGAATTAGATAAAATCCTTCATATTTTTATAAATTAATATATCCTCTCCTTCATTTCTATCTCTGTAAGGTTTTCTGTATTAGAAGACACATAATATCCTATCAACATTTTGCAAATTTTCAGTTCACTTTTTCTTGGTGACATACTTATCTCTAATTTTTTATGCAATAAGCATGAATCCATTCAAATATCAATATGATTAGGAATGGATTCTGTTTCTACTTACCTACAGAAGGTCATTATTTAGGACAAGTATCTGTAAAATAACATGAATGGGGTAAAAATTAACAGAAATATTTTAATAGGAATATGAAAACAGCTCCCCAAGTATTATTTCTGGAAATAGCAACTGAAAGATTGTATATGACTACACATAATCTAAATCAGGGATCTTACTAAGTAGATAGGTAGGTACATAGATAAAGTATGTTTAAGTATGTATATATACATACATAATATATATTCATATATACATATGACCCAAATATATATATATATATTTCATATATATATATATATATATATATATAGAGAGAGAGAGAGAGAGAGAGAGAGAGAGAGAGAGATACTATTTTTTTTTTTTGGCTAAAACATTGTTCACTGGGTTTACCTGCGTCCAGAACTTCTCTAATGTTTTCTGGTGGAATGTTCTGTTGCTTAGCAAATTCCTCAAGTTTTTCATATTGTTCAGGTGTCAAAGGTTGACCTTTTCCTACATTGAATGAAAGACAATGCCAGAGACATGTTCAAAAATTCTGGATAAATTACATTGCTTTCTTAGTGTCCCTACATAATATGCAATAGAAAATCCCAACTGCCCAAATTCATCTACACTGGGTTGGTCAATACAGACAATAGTAATTTCCCCCAAGTTCCATGTACACACTTAATTTAGTCTCACTGATGATATGACATCAATTTTCAGTATTTCATGATATATCAAAAAATAAGGCAACTTCTCTAGAGAATTCTCTCATCTCAATCCTATGTACTTTCAAAAATATAACACTGAAGAGTCATGGATGCCTATCATTGGAACCTTCATATTTCTTCTGAGTTTATACTCTAGAATTCATTATTTAATTTAGTACACACCAAATGACACTCAAAATGGTCTAAACTTTGGACAAATAATATTTGTTCCCTTCTTTCCAGTAAGGAAACATGAATATAATCAATTCCAGTAGCATTCCCCATCACTCCGAGTCTTCAATGTCCATGCTACTCAAATTATAATATAATGTAAAAGTTGGTCCGCACAACAATCATATTGTCATTTAGTGGAGAGGAGTTTGGGAATACCATGATACTGTACTTGGAGTGTGAATCTGACTTAATCTCTATTTGCAGGGTGATACTTTTTTTTTTCCACATCAGAAAACCCACTACCATTCTTACCAACAACAAAAATCTGGTTCGTTGTCCGGCCAGTTCTATCCACATTCTTATTGGTAAAGACTATGTTCTCTGATGTTGCGTACACAGGTTCAAATCTGTTGTCACCTTCAACTGAAGTAACAGAAATATTTCAAGCTTAGTGTCACTCATTTTTCTACTTTGTTAGATGTGACATGTTGACTAAACATTAATAGCGACCCTGACTCTAGCAATCACCTCAGATTCACTATCATACAACACACATGGGCCAAGGTATCCTTGTATGCATTCATTTTGTATATCCTATCATAATACAGTGACCAATTATTTTCACTCTTTAAACCTGATAATGAATCCTAGGTACAGACACTTTCTCTTTTTCTCAATTACTTCTGTCAAGACCTGTGGGATCACTCTATTGGGTATTCCTTTCCCTTTCTACCAGATCCAAAACGCCACTTGTCAATTTTTTGAAATTGTAAAACCTGGGTGTCATATCATAGTAATACTTGGTAGGAAAAAAATGATACATATGCAGAAAGGCCATACTATTGGAAATATGCACGAAAGTTTTCATCTTGTAAGATTATGGATGACAAAGAGATAATAATGAGCGTTTTAAGTTTTCCAGACATTCATATTGTGTTTGTGTTTGTCTTTCTGTGTGTGAGATTTTCTGTCTTCATTTGCTTCTCTCTTACTTTGTCTCCCTGTCTCTCTGTCTCTGTCTCTGTCTCTGTCGCTCTCTTGCTGTGTTTGTGTGCGTGGGGAGTATATGTGTATGTGTGTTTGTGTGGTATTTCCTCTTGTAGACACTGATTAAATGATAAAAGCACTTCACTCAGGAGATCTTGTCTTTTTCTACTTCCCATGTAGATTATATCTATGTATGTCTCTCTTAGGGTCCTCATTTTTGTCAAGGTTCTCTGGCATTGTGACTTGTGTGGTGGTTTCTTTGCTTTATGTTTAAAAACCACGTATGAATGAGTACATGTGAGGACTGTCTTTCTGTGTCTGGGTTACCTCACCCAAAAAGATGTTTTCTACCTCCACTATTCACCTGCAAAATTCAAGATTTCATTATTTTTTTTCTGCTGTGTAGTACTCCATTGTGTAAATGTAGCACATTTTCCTTATCCATTCTTCACTCAAGGGACATTTAGGTTGTTTCCAGGTTCTAAGTGTGACAAATTGGTATCATGGGGACCTTGGGAGAAGGTTGAAGGGGAGTGAAGAGGTAGGGAGGAAAGTAGAGAAAAATGTAGAGCTCAATAAAAATCAATAAAAAATTTATGGGAAATAAAATGATTTTAGGATCTACTAATTTTCTATTACTGGAATACTTTATATTGTTCATGTAAACTTAGGAAAGTAATAATATTGACAGAAGATTTGCTCTCCCCTCATTTAAGATCAAACCATTCATAATTCAGTTGCATAGTGTTGCTATTATTTTAGCACATCTTTTAAAATTGAAGGAGTCTGTCTGAAATTTTTGAGCATTTTTCCCATAACAGCTTTTCAAAATTGAAGTTTATCATCAAATGATCTAAATGTTATGATCCCTACAAAACAATGGAATAGGAAGCTTTAAACTAGAACCATTCATTAAAATTTTCCACAAATCCAGTATGGCAGTTAATGCCTATAATATAAGTGCTTAAGAGCCTGAGGCAAGAAGTTTGCAGAAGATGTTTGAGGCCACTGAAACCTATCATTGAGTGTCAGGCCTGTCCAATAACAGAGAACTGTACAAATGGATCATTATTTGTCACAGCCAGAACTTGGAAACAACCTAAATACCCCTTGTTGGAAGAATGGATAAGAAAAATATAGTACATTTACACAGCGGAGTACTACACAGTGGGGAAAAAACAACATCATGTAATTTGGAGGCAAATGAATGGATCTAGAAAACATCATTTTGAGCGAGGTAACCCTGACCCAGAAAAACAAATTTTATATATACTCACTCATAAGCGGTTTTCAGACATAAAGCAAAGAGAAACTAGCCTACAGTTTACCTAGACAAAAAAGAAGACCCGAAGAGAGACATACATGGGTACAATCTAAATGGGAAGTAGAAAAAGACAAGATCTCCTGAGTAAATCGGGAACATGGACATCATGGGAAAGGGTAAAAGGGGATGGCAGAGGAAGGGAGGGGAGCAGAGAAAATATATACTCCAATAATAAAAATTTTAATAAAATAAAAGACACTGAATATTATATAGAAATAAATTTTCATGCAGGAAACTATTTGGAGACATTTTGTTAGCATTAATCACGTCTTCAGGTAATAGTATTCTTCTCTATGAAAACTTCAGGTGGCCTACAATGTACTCTGACTTGGTAGCATATCTCAGTTGGTTGGAAGGATTGATGAATTTCCAAGTAGCTGATATTGTTCTAAGTCCATGTACCTATGAGTAGCTGAAGTGTCAGCATAAATGTGCTCATTCAAAATGGTTCTGTTCATAGAGGAATCCCCCAGATCCCATACTTACACTGGGTCCTGTACTTGCCATCTTCTTGCCTATACCCAATGACTGTTGTTTCTGAACATTGGCCATTCGCACTAAAAATCAAACAGAGGATCCCTGGTTTATTCTTTATAACCTTTAATTTATATTAGAGATTTTTAAGTATTACAATAAACTTGATGAAGTAAAAGAATCTATGAATAGTGTGCAGAGCTGGAAGAGAAGTACCACTTACATCTCTTGATTCTTTTTTTTAGAAAATATGATCCTATTTTAATCATACACATGACTTCCTTTATTTGTGGCAATTTTCCAAGTGCTTTGAAGGCTCTGATAACTTCCTTATCCAAATTTCCCTATTTACTGCATATGATTTTCAATATCTTAATTCTCTTATTCTAGTCTAATGATAACATGTACATAGATTTATATGCATGTGTTTTAAGTGATTTAATTTATAACCTAAAACTTACATTCATAACTAGAAGAAAGAAATGGTTCTATTCTTTTTAAGTTTGTATGGTCTTATGTACCCTTTCAATGACCACAGTCTTCTAAATGTTAAGGAGTGTCTTTGAAACTAGAGCATCAAAGTAAGGGATCTGCAAATTAGATTTGTATTACCTGTTTGTGCAAAAATATTTATGATGTCATTGACTGAGTAATATATCACATATGATTATGAACCCAATGCTCAAAGCCTTCAGCTTAATAAAAATGAGATTTTTACAATCATTTGCATCTAATATTAGAGCACAAAATTTAACCACAGGCCTCCAACCACAGGATTTCTAAGGAAACATTCAGGGAATTAGAGACATTGTCCAGAGCTAACCAATCTTGTAATAAAATAATCACATTCCTGAAGATGAGCCCTTCAATTTCATGACCAGAAAAAAAATCATTTCCCTGTAAGTTTGACAACATAAAGACTGAGAAACGTATAACAGTCTGCTCAGTTTACATAGTTGACAATTTGCTTACTTGACATAAAATGTGACTCCCATTTGACTACATGCTTCACTACAAGTAAGTTCACGAACATAGAGTCTCATGGGTGCTTCTTCCTCTATCGTGTCCACATTGTCAGCAGCAATGGCAGTGGTAACCCACTTTCCTTCAAGCTGAACAAACCACAAATACCATTAGAATATGAGTTGATACTTGCATCTCTGATCCCAATCTTTGGAAATACATAAAATAACTAGAAATATAAAATGAATAATATTGTGTTCATTAGTAAAAAGTTATGCTTCTAGGGATATAGAATAACACAGGACAATATGATGACTCAGTTTATATAGTATTTGGTACCTGAGACCTTTTAGAACTGGCCTCTTAAGTTCTGAAATTAAAACCATTGTTTTCTTATTTCCATTGCTTTATCTTAGAAAAATTTGCTTGAAAAAGTACACATGAGTGAATGTCAAAAAGGTTATTTCATGAATATGGACTGCAATGGACAAACTGAATGAAACATCATACCCACAGAAATATGCTGTTGAAAAACATCAATCCAATGCACAGACCAAATAAATTTACCTCAGTATAAGCATGAGTCAGACCAAATGCCAAAGCCAGCAGCAGAAACTTTACCATGGTGATGCCTGCCTTTGTTCTTCTGTAGAAGCTCAAAATAGGATATTGGTTGTGAAGGAACTGAACTGACAAAGCTTTTTATACAGTTAGTTAGAGGGAGTTTCTTGGAATCAACCAATGGTTCTGCACCACAACAACCTGCATCTGTTCAGTACTTCCTCTTTGGCCCTGTTGAACGGCATATGATCTCATATCCCTAAACTAATATGACTAGGCTAAAGGTCAGGTTCTGTTTGGATGATGAGTTGAGCATTCCTGTCAGAAAGAAAGAACTGTCCTTGTGAAAGCATCAAAGCAATTATTTTGAATCCACATCTCTTGGTTGGTAAAGGTCAAAATGCATATGTACATGTTTTATGTGATTCATCCAACCAACCTGACATGCCTTTTAAAATACATTCTGGATCTAAGCATAATACTGTGCTGTCAAATGAATTTAAAATTGTGGCCTTAGAAATGTAAGTCAAAGCAACCACATTTTTAGATGATAAGATGGTAAAACTAAAGAAGGTTTCCCTATACAGATATTGATATAGCCTGTGCTACCTTTAAGTCTTCCAATATATTGATTACTTTATTCTTCCAGCACACAGAATTCAAAGGCTCTGGCACAGAAGTATAAGTGATAACACCAACGCTTATCTGCATCAATAATAGAAAAAATGCTGCTAGATGTCCACTGGCAATAAATACAGCTATTATTAATTAAAAGAAGCCAAACCATTATTTTTTCTGTTGTGTAGTACTTCATTGTGTAAATATACCACATATTCTTTACCCATTCTTTAGTCAAGAGGCATTTAGGCTGTTTCTAGGTTCTGGCTATGATAAAAATGCTGCTATGAACATAGGTGACCACATATCCTTGTAGTATGATTAAGCATTCTTTGGGTATAAACCCAAAATTTTCTGAAAAATAACCATACTGATATTCAAAGAGGCTGTAGCAGTTTAAACTCACATTAACAATAGAGGAATGGTCCCTTTACACCACATCCTCTCCAACATAAGTTTTCATCAGTGTTTTTGATCTTGGCCATTCTTAGAGGTGAAACATACAATCTCAGAGTCGTATTAATTTACATTTCTCTAATGGCTAAGGATGTTGAGCACTTTATAAGTGTCTTTCAGCCATTTTAGATCCCTCTGTTGAGAGTTGTCTGTTTAGGTCTGCACCCCATTTTTAATAGGATTATTTGTTCTTTTGATGACAAGTTTCTTGAGTTCTTTGTATATTTTAGAGGTTAGCTCTCTGTCCTATGAGGGGTTGGGAATAATTTTTCCCATTATGTAGGCTGTCATTTTGTCTTGTTGACCATGTCCTTTGCTTTACAGAAGCTTCTTGGATTCAGGAGGTCCCATTTATTAATTGTTTCTCTCAGTGTCTGTGCTACTAACATTATATTTAGAAAGTGACCTCCTGTACCAATGTGTTCAAATGTACTTCCCATATTCACTTTTATGAGATTCAATATGGTTAGTTTTATGATGAAGTCTTTGATCCATTTCGAATTGAGTCTTGTGCATGGTGATAGATATGGATCTATTTTCTTCTTCAACATGTTGCTATCCAGTAATGTCAGCACCAGTATGCTTTCTGTTTTCGATTTTATATTGTTTGATTCTTTGTCAAAAATCAGGTGTTCTTAGGTGTTTGGGTTAATATCTGGTTCTTCGATTTAGTTTCATTGGTCTTCTCATCTGTTTTTAACCTAGGAGCAGACTGTTTTCTGTACTGTAGCCCTATAATAGAGTTTGAAGTCAGGGGTTGTTACGCCCCCAGGAGTTCCTTTATTTGAACAGGATCATTTTGGTTATCCTGTTTTTTTGTTTTTCCATATAAAGTTAAATATTGTTCTTTCATGGTCTGTGAAGAATTTTTCTGGAGTTTTGATTGGAATTGCATTGAATATGTAGGATGACTTAGGTAAGATGGCCATTTTTCTATGCTAATTCTACTACATAAATACATGGGAGATCTTGTCGTTTTCTGGTGTCTTCTTCAATTTCCTATTTCAAAAATTTAAAGTTTTTGTGATGCAGGCCTTCCACTTGTTTGGTTATAGTTACTCCAAGATATTTTATGTTATTTGTAGCTATTGTGAATCGTGATATTTCTCTGATTTCTTTCTTAGTCCATTTATCATCTGTGTAAATTAGGGCTACTGATTTTCTTTTTCTTAGTTAATCTTGTATCCTGCTACATTGCTGAAGGTGTTTATGAGTTGTATAAGGTCCTTGGTAGAATTTCTGGGTCACTTATGTAGACTATCATATCATCAGCATATAGTGAGAGCATGACTACTGATTTTCTAATTTGTATCCTCTTGATCTTTTGCTGTCTTATTGCTTTAGTTAGAACCTAAATTATTATATTGAATAGATATGGAGGGAGAAGACAACCTTGTCTTGTTTCTGATTTCAGTGGGATCATTTTCAGTTTCTCTTTATTGAGTTTGATGTTGGCTGTTGGGTTGATGTATATCATTTATTTATTACATTTAGGTATATTCCTTGTATCCTTACTCTCTCCAAGACCTTTTTCATTGAAAGGATGTTGAATTTTGTGGAAAACTTTTTCAGTATCTAATGCGATGATCAAGTGGGTTTTTACAGTTTGTTTATATGGTTGATTACATTGATAGATTTTTGTATTTTGAACCATCCATGCATTTCTGGGATGAAACCTACTTTGTCATGGTGAATGATTTTTCTGATGTGCTCTTGGTCTTGTTTTGCCAGTATTTTGTTGAGTATTTTTTACACCAATATTCATGAGTGATACTGGTCTGTATTTCATTTTCTTAGTAAAGGCCTGTAGTCATTTGGTTATCAGAGTAATAATAGCCTTATAAAAAGAGTTTGACAATGTTTCTTCTGTTTGCATTGTGTGAAACATTTTGAGAGTATTGGTTTTTGTTTTTTGAAAATCCTGTGGATATCTATGTTAAAACCATCTGACCCTGTGCTTTTTTTAGTTGGAAGACTTTTGATGACTGCTTTTATTTCTTTGGCAATTATAGGTCTATTTAATTTGCTTGTCTGGTATTCACTTAATTTTAGTAAGTGATATTTATCCAGAAAATTGTCCATTTCTTTTAAGTTTTCTAATTTTGTGGAGTACTGGTATTGAAGTAAGACCTGATGATCCTCTGATTTCCTCTGTGTCTATTGTTATGTCTTCCTTTTCATTTCTGATTTTTTTTTGCATATTCTCTCTCTGCATTTGGTTAGTTTGGATAAAGATCTATTTTGTTTATTTTCTCTAAAATCCAATTATTTGTCTCACTGTTTTTTTTTTTTTTTTGAGACAGAGTTTCTCTGTGGCTTTGGAGCCTGTCCTGAAATTAGTTCTTATAGACCAGGCTGGCCTCGAACTCACAGAGATCTGCCTGCCTCTGCCTCCCAAATGCTGAGATTGAAGGCATGTGCCACCACCACCCAGCCTCATTGATTCTTTATATTGTTTTCTTTGTTTCTAGTTTGTTGATTTTGGCTCTCAGTTTGATTATTTTCTGCCATCTAGTTCTCCTGGGTGAGTTTGGTTCTTTTTGTTTTAGAGTTTTAAGGTGTTCTGGTAACTCATTACTGTGGGATTTTTTCCATCTTCTGTAGTAGGAGCTACGGGCTGTGTTCCACTGCCCGGCTCCTGACTGTCTGGCTAGCTTATGCCCCAAAATAACAACACACAAATTGTATTCTTTTAAACACTGTTTGGACCATTCTATCTAGCCTCTTCTCGGATAACTCTTCACCTGGACTAGCCCATTTCTAATAATGTGTGTAGCACCCCAAGGTGTGCTTACCAGGAAGATTCTAGCCTATGTCCATCCTGGGGTGGAGCTTCATCCCGTCTGCCCTTGCCATGAGCTGCATGGTGTCTGTCTGAGGCGTCTTACCTCACTTCCTCTTCCTTCCAGCATTCTGTTCTGTTTACTCCACCCACCTATGTTCTAACTTATGAGGGCCAAGCAGTTTCTTTATTTTTTAACCAATGACCTTCCTCCATCAATCTTCTTTATGTAGGCATTTACTGCTATGAAACTCCCTCTTAACACTGCTTTCATGTGTCCCATGAATTTGGGTATGTTTTGTGGTCATTTTCATTTAATTTGAGGGAGTTTTTAATTTCTTTTTTACTTCCTTGACCCATTTGTGATTTAGGTGAACATTGTTTAATTTCCATAAGTTTGTGGGCCTTCTGAAATTAGTGTTGCTGTTGTATTCTCATAATGAGCCATGGTCATCTAATATTATACATGTTGTTATTCCACATTCTCCAGCAGATAGGGCTGAGGTAGAGCCTGTCCCACTGAGCTCTCCCTGTGGCTAAGTGGGATGGTGGGTGTAGATTACCCAGACCTTTCTCCTGGCCACCAGGGAGAAACACACACTGAGTCAGGAATCTGTAGAAGCAGGGTCTGTCTTTATTGCATCAGGAAGGAACTTATATTGGGCTGGGATAATTAGTGGGATTTTTGGGATGGGGTGAATTGGAGTAAGGAAAAAGAGTCAATAATATCCTGCCATATTAGTGGTGGATAGCAGAGGTGGGTCTAGGTTGGGCTGTGCTAAGTCACTACTCAAAAAACTCAACTCAGGCTAAGAAAGTTATACTGGGCCTCATATCTAGGCTTCATAAGGCCCTACAGGGTTATAACTTGTAAAAAAAAATCTGCCTATGTTTTCTCCTAGTGTTTCTACTGTTATAATATTTAGATTGTGGTCTTTGATCTCCTTGAATCTAATTTTTGTGAAAAGTAATAGATTGGGTCAAATTTCATTGTACTTCAAGTAGATACCTCTTTTCTCAACAGCATTCCTTGAAGATGCTCTCTTTTCTCCAGTGTAGGTGTTTTGTATTTTGCTAAGGTCCATATAGCTATAATAATGAGTACTTATATTCAGGTTTTTACACTTGATTCTCTTGGTGTATCTGTCTCTTTTTGCCTGTAATAGGCAAGTTTTTTATTCTATTTATTTTAAGATTAAAATAGAATTTCTTCACTTTCTCTGTCTTTTTTTTCCATCTAAATTATTGCATATACCTTCTGTTCTCACTTCCAAATTCACAACTTCCTTTTTTTTTCTGGAATTGTTCTTACTTATATATTTGTGTTTGTTTCTTCCTATTTGTTCCAAATAGATAAAGATAGCCTGCTCAGTCTGTATAATGCTAATTATGTGTTTCCAAACTAATGATTTGGTATCAAATGACCAATTACTCTGTTCCTCCATAGAAAGATAATATCTCCCAATCTTCATGTTTGTTAGTTACATGTGAGTTATATCTGTAGGACTGAGGCCTCATGATGTTTCCCCAATATACTTTAGCATTACTATTGTTGTCATTCTTGTTCTGCTGCCATTGAGAATGTCATGTACATGACGTTTTGTGGGAGTAGCTTCTGATGTTACCAAGATAAAGAATCTCAGACCAAATTCCTTATGTTCTGGCTCCTTCTATCTTTTTTCTCTCTCTTATACAGTGTTATCTGAACATTAGGTATGGGAATATTTTTACATATATCATTGTAACTAGGCTCTATTTCTCTGCTTTCTGATTGACTATGGTTTTCTGTAATGGTTCAGTGTGTTGAAAACATAAGTTTCTTTTATGAGAGGTGAATAATATACTTTTCCATGAGTTTAAGAAGAAAATTGTATTTGATTGTGTATGGGAGTGTATTATTGTGTCCCTGGTGCTGATCTTAGGGGCTATGCTGCTCTAAGAAAGTTGTAGTTATGCCCTGGCCTGGAAGACTCAGAGAGAGAGGAAGGGTGGCCTTGTCTCATGCCTGAAAGTATCAGAGAGAGAGGAACAGCAGATGTGTCACTCTCCATTCTTCCCCAGCCAGGAATTGCCAAGAAGAGAGATAGAACATCAGGTTCCCAGGCTGATCTAGAAGTGTTGAAGAAAGGGGGAGAGAGAGAGAGAATATGGCTGGGCCCTGGCTGCTGCCAGATTCCATTAGAAATAGAGGGAGCATGGTGGCTCCCCAGCCCAAGCAAGGAAGTGTTGGGGAGAGAGGGAGTGCTGCAATGGTGGCCCAAGCCTCAGAACAGAAGCATCAGAGGGGCAGTGCATTGCTACATTCGTGACTCAGGAGCATCCACATCACCAGTTCTAGAAACTAGATTAAGTCTTCCCTATAGGAAGGAACAACTGTTTTCCAGTCAGCATGCAGTGCTGTCCTCTCTATGAGATACCACACTGTATCAGCAATCACCAGAGCTACAGACCTTCCAGCAAAAAAAGAAGCAATGACCAGAGCTGTGACTCCATCTGCATCTGGAGGAGCAAACATCTGACCTGAGGGTCCACCTCTACCTGGAGGAGCAATTGCCTGAAACTCAGCCCTGCTTGCTCCTGGAGCAATGATCAATGGAGTCACAGTCACCATCTACACCGATCCTCTGAAGCACAGGATCCACCTCTACCAATTAGAGGAAGAGATGGGTAGGTAACAGTGTAAGAACAGAACATAAAGATCTATATTGCATCACCAGAAAACAATGGTTCTTTATCAGAAAGACCTGAACATCCCAACACAGATGAAGCAGAAGAAAATGACCATAAAATAACTTCATAAAGATAATTGAATCCCTTAAAGAGGGAATGAAAAATACCCTTAAAGAAATGGAGGAAAAGACAAAAAAAATAGGAAGAAATCAACAAATCCCTTAAAGAAAACCAAGAAAAATCAAACAGGTAAAGAGAATGGATCAAGACTTAAAAACTGTGAAGAATTTTGATGGGACCTTGATGGGGATTGCATTGAATCTATAAATTGCCTTTGGTAGAATTGCCATTCCTAAAGAAGCTAAATAAGAAGGTGATCCCAAAGAAAAACATATAGCTATCCTCCTGGTTATGGGAAGTAGACAAGATTGCCGGGCAAAAATTGGGATCTTGGGGGTGGGGTGGGAGGGGGTAAGTGGAGATGGGGAGAGAAAAGTGAGAAGGGGAGGTTAGGGGGAACTTGGGGAAACGGGATGATTGGGATAAAGGAAGGTTGGATAGGGGAGCAGGGAAGCACATATGTTAATTAAGGGAGCCATCTTAGGGTTGGCAAGAGACTTGGACCTAAAGGGGCTCCCAGGGGCCCAGGGCGATGTACCCAGTAAGTTCCTGGGGCAGCTGAGGATAGGGAACCTGAAATGACCCTATCCTATAGGCATGCTGATGAATATCTTGCATATCACCATAGAACCTTCATCTGGCCATGGATGGAGATAGAGACAGAGACCCACACTGGAGCACTGGAGTGAGCTCCCAAGGTCCCAAGGAGGAGCAGAAGGAGGGAGAATATGAGCAAAGAAGTCAGGACCACAAGGGGTGCACCCACCCACAGAGACAGTGGGGCTGATCTATTGGGATCTCACCAAGGCCAGCTGGACTGTGACTGAAAAAGCATGGGATAAAACCGGACTCTCTGAATATGGCGGACAATAAGGGCTGCTGAGAAGCCAAGGACAATGGCACTGGGTTTTGATCCTACATCATGTTCTGGCTTTGTGGGAGCCTAGCCAGTTTGGATTTTCACCTTCCTAGACCAGGATGGAGGGGGGGAAGACTTTGGACTTTCCACAGGGCAGGGAACCCTAACTGCCCTTCAGACTGGAGAGGGAGGGGGAGAGGACTGGGGGGAAGGGGACAGGAGTGGGAAGAGGGGGAGGGAAAAGGTAGATGGGGAAGGAAATGGGAGGCAGGGAGGAGGCAGAAATATTTTTTCAATAAAAATTATATTACAAAAAAAGACTTAAAAACTGAAGAAGAAATAAAGAAAATACAAACCAAATGAATTCTGAAAATACAAAAGTTGAGTAAGTGATAAGAAATTACAGATGCAAAAATAAACAACTGAATGCAACAGAAGGAAGAGAGAATCTTAGGCATTGAAGGTACATTAGAGGAAATAGATTCATCTGTCAAAGAAAATGTTAAATCAAACAAGTTTTTAACACAAAATATCCAGCAATTCTGAGATTCCATGAAAAGACTGAACCTAAGAATAATAGGGATAGAAGAATGAGAAGAAATACCACTCAAAGGCAAAGAGAATATATTCAACAAAACACTAGAGCAAACTTTCCCAACCTAAAGAAGGACATGCCTGTGAAAATTCCAGATGCTTACAAAACACCAAATAGACTAGACAAAAAAAAAAAGTTTCCCTACCACATAATAAGCAAAACATTAAACACACAAAATAAAGAAAGACTATTAAGAGCTGCAAAAGAATAAGGCCTAGTAACATTTAAAGGCAGACCTATAAGAATTACAACTGATTTCTGAATGGAAACAATAAACGCCAGTAGATCCTGGGCAGGCATTATGCAGAAACTAAGAGACCACATATTCCAGGCCAGTTTGCTATACTTAACAAAACCTTCAATCACAATAGAAGGAGAAAACAAGATATTCCAAGACAGAACTAGATTTAAACAATACTGACCCATGAATCTAGCCATACAGAAAGTACTAGAAAGAAAATTCCCACCCAAAGAAGTTAATTACACAACCAGCCCCAAACACTGGTAGTTGGAGACTTCAATAAACCACTCTCACCATTAGAAAGGTCTACTATACTTAATAGACACATAAGAAAATTGACAGATATCATGACTCAAATGGACTTAGCAGACATCTATAGAACATTCCATCCAAACATAAAAGATTATACCTTCCTCATAGCACCTCATGGAAGCTTCTATAAAATTCACAACATGCTAAGAAACAATGTGAAACTCAGCAGATAGAAAAGAATCAAGTAACTCCCTGTATCTTATCAGATTATTGTACGTAAATTTAGAATTCAACAACAACACAAAATCCAGAAATCCTTCAAACTCATGGAAACTGAATATTGCTCAACAGAATCACCCCTGGGTCAAGAATGAAATAAAGAAAGAAATTAAAGACTTCCTAAAATTTTATGAAAGTGACTGTGCAAAATACCTAAACTTATGGGACACTGTGAAAACAGTACTAAGAAGAAAGTGCATAGCACTGAATGGCTACACAAAGAAATTGGAGAAATCCCATACTAGTGAATATACAGAACAAGTGCAAACTCTATAACACCAAGATGCAAATTTGCCCAGGAAGAATAGATGACAGGAAATAATCAAACTAGTAGATGAAATCAATAAAATAGAAAGAAAAAAGAAAGCAAGAAAGAAAGAAAGAAAGAGAGAGAGAGAGAGAGAGAGAGAGAGAGATGAAGTAAGGAAGGAAGGGGATAATACAAAAAATCAATGAAACAAAAAAATTGCTTTTTCAAGAGAATAAACAAGATAGACAAACCCTTATAAAAACTAACCAAAAGGCAGAGGGAGAAAATCCAAGTTAACAAAATCAGAAATGGTAATAGGGCATAAAAATAGACAGTGAGGAAATCCATAGAATCATCAGGTCATAGTTCAAAAATCTGTACTCTACAAAATTAGAAAACTTAAAAGAAATGGAAATTTTTCTGGATAAGCGTCATTTACCAAAATTAGATCAAGACCAGAAAAAAATATAAAATGGAAAAAAGCATATTCAACAAATGTTGCCAGCAGAAATGGACATCAACAAGTAGGAAAATGAAATAGATCCATATTTCTTGCCTTGTACAAAACTCAAATACAAATGGATCAAAGACCTTAACATAAAACCAATTGCATTTAATCTCATAAAAGAAAAGTGGGATTACAATGGAACACATTAGCACAGCAGATCACTTCCTAAATATACCCCAGTATCACAGACACTGAAAGCAACAGTTAATGAATGGGACCTCCTTAAACAGAAACACTTCTGTAAAGCAAAGGACACAATCAACAAGACAAAACAACAGCCTACAGAATGGCAAAAGATCTTCACCAATCTGACATCAGACAGAGGTCTGATCTCCAAAATATACAAAGAAGTCAAGAAACTGGTCATTAAAAGAACAAATCATCCAATAAAAGACTAGAGTACAGACCTAAACAGAGAACTCTCAACATATGAATCCAAATGGCTGAAAGACACTTAAGAAAATGCTAAAATTCCTAAGTCATCAGAGAAATGCAATTCAAAACAACTTTAAGATTCCATCTTACATCTGCAAGAATGGCCAAGATCAAAAACACTGATGACAACTTATGCTGGAGAGGTTGTGGGGTAAGGGAACACTCCTGCATTGCTGGTGGGAGTGCAAACTGGTACAGCCCCTTTGAATATTAGTATGGTGATTTCTTGAAAATTAGGAAACAACCTTCTTCAAGACCCTGCAATTCCACTTTTGGGTATATATCCAAAGGATGCTCAATCATACCACATGGATGCTTGCTAAACCATATTCATAGAAGAATTGTTCATAATAGCCAGAACCTAGATAAACCCTTCAACTGAAGAATAGATAAAGAAAATGTGGTACAAAAATAACTTTGCCCATTAAACAACAGGAAGCAATTTGTAGAATAACTACACCCATATTTTCAGATATGTTTTATAAATGTTCTTTTACATTTAAGAAGGGATATGCTAAAGCAATTTTTATTGGTATAGTTCTTGGCTTATTGATACAAACTTAAAGTCAATTTTGTTATATGTACATTTCTGCTCTTGATTAAGGTATTATATTTGTGAAGCTCATTTAAAAATGTAATGCATAATTAAGAAATATAGGCTAAAAGATAATCAATCATCTATAATAGTGAAGCTTGTAGTCATGTTAGGTTTTCTAAATATATAGAGATATATTTCAGTTAGATCAGTATTCTTTAAATCTTTCAGAGACCTTCAGAATGTGGGTTTATAATGTTTTAAAAAATTGAAACTTTTGATGTCAGTGAGACAAATCTGTTTCTGGCAGCAGTAACTACTTTAAAGGGAAGATGGGCATCAAAGAGGTTTCTTATGAAGTTGGTTAGCCATTTTTTGCAAGAAATTGCTCTTGCCTGGACTGCTTGATGAACTGGCCATGCAGGATCCACAGAGAAATGACTTCTGAACTTGCATAAAGGTGAGTCTGTCCTTTGGGGTTCCTGCTGCATGAAAGAGCCTGCCAGATATTCTGCAGGACACAGAAGAAAGTGACTGACAAACTGCCAATATAGGTGGAAATATCTTTGAAATTTCCTGCTTCGTGGAAAAGTCTGCTAGATACTATGGGCCTATAGGCTGAATATGAATGCACCAAAGGTACAGAAGATCTTTGAGTGACTGTCCTGGCAGCAAGATGTCTCTGTCAATCCTGGAGTTTTTGAAGTTGTTTTCAATGTTTTCCTGTTTACTTAGGTAATATTAGGTTGTTTTCCTGTTTACTTAGGTAATATTAGGTTGTTTTCCTGTTTACTTAGGTAATATTAGGTTGTTTTCCTGTTTACTTAGGTAATAGTATATCATTCTTAAATCTTTGATAAAGCTGAAAAATAGTTACAGATTTCCTTAGGTATGATAAAAGATAAAATAGATATAAATATTTTAACTAGAGTTTTTCCTTGATACCTGTATTTTATATGTAATTTTATTATGTTAAATTTTAAACTTTCCTTTCTATTTAAACAGAAAAGGTGAGGTGATGTTGGATTTCCCTTTGTACCATTGATTAATAAAGAAACTGCTTTGGACCTATAGCAGGGTAGAACTTAGGTAGGCAGGGCAAGCTAGCCCAAGTGCTAGGAGAAGGAATGGCAGAGTCAGAGAGAAGGGATGTAACCTTGGAAGAGATAGACGTACTGAAACTTTCCTGGTAGGCCATGACCTTTTGGTGATGCACAGATTAATGGGGATGGGTTAAATTAAAATGTAAGCACTCGCAAATAAGAAGTTAGAGCTAATCAGCCAAGCAGTGGTTTAAATAATATAGTTTCTGTGTGATTATTTCTAATGCTCAGCAGCCAGGAACCAACAAGTAGCCTCCATTCAACATCATTGTTTAATATTCAAGCACGTTGCTTATAAATATTGAATGTACTTTGATTTTGTTGTATCTTTAGACTTCAGGAGATTGAATGTAGCAACTCTGTTTAATATCTTTTCTTTTTCCTTGTTACAAGCCCTCAAAGAAGATTTTGATAGCAAACTATACTTTAAGGAATTGTTGTTGTACAAAGAGAAAATTGTAATAAACACATGCACATTGCAGGACTTGGTATTGGAAAATCATTCTCATGAATTTATTCTTCAAAATGACAATGACTCTACGTGCACTATTTAAGCATAGCCTGATTCATTTGCTTACTGAATTCATTTAACAAAAGATAATCTTCTCAGATGGATTTTTGAAAACATATTTCCTCCTCTCTTTTAAATAATGTGGAACATGGGGACAGACCCCAAATGTTTCTTCTATGAAATCTTGTAGTATGTTAGGATTATTCAACCACAAATCATAATTTTCAGCTAAAAGTTAATATGAAGCAAAATATACAATTCACTTCTGTAGTGTTTGTGCTCATTCTTCACCAGTAATTGTGACATTTCTAATTATTCCAATAGATTATAGTAATGCAGATCAGTTGTTACACCAGAGTGATTATTTTACTTAGCTTAGGGAATGTATATATGTTTTTTGAATGAGATCCTTTACACAACATCTTTATTGCTGTTTGAAACATTTAATTTAATCATTCAAAAAGTAAGAAGAGATCACATATCATAAGAAGGGAAATAAAAGATAAGACAGCAATTTGGTATGTTTTATCCAGACTAAGGAGGTGAGGGGGAAAGGCATGTGATACTGTTTCCATGGTCACAGAATATGATGCATAATTCTCATTCTGTTGTCATCTGTACAGAAATGCAAGGAAAAATTAAACTATAATTAAACAGGAAAGATTTTTTCCTTGAGAATGTATGAATGCAAACTTAAATAATAGCAATACAGAGGATAAAGAATGGATTGTACATAAACAGGTCCTTTCCTAGAATTCGCCAATACTTTGCACTTGGGATTCTATAGGAACACTTTCAACAAAGAATAATGATATTCTGTGACATATATGAAAATTCATATTGAGGGGTATAAAAGAATATACTGAAAACATCAACATGTTGTACAAGTAATACATGCCCAAATCTGTGACAAATAATAGCCCACAATCATAAATAAAGAAATATTTGTCAAATACAAGACAGACCTCTTGATGGAATATTCCTCAATATAAAAATGTTAACAATTCTGAACAAGATAAAGTTCATCATCATACTGATTTATAAATAAAAATATTCTATCATTCATTTTTGCAACTGTAAGGTATTTACCTTTAAAAGACAAATTATATTCTACTTTAATTTTGCCTAATTTGGAGTTCATGTTTTTCTTTGTAACATACCTATTTCTAATTTTTTATGTAATAAGAACATATCTAGTCAAATATCAAGATGTTAGGCATTGATTCTCTTTCTACTCACCGAGGGATGGTCATTATTTAGGACAAATATTCAAGATGTTCTGGCTATATATATTTTCTGGTGGAATGTTCTGGACCTTAGCAAATTCCTCAATTTTTTCATATTGTTCAGGAGTCAAAGTTTGACCTTTTCCTATATTGGATGACTGACAATGTCAGAGATATGTTCAGTAGATTTCTGAAGGAATTACATTGCTTCCTTAGTAGCCCAACTTCTCCAATTTCATCTATGCTGGGTGGGACAATACAAGCCATAATATTTTTTTCCAAATTCCATGGGCACATTTTATGAAGTCTAAATTGTGGTATTACATCACTTTTCAGTGTTTCATGATGTATCAAAAAAAAAACCCAACTTCTCTAGAGGGTTCACTCATCTCAAACCTACCCACTTTAAAAAAACATGACCCTAAAGAGTCATAGACGCCAGTCAATGAAATCTTAACATTTCTTCCAAGTCTATAACCTAGAGTTTATGTTTTAATTTAGTACCACATGTTCAAACAACACTCAAAATTGTCTGAAGTTTGGAAAATTTGTTCCCTTCTTTCCTGTGAGGAAATATGAACATGAACACATTCCAATGGTCTCCCTTATTACCCTAAGTCTTCCATGGCCATGATATTCAAATTATAATATCATATAAAAGTTGATCCACAAAAAAATCAGAGTGTTATTTAGTGGACAGGAGTTTGTAAATACCAGGATACTGTATTTGTGGGGTGAATTTGATTTAATCCTTAATTGCAGGGTGTTGCTTTTGTTACTATTTTTTTAAAAAAAAAACCACTACAATTCTTACCATAAACATAAGTCATGTTTGTTGTCTGGCCAGTTCTATCCACATTCTGATTGGCAAAGATTGTAAAATCTGGTGTTGAATACACAGGTTCAAACGTATTGTCACCTTCAACTGTAATGACAGAATAATTTCAAAATGAGTGTCACTTATTTTCTACTTTGTTTGATGTCACCTGTTGAATAAACATTAATATTTACCACAACTCTATCAATGATTTTGATTCACTATTATATGACCAATGTGTGCAAAGATATTCCTATAGTCATTATTTTGCATATCCCATTATAGTACTCTTTAAACCTGATAATAAATCTGAGGTACAGACACTTTCCCTGTTCTCTGAATTTCTTGTTTCAAGACCTATGTGATCACTATGGTGGCTATTCCTTTCCCTTTCAACCAGATCCAAAAGATCACTTATCAATTTCCAAAAAAAATATAAAACCTTGGTGTCACACCATGATAATACTTGGTGGGAAAAAGAATACACATGCAAAAAGAGTCTGTAGTAATGAGAAATATGCACAAATTTTTCCTCGTGTAAAATTATTGATGGAAAAGATATAAGTATGAACATTTCAAGTTTACTAGAAATTCATAGTGCGTGTGTCTGTCCCTGTGTGTATGAGAA
This sequence comes from Alexandromys oeconomus, assembly GCA_963919705.1. Lineage (NCBI taxonomy): Eukaryota > Metazoa > Chordata > Mammalia > Rodentia > Cricetidae > Alexandromys > Alexandromys oeconomus. The sequence goes on from CAWTZB010000076.1 coordinate 57,745, forward strand.
TTTTATGTACATATGGCTCTCTCTCTCCCTTCCTTCCCCCACTTTCTCACTTTTTCATTCTCTTTCTCTCTCCTCTTGCTGTGGGTGTGTGTGTAAAGAAGAGGTGAGCAGGCTGCGTTCCCCCAGGTCCCCGCATGACTAGCATTACAACAAAAATATCAACACCCAAATTGTATTCTTTTAAACACTTCCTGGACCATTAGTTTCAGCCTATTATTGGCTAATTCTCACATATTGCTTAACCCATTTCTAATAATCTTGTAGCACCACAAAGTGGCGGCTTACCAGGAAAAAAGTCAGCATGTCTGACCTGGTGGCTGGCTCCATTGCGGCTGCCTGTCTCTGCTTCTTTCTCCCAGCATTCTGTTCTGTTTACTACACCTACCTAATTTTCTGTCCTATCAAAGGGCCAAGGCAGGTTCTTTATTAACCAATGAAAGTAACACATAACCAAAGACTCCCACATCATTTCCCCTTTTTCCGTTTAAACAAAAAAGAAAGGCTTTCACTTTAACATAGTAAAATTCATATAAAAAAACAGTATCAAGCAAAAATTACAGTTACAGTATTTATATCTATTTTATCTTTATCATAACAATGGAAAACTATAACCATCTATCTATTCTTCAACTCCATCAAAGACTCCAGAAGGATATAATATTACCTAATTAAACAGAAATAAGCAACTTTCAAACTCTAGAAATGACAGAGACATCTTGCTGCCTGGACAGTCACACAAAGTTCTTTTGTACCGTTGGGGTATCCATCTTCAGCCTACAGCCCCATAGTATTCAGCAGACATTTCCACGAAGCAGGAAATTTCAAAAACAGTTCAGTCACTTTCTGCTGTGTCCTGTAGAATGCCTCGCAGACTCTTTCATGAATCAGGAACCCCGAAAGACCATCTCACGTTTATGCAATTTCAGCAGTCCTCTTTCTGAGAGTTCTTTGTGTCTAGTTCATACAACAGTCCAGGCAAGAGCAGTTTCTTGCCTAAATGGCTATCAAACTCCATAAGGATCCTCTTCGATGCCCATCTTCCTCAGAAAGTAGCTTGGTGTTGCCAGGAGCAGACATGTCTCATTGTCATGAAAAGTCCTAAGTTACTAAAACATTTTAAATGACATATTCTGCAGTCTTTGAAAGATATGAAGAATGCCTATCTAACTTAAATATATCTCTATATATCTAGAAAATCTAACACGACTACAAGCTCTATTATTATTAATGATTATCCATTAGCAACCTATATTTCCTAATTATACATTACATTTTTAAATGAACTACACAATCACAATACCTTAATCAATATCAGAAATACATATACATATAGCAAAATTGACCTTAAATTAGAATCAGTACACCAAGATTCATATCAATGCATATTATTCATATCTATATCATATCCCCCTTTAAATATAAAAGAACATTTATAAAGAATATTTGAGAATATGGGTGCAGTTATTTCTCTCCAAACTGCTTCCTGCTGTATGGGGCACTGGTATTTAGGTATTTCAGGGTATAACCTGTGTGCCAGGTTCATCTCAGTCATCAGCTGGGTGAAGTAATTTTCTGAAGGTGTTCACGGTGACCTTTCAGGAGGGTGTGGTATATCATACCATATGGGATAGAAGCAATCCATAGGGTCTCATTTTCTGTGAATACAAAAGAAGAAACTCTTTTCCAAAGCAAGATATCCTTGGATCCAAATTCTGAAGTCAAGGTATTTTCAAAATATCTATCTTGGATTAGTTCAGCAGCATTTATAAACAAATATCTTGTGGCAGCTGTTGCTCCTTTGTCAGCATTAAAACAATTCAAAGAGATCATAATAGCATACAATATCAAGATTCTTTGTGTATTTTCCATCTTTGTGCAGCTTTATTTAACTGCTATTTCTTTTATTTTTACTTTTACTTTTTGAGATAGGTTATCTGTATATCGTTGTCCTGGAATAACTCTGTAGACCAGGCTGTCCTTGAACTCTCAGAGATCCATCTGTCTCTGCCTCCCAGGCATTGGAATTAAAGGTGTGTCCTGCCAAACCTTGAAGTCACAGAGGTCAATCTACCTCTGCCTCCCAAGTGTTGGGATTAAAGGTGTTTACTACCACACCCAACTGAGTTCTGCCTTTTTTTTTTTACTTTAAGAACTTAACTTTTAGCCTGCATATATTTTTAACACACTGTAAAGCATTTAGAGATTTTTTTTTGTTTTTGAATCTCTCTTTACTGTATATATCTCTCATTTTCTGACCACACGAGCCTTTAAATTACTGAGCAATATGGGTAAGATTAAAGCCGGGGCTTTGCTGGCTGGATCCAGCCCATTCCTTAGCTTTCCAGCCTTGTGGCAGAGGTACTGGCTGTAGCCATTTTTATTGCCACAACTCTATGGTATTTCAAGGTCCCTGCCAGCAAGTAAGCTGCAGCAATCTACTCACAGACCATACTCAGTCAGACTGCCTGCCTGAAAGAGTCAGAGTTTACCCTGGCAGGATGGCCCAGAAAGCCGGCATTTTAAAATGGCACAGCTTTTTTCCTGCTACAGCTGAAAACTGAAAAGCATGTTCAGCTTTTCATCAACACATTTAAGAGTTTTGTGGCAGGACCTCTTAAAAGAGCTGCGAGGTTTTGCAGCTAAAGCTGAGTCAGGAATCCTCTCTTAGATGAGAGTGCTTGCTTGCCTCTAGCAAGCAGAGCAGACCTGAGAAATTGCTGCTACTAAGAAAACATGCTTTACTCTATTCTTTCCCAAGCTTTCTCAGGCTTTCTGTGGATTCAGTTGTCCATGTCTGGGTGCCATTTGTAGAAGGAGCTGTGGGCAGGCCTGATTTTCATCCCACCCAGCTCCTACATGGTTAGCTTTACACCAAGAATAACAACACACAAATTGTATTCTTTTAAACACTGTCTGGCCCATTAGTTTCAGCCTATTATTGGCTAATTCTCACATATTGCTTAACCCATTTCTAATAATCTATGTAGCACCATGAAGTAGTGGCTTACCGGAAAAGATTCAGCAGGTCTGACCTGGTGGCTGGCTCCATTGTGTCTGTCTGTCTCTGCTTCTTTCTCCCAGAATTCTGTTCTGTTTACTATGCCTACCTAATTTTCTGTCCTATCAAAGGGCCAAGGCAGTTTCTTTATTAACCAATGAAAGTAACACATAACAGAAGATTCTTCCATATCATTTGTGAGTCTGAAATTTACACTTACTGACACTAATTAAATGATAAAATTTGCTCACAAGAAAATAAAAGTAGTTTAGGATCTGGACATTTTTCTATTACAGGACTGCTTTTTAATATCCATGTAAAGTTTAGCAAACAATAGACTTTCCAGAAGAATGTGCACACCATTCATTTAAGACAAAACCAAGTGGCGCACAAGTTACAATTCAGGTGAATAATGTTGTTTTCATTTTAGCAAATTTACCAAATTTAAAGAGTCAGTCTGAAATTCTTCAACAGACGTTCCCCTACTTTTCAAAATTGAGTTTATCATCAAATGATCTAAATGTTATGATCTCAACAAAATATGATAAAATGAAACTTTAAAATTACACTGTTAAGTAAATCATCTATGAATCCAGGTTGATAGACAATGCCTTTAATATAATTACTTGATATCCTGAGGCATGAAGTTTTCAAACATGTTTGAGGCCAGAGAGACCTATTAGTGCTGGTCAGGCCTGTCCAATAACTAACAGAGATACTGTATGAAAGGAAAGACACTGAATATTATCTAGAAATAAAATTTCATGCAGAAAACTATTTGTAGATATTTTGTTAGCCTTACTTACATCTTCAGGTAATAGTGTTCTTCTCCATGTAAGCTTCAGGAGACCTCCAATATACTCTGATTTTGTAGTATAACTCTGTTTGAAGGGTTGATACATTTTTATGTAACCAAAATTTTTCTAGATTTATGTACCTAGGAGTGGCTTAAGTGTCAGCTTGTATGTGCACACTCACAATGCTTTTGTTCAGAGAAAGCTCCCAAATCCCATACTTACACTTTGCTCTGTACTTGCCATCTTCTTGCCTATTCCCAATGACATTGGTCTTTTTACATTGGCCATTTGCCCTAAAAAATAAAGAGAAATGATTCTTTATTCTTTATAACATTTGAATTTGTATTAAAGACCTTCAAGTATGAACCTGAAGAATAGTTGTACGGAACTGGAAGAGAAGTACCTATGTTTACCTCACTTCTCCTAACTCGTTTTTAGAAAATGTTATTCTGTTTGTAATCATGTATATGACTTCTTTTATTTGGGGCAATTGTAAAAATTTCTATAAAGGCTTTGATAGCTTCCTTATCTGAATTTAATTATTAACTGAGTATGATTGCTAATATGTTTATTTTCTTATTCTAGTCCAACAATAATAAGTACATTGAATTATATAATTGTGTTTTAAGTGATTTTATTTGTAATCTAAAACTTAAAATTGTGTCTGGAATATAGGAATGATTTAAAGCATTTGAAGTTCTTATGGTATTATACACTATTTCAAAAAAAAAATTACCATCCAAATGCCAGAGAGATGATCTTTGAATCCAGAGCATCAGAGACATACATATTGAATTTATTACATATTAGATTTATCTAAGATGGGTGTAGAAGAGTTTGTTATGACTTCCTTTACTGAATAACATAACATGTATGTCTTTGAACCAAATGCTCACACATAGTTTCAAATTACTATAAATGATATTCTTAGAATCTCCTACATAGAATATCTATTAGAGGAAAAGATGAGAAGAAATGGTAAGAACACATGCAAGACCACAAAGAGCAATACAACACCAGTAAAACATAAAGACACTATTACAGCAAGACTTGAACTAACAAATATAGATGAAGCAGAAGAAAATGACCTAAAAATTAACTTCAGGAGAATGTTTGAAACTGTTAAATAGAAAATGAGAGATTCTCTCAAAGAAATGGAGGAAAAGACAAAGAAAAAAATGGAAGACATAAGCAAATCCCTTAAAGAAAACCAACCAAGAAAAAGCAATCAAACATATGAAAAAAATTTCTCAAGACTTGAAAACTGAAATAGAGACAATAAAGAAAACACAAGCCAAGGGAATTGTAGAAATAGAAATCATGAGAAAATGATCAGGAACCACAAACACAAGCATGAACAGTAGAATACAAGAGATAGAAGAGATAATCTCAAGCACTGAAGTTACAATAGAGGAAATAAACTCATCAGTCAAAAATAAATAAATCTAACAAAAGCTTAACCCAAAATATCCAGGAAATATGGGACACCATGAAAAGGCCAAACATAAGAATAATAGGTACAGAAGAAGGAGAAGTTATTCAACTCAAAAGAACAGAAAATATAGTTAACAAAATCATAGAAGGAAACTTTTCCAACCTAAAGAAAGACATGCCTATGAAAATACAAGAAGCTTACAGAATATCAAATAGACTGGACCTGAAAAAGTTCTCTTGCCTCATATAATCAAAACAGTAAACATACAGAGTAAAGAAACAATATTAAGAGCTGCAAACGAAAAAGGCCAAGTAACATATAAAGGAAGACCTATCAGAATTACACCTGAGTTTCCATTGGAGACAATGAAAGCAAGAAGGTCATGGTCAAGCATTATGCAGACAATAGGAGACCCTGGATACCAGCCCAGACTACTATACCCAGCAAAACTTTCAATCACCATAGAAGGACAAAAAAAGATATTCCATGGCAAAACTATATTTAACCAATGACCAGCCACAGACCCAGCCCTAAACAAAATACTAGAAGGAAAACTCCAACCAAAGGAAGTTGGCTACATCAACAAAAAGACAGACAACTGGTGGTCTCATAGCAGCAAATCCCATAGAGGGGGAAATGCACAAATTAATATCACCAACTATAAAAACTAAATTAACAGGAGACAGCAATCACTGTTCATTAAAATCCCTTAAAATAAATGGACTCAACTCACCTATATAAAGTCACAGGCTAACAGACTGGATACAAAACCAGAATCTATCCTTCTTCTGCATACAAGAAACATACCTCAACCTCAAAGACAGACATCATCTAAAAATAAAGGGTTGGGAAAAATTATTCCAATCAAATGAACCTAAGAAACCAATGGGTGTAGCTATCCTAATATCTCACAAAATAGACTTCAATCTCAAATCAATCAAAAGAGACAAATAAAGATATTTCATATTAGTCAGAGGAAAAATCCATCAAGCAGAAATGTCAATACTGAACATCTATGCCCCCAAACAAGGGCATCCTCATATGTAAAAGAAACACTTCTAAAGCTTAAATCATACATTAAACCCCACACGCTAATAGTGGTAGATCAACACTCCCCTCTCAACACTGGGCAGATCAGTCAGACAAAAAAAAGTGAATAGAAATAAGGGAACTAACAGATGCTATTACTCAAATGGATGGAACAGACATGTAAAGAATATTCCATCCAAACATAAAATGATATACCTTCTTTTCAGCATGTCATGGAGCCTTCTTAAAAAATTTGAGCACATACTCGGTACAAAAAAAAAATACAAAAGAATTAGAATAACCCCATATATCTTATCAGATCAAAATGGTTTAAAACTAAAAAAATTGTAGTATTAATTTTAGAAAGCCCACAAACACATGTGAATTAAACCATGCTCACATGAATCATCCATGGGTCAATAAAGAAATAAAGAGATAAATTAAAAACTTTCAAAAATTCAATGAAAATGACCAAGTAAGATATCCATATTTATGGGACACAATAAAAGCAGTGTTAAGAGGATTGTTTATAGCACTAAATTCCTATATACATTAAATACATAAAGAAGTTGGAAAAATTCCACACTAGTGAATTAACATAACATTTGAAATCTTTAGAACAAAGAGAAACAAACTACCTAAGACAACTAAATGGCAGGAAATAATCAAATGGAAACTGAAATCAATAAAATATAAACAAAGAAAACAATACAAAGAATCAATGAGACAAAGAGTTGGCTCTTTGAGAAAATCAACAAAATAGACAAACCTTTATTCAAATTAACTAAAAGGCAGAGAGAATATGCAAATTAACAAAATCAGAAATTAAAAGGGGGACATAAAAACAGATATGGAGGAAATACAGAGAATCATGAGGTCATATTTTAAAAATCTGTACTCCACAAAACTGGAAAACATAAAGGAAATGGACAACTTTCTGGATAAATATCACTTACCAAAATTAAATCCAGACTAGAGAAACAAATTAAACAGACATATAAGTGTTGAAGAAATAGAAACAGTCATCAAAAGTCTCCCAAACAAAAAAGCCCAGGAAGAGATGGTTTCAGATCATAATTCTACAAGATTTTCAAAGAACCAATATTCCTAAATTATTTCACATGATAGAAACAGAAGAAACATTGCCAAACTATTTTTATGAGGCTCCAATTACCCTGATACCCAAACCTCAGAAAGACATTAATAAGAAAGAGAATTTCAGACCAATCTAACTCAAAACTTGATACGAAAATGCTAAATAATGTACTGGCAAGTCGTCCAAGAACATATCAGAACCATCATCCAACATCATCAAGTTGGCTCCATCCCAGAGTTGCAGGGATGGTTCAACATACAAAAATATGTCAATGAAATCTACCATATAAACATGCTAAAAAATAAAAACCAAATGATTGTCTCATTATATGCCACAAAAGCTTTCCAACAAAATAGAACATCCTTTCATGATAAAGATCTTGGCGAGAGCAGGAATACAAGAAACACTCTCTCCATATCTATTCAATATAGTTTTTGAGGTCTTAGCAAGAGCAATAAGACACCACAAATAGATCAAGGGATAAAAATAAAAAAAGAAGTCAAACTCTCACTATTTGCTAATGATATGATAGTTTACATAAGCAAGACCAAAATTCTACAAAGGAACTTCTACAACTCATAAACACTTTCAGTAATGTACCAGGATACAACATTAACTCAAAAAAAAAAAAAACCAATCAGTAGCCTTCCTGTACAAGTTAATAAAAGGGCTGAGAAATAAATCAGGGAAACATCACCCTTCACAATAGCCACAAATAGCATAAAATATCTCAGGGTAATTCTAACCAAACAAGTGGAAGACTTGTAAGGCAAGAACATTAAACTTTTGAAGAATAAAATTGAAGAAGACACCAAAAGTGGAAAGATCTTCCATGCTCTTGGGTAGGTACAATTAATATAGTAAAAATGGCAATCTTACCAAAAGCAATCTACAGATTCAATACAATAAACAGCAAAATTCTTCAGAGACCTCAAAAAGAATGATACTCAACTTAATATGGAAAGCAAAAAACCCAGGAGAGCCAAAACAATCCATCTTGTACAATTAAACAACTTCTAGACGTACCACAACCCATGACTTCAAACTCTAATAGAGAGCTACAGTACAGAAAATGTAGGGAGCCGATTTGAGTGGCTGCCATTACAAGATGGCATTTGGCCCTGGCCTCGCTTGATACCATAATAAAGGTTGCAGTTCTTCCACCAGAAAACAGGATGAGTTGTGATCTAGCTGCCCACACTTCCCCTGACAGGCAGGGGAACTTCCTTGTGGTCTGTAATTGACAGGGATGTTCCCCTGCTTTCTTTCCTGCCGGTGGGTCTCCAGAAAAACAGTTAAAGTATCAAAGTATCAAAGGTTGCTAGGCAGACTACCTATATAAGCAGCTGCAAATCAGAGCTCAGGGCCCCTTGCTTTCTGCTCTCCCTACAACCAAGAGGCTCCAATAAAGCGTGATTTGAGAAGAATCCTCGTCTTGTGGCTGTTATTTCCTGCTGGCCAGGGAGTTCGCCGCAAGAAAATATCCAAATATTAGCATAAAAACAGACAGAGTGATGAATGAAACTGAATTGAAGACCTGGATATTAATCTACACACCATCAAACACCTGATTTTTTGACAAAGAATCAAAATATATTAAATGGAAAAAAATCATATTTAACAAATGGTGCTGGTATAACTAGATATCAACATGTAGAAGAATAAAAATAGGCCTGATATATCACCATGAGCAGAACTCAAGTCCAAATTGATCAAAAAACTCAACATAAAATGAGCCAGACTGAACCTTATAGAAAAGAAAGTGGGAAGTACACTTGAATGCATTGGCACAGGAGAATAGTTCCTAAATATAACCCTAGCAGCACAGACACTGAGAGAAATAATAAATGGGACCTCCTGAAACTGAAAAGCTTCTGTAAAGCAAAGGACATGGCCAACAAGACAAAGTGACAGCCTACTGAATGGAAAAAGATCTTCACTAACCCCACTTCAGACAGAGTTTTGATAAAAAAAAAAAACCCAAGAAATTGATCATCAAAAGAACAAATAATCCATAGGACTGGGCCATTTCAGGCTCTTGCCCCAGCTGCCTAAGAACCTAGCTGGGGACATCTCTCTGGACCCCTGGGAACCCCTTTAGAGTCAAGACTCTTGCCAACCCTAAAATGGCTCCCTTAATTAAGATATATACTTCCCTGCTCCCATATCCACCCTTCCTTTATCCCAATCATCCCATTCCCCAAAGCTCTCCCCATCCTTCCCTTCTCACGTTTTTCTCCACATCTCCCCTTTCCCCCATTCCTCTCCACCCCCTAGTTCCCAGTTTTTGCCCAGCAATCTTGTCTACTTCCAATATCCAGGAGGATAACTATATGTTTTTCTTTGGGTTCACCTTCTTATTTAGCTTCTCTAGGATCACAAATTATAGGCTCAATGTCCTTTATTTATGGCTAGAAACCATTTATGAGTGAGTACATCCCATGTTCATTTTTTTGGGTCTGGGTTACCTCATTCAAGATAGTGTTTTCTATTTCCATCTATTTGCATGCAAAATTCAAGATGTCATTGTATATATTCCACACTTTCTGCATCCATTCTTCCTTTGAAGGGTATCTAGAATGTTTCCAGGTTCTGGTTAATGAATATCTTGCATATCACCATAGAACCTTCATCTGGCGATGGATGGAGATAGAGACAGAGACCCACATTGGAGCATCTGACTGAACTCCCAAGGTACAAATGAGGAGCAGATGAAGGGAGAACATGAGCAAGGAAGACAGGACCGCGAGGGGTGCACCCACCCACTGAAACAGTGGGGCTGATCTAAAGGGAGCTCACCAAGGCCAGCTGGACTAAGAACGAAAAAGTATGGGATAAAACCGGACTCTCTGAACATGGTGGATAATGAAGGCTGCTGAGAAGCCAAGGACAATGGCACTGGGTTTTGATCTTACAGCATATACTGGCTTTGTGGGAGCCTAGCCTGTTTGGATGCTGACCTTCCTAGACCTGGATGGAGGAGGGAGGACCTTGGACTTCCCACAGGGCAGGGTACCCTGACTGCTCTTTGGACTGGAGAGGAAGGGGGAGGTGAGTGGGAGGTGGGGGAGTGGGGGGAGGGAAAAGGGAGGCGGGGAGGAGGCAGAATTTTTTTAATAAAAAAGAACAAATAATCCAATAAAAAATGGAGTACCGACCTAAAGAGAGTACTCTCAACAAAGGAATCTAAAATGGCTGAAAGACCCTTAAGGAAATGCCCAACAACCTTAGACATCAGAGAAATACAAATCAAAACATCACTCAGATTCCATCTTACATTTGTAAGAATGACCAAGATCAAATACACGGATGACAACTTATGCTGGAAAGGTTGTGCGGTAAAGGGTACACTTCTGCAGTGCTGGTGGGAATGCAAACTGGTACAGCTGTTTTGGATGTCAGTGTTGTGATTTCTCAGAAAATTAGGAAACAACCTTCCTCAAAACCCAGTAATACCACTTTTGGGTATATATCCAAAAGATGCTCAATCATGCCACAAATATTGTTCTCATCTCTGTTCTTTGCAGCATTGTTTGTCATAGCCAGAACCTGCAAACAACCTAAATGTCCTTTGACTAAAGAATGGATAAGGAAAATGTGGTACATTTACACAATGGAGAACTACACAGCAGAAAAAAAAATCTTGAATTTTGCAGGCTGATGGATGGATCTAGAGAACATCATTTTGAGTGAGGTATCCCAGACCCAGAAAGATAATTATCACATGTACTCACTCATAAGTGGTTTTTAAACATAAAGCAAAAAAAAAAAGCCCAAAAATCACAATCCCAGAGAACCTAGACAACAATAAGGACCCTAAGAGAGGCATACATAGATCTAATCTTCATGGGGAGTATAAAAAGACAAGATCTCCTGAGTTAAATTCAGGAGGACTGTAACCTTGGCGGAGGGCCTAAGGGGGGGGGGGGGGATAGAGGCAGAAGAAAGTATACAGCTCAACAAAAATCAATAAAAAAAGAAAAAAGAAAGTAATATGTTTAACATTCTGAGTCCATGTGTTGTTATGAATAAGGTTATTAAATATCTTCTCAATATATGAACTTTCTATCAACTATTTCTTCAGTGTATCTCTAAGTCACCAACATGTAAATTCTGACAAAGTTCATCTCTATCCCGCTCTTTCCCTCTCTCTCTCTCTCTCTGTCTGTATCTCTTTTGTTCTCTCTCTGTGTTTGTTGTCTGTCTGTCTCTATCTTCTTCATTGGACAATGGAGAACGATGATTTTTGTAAAAACATTTTTTCCTCTGTCCTCTATAGATTTGATAGCTTTAAGTGATAAGTTCTCCTAAATACCTCCCAGCTTTGCTTCTTAAATGTAGTGATCTTGCATTTTCCTATATGTAGCTCTCTGTACTGTGGAAACAACTCAGGAAATTCTGACTATGTATATTCATTTTACTGAACAATTAATGCACTGTAAGGAGTGACCTTTTACTGAGTGGAGTGACAAATCACCTCAGAGTCCACAATATCAACAGTTCCTGCAGCTTTGTTGTCATGTTAATCCTCGGCAATTTGCCTCATCTGCTCAGGTTGAGATCAAATCAGAACAGTTTCTACATATTCCCTTCTTCTTCCATCTCACTCTCCTCTCTGACATTAATGTGCAAGGAAACTACCTGTGTCTTTGTGTGAGTATACACATATGCACAAACTAAGTTAAGGGTATCGTTTTCTGGAAAGATTTATAGAACACTAAATAAATTTATTCACTCTATTTCCCTTGCTTTATCTTGTTTTATCTAATAAAACACTCATGTTAGTTCATCAAATTTTCAGAATTTTGATTATGACAACAATTAATTTAAGAGATTTTTTTCCCTGAATTATGACAGTGTAGAGGGGGATATTGGATGGTACAGAAGGAAGAAATGTAAGAAGCAATTGGTGTGGCTATAATATATCTTAATTTTAAAGGAATAAAAAATTAAAATTTAATGTCTGCTATAAATACATCCCTCTATCTGAAACCCATTCCTTAAAATTTCTTTCACATTTCCTTGAATTTTATTTTATATTCATCTTATGAGTAATGAGTCTTATATCAAGGTTTTGCTCAAAGGAAAAACTCAGGCAATCTCTTCCATGGTATATACAACTTTACATACATAAGCTATTTGTCCTTATTTTGTATGTCTGATTCTTAGGTCCACACATCCCACAGAGAAACCAATGTACTTCTCCATAATTTATTTTGTTTCTTCTTGTCTGTCTTTTTTTTTTTTTTTTTGCAAAAGTAAACTTGTCAGACTCGAGAATCAGAAGCTACAGAATTGAGAAAGGGTTCCTGTTAGGAGTAACTCAATTGAAACTATGTATATATGGAAATGCCTTATCCTTCAAGATGTGTAATGATATATAAAAGTAGTCAACAAAGGGGAAAATAACATAGTTAACATTAAGAAGATTCAAATGAATCACAGTCCTGATACAAAACATATGAAGTTCAGTGCTCTGTTATATTAGTAAAATAATCCAAACTCAAATGTCAATGTGTTCTTTACATATCAATAGCTATTCTAATACATTTTGGTGTCTTCAGTTGTGATTAACTTACATCATTTTCCTTCTTTTCCGTCAAGTCTCTCACAGCTATCCAAACTTAAACATCTGTTTTGCACTCACCCATTCAACATCAGACCCATTTACTTAAATGATTACTTCTATTGTCATTCTTCATATTTGATTCATCTGGGAAGAGTCATTTGTTTTCCTCCTTGGCGTTCTAAATAGTACTTTCTGGAAAAAGGGGAGAGAAATGATAAGAAAGAAAATTTAGGATCTTTGGTGCAGTTAGATTATGTGTACCATGTGTCCTAACTCTATGGTAACTTCAGCCATATGGACCAAACCACAACCTCTGAGACGCAACCAAGCTCAGAATACAAAATTTATATTGTTCTGGCAGTAACACTCTTAGACTGATAAATCATTCAAAAGAAGATTTGTTATTCTGGATATTACCTATTTCTTAGTCTATCATTCCAGTGGGAAGTCAATCAGCCCGAGGCTTAGTTTCTTTTAATATACAAATTTTTATGCACATGTACATATATAATCTTAAATTGACATGCATATAAAGTATAGCTTTAGGTAAATATAAAATATAAACACAAAATTTAAAAAATAAATTAAAATATGATTTCTTGAGGATTCATCAAATGTCTTTGTTCTTATTTCCAGTACCATTCCACTGTTGTATTAAATTATCTCCTTCATCCCCACTTGAAACCTTGGCCCTATGATTCTGTTTTCATCTTTATATATCCTTTATTTATCATTAACTTCCCAGTCTGCAGGCCTAACCTGCATTAGGTTTTTTTACACTGTCCTGATGTTTTTGTTTACTAAACAATGTACACTCAGATCTATAAATTTATAGCTGGGAAATCCAGATGAAAAAGAAAATGTGATGTTTATGGTGTCTTGGCCTGGCTTTTCTCACTCAGTATGGGCTTTCTTGCTTCATTTCATTTACCTGTAAATTTCAAGACCCATTTTTATTTAAAGATGAATTGTGTTCTATATTACATGGTAAGCACTTTCGTTATCTATTCTTTACTTGAAGAGTATTAATGTGGTTTACATTTTTCAGCTATTGTGAAATAAGCAATAGTTAACGTGACCTAAAACATGTCCTTGAATAAGAAGTTAATTTCTTTGGGTATGTGACATGCAATGGTATAGTTGTTTCATATGCTAGATTTGCTGTCAACCTCTTGACAATAATCCACACTGGCTTGTAGAGTGGTAAAATTTAGCAAACCCACCAAGAGTTAATAAGCACTGCCTTTTCCCTTCACCCTTTCTTGCTTTTCCTGTTTGTTGCCTTTGCCCTTCTTACTTGAGTTTGAAGAAATTTTAACAGTGCTTTGATACGGATTTCTAAATGACTAGTACAGACAGACAATTTTATGATACATTTTGAGCAATTTCCCTCTCTCTCTCATTTAAAAAATGCACAAGTTACAAGCTCTTGAATGGAGTTTAGTATCTGCCTCTATTTTTGGAGTTCTTCATATATTCTGGACTTTAATCTTGCCAGTGGTAGAGCTAGCAAAGATTCACTCCATTTTTGGGCTTCCTCTTCACACAGTTTATTGTTTCTTTTACTATATATTTTTTTCTCTTATGAAGTCATACTTGTAAACTTCTAACCTTAATTCATGTGCCATATAGTTGCCTGAAATGAAACTTTAATAGACATTGTGTATATGTTGGGAGATCTGAATTAAGAGCTCACTTATGTGGTTTACCATTCTATACTAAACTATGGGCCATTTAATTTTTTTTTTTGATGAGAGACATTGTCTTCAATATTTTATCTATTGGAGAGGACTCAGGAGTCCCACTGTTTTCCAAAGCTACCTATAGTCACACTGATAAGATAAATTCTTAAAAATAAAAAAAAAATGGATCTCTAAAAAAAGCCTCTTAGTTAGAGGAGCTTTGAAGTTCTCAGACCATAAAGATATGAGAAATGTGAGATAAGAGTAAGCAGAATAAAAATATTCTGGTGTGTGTGTGTGTGTGTGTGTGCATACATACATGCATACACACACTTGGAATTTTGAAAGAATAATTGTATTTAATCAATACATGGTACTGGGGATATACATGGCATACTGCTTACTTGAACAAATAAGAAAATAATTGTAGAGTCAAAAATAAAGTATGAAATATTAATAAATTATATGATTTCAGATTCAGGGAAATGGCACATGACTCACACAGAGTCCTTGAACTCCCTCCATCCTGCCCAAAGAATATATCCTAAGGTTTGTGAAACTCTTGATATTTGTGTGTTCCAACGCTTATGAAATAATTAGTGGAAGTCTGAATAATTTTAATATTTGATCATGTAGCCTAGTTTTCTGCTTTTGGCTCTGATGTTTCTTGAAAGAATGACTTCCATCTACCAGTGAGCAATAAGGAGGATTTTAAAAACCAAGTTGACATTAGATTAATAACTGATGGATGTATTTTTATGCTTGTTGACATTTTAAAGGAACAGGGAGAATCAGTCACTACTTGTTCTCAACAACTGTGAGGATAAGTTTCTTGGCATGATATTCAGGTTTAGTACTGTAATAAGAGGGCAGTTTTAATGCATTGAATTAATGCATTAACTCATTGGTATTTTCCCTAAGGAAAATGACCCAGCAATACCACTCTTGGGAATATATCCAAGAGATGCCCTATCATACAACAAAAGTATATGCTCAACTATGTTCATAGCAGCATTGTTTGTAATAGCCAGAACCTAGAAACACCCGAGATGCCCTTCAATGGAATACATACATATTAGAGTGCCTCTCAGCAGTAAAAAACAATGACTTCTTGAATTTTGCATGCAAATGGACAGAAATAAAAAACACTATCCTGAGTGAGGTAAGCCAGACCCAAAAAGAGGAACATGGAATGTACTCACTCATATTTGGTTTCTAGCCATAAATAAAGAACATTGAGCCTATAATTCGTGATCCTAGAGAAGCTAAATAAGAAGGTGAACCCAAAGAAAAACATATAGGTATCCTCCTGAATATTAACCTTCATCAGGCGATGAAAGGAGACAGAGACAGAGACCCACATTGGAGCACCAGACTGAAATCTCAAGGTCCAACTCAGGATTCAGATGGAGAGAGAGCACGAGCAAGAAACTCAGAACCACGAGGGGTGCACCCACACACTGAGACAATGGGGATGATCTATCGGGAACTCACCAAGGCCAGCTGGCCCGGGTCTGAAAAAGCATGGGATAAAACCGGACTCGCTGAACATAGCAGACAATGAGGACTACTGAGAACTCAAGAACAATGGTAATGGGTTTTTGATCCTACTGCACGTACTGGCTTTGTGGGAGCCTAGGCAGTTTGGATGCTCACCTTACTAGACCTGGATGGAGGTGGGTGGTCCTTGGACTTCCCACAGGGCAGGGAACCCTGATTGCTCTTTGGGCTGGGGAAGAAGAGGGAAATGGGAGGCGGTGGAGGAGAGGAGGCAGAAATCTTTACTAAATAAATAAATAAAAATAAAATAAAAAAGAAAAGTTTTCTTCTCTCCACTGTTCAAATTCTTAAATTTTAGTGTGACCATTCACACTAAAGATTCTCGAAATTTCTTCTTAAACATTTAGATCTATGGCATGCCTGTGCATAACTCTACCCTACCCTCAAATAGCTTTTCTTATAGATCTTCAATTTACCAGAAAAGCAAAAAGCCTACAGCAACAGCAGAAAACATCAATCCTTGTTGCGGAGAATAAGATTTTATTGAGCTAATATACAGGAAAATTCTTTTTCATAGGATATCCCCTGACAAGATACTTCTTTAGATTTCCATTAAAGCAGAGTGATTTTCCTGTTCACAAATTTACTTTGACACTTTAAGCACTGTTGCATTATGAAAGAAATATAAATTCTGTTTTAGAAAAATAATAAGTAAAAATAAACAGTAACAAGATAAATCAATCATGACAACTCAAGGAAGTAAATACATATTTTCATTTCATATAATGACACAACTCCTCAGAGTCTCCAAACTCAAGCAGTGCCGTTGGCTTTGGTTTCTTCCACATTCCAAGAAAAAATTGTCTCATAAATTCAGATTGAAGTTGAATTAGAACAGGTTTCTTTTATCATTTACTTCATGGTTCTTCTTACTCTTCTAAATGACAGGAATACCTCATGGGCATTCCCTCTGTACTTGCTGGAGTGAAATATATGCACAAGCTAAGAAGAAGGAGAGACATAGAAGTCAGGTTATAAATGGAATACACAAAATTAAACTAAAAATTCCTTTTCTTTGAAGTTGTTCCTGAACACTGAAATAGTCTTTCATTTATTGATTTTCTTGGGTTTCTATGTTTCACAAAACATTGATAGTAGCTCGTCAAGTATTCACAGCATTTAAATAAAAGTGAAAGGTGTGTTCTATTATTACATCTGTTTATTTTAAATATTAAAATGCAATGAGGTTCTAATTCCTTCAAATTTTTATCATGTTTTATACTAATCTTAACAGCAAAGAACCTAAAGTGTTTATTTTTATCTAATTTACAGGAGTCAACTAGTAAGAATAACTATGAATTATGAGTTCAGTGAGTGAAAATACCAAGAATATTGTACCTGAGATTCCTTCTTTCTGATATTTAAATCCTATCCTAATCTTGTTGTGCTGTCCTTCCCCTCTTCCTAGCCCATCCTTTTACCTCCTTTTTCTTTCCCCTTGCCCCGTCTACTACCTCTCACCATTTTTTTTTACTCAGATACAGTCCAGCACATGCTGGATATCAGCCAGCCAATGTTTATCAAGCTGGACTGTTGCCAATATTTTCAGGTTAGCCTGCATACATAAAATGTTTCAAAAAGGTTGATTTAAATTTAATTCTGTCAGCATAATCAAAAAAAAATTAAATTTTGCCACAGACTGTGAGTTTTAGACAAAGATAACTGACTGTGTTGTCTCTTCTTTTCCCTAAAACCTACACATTTTCTTTATCCTAATCAATATTGAGCTTAAGTGGAATACATTTGGAGGACAAAGTTCATCCTCTTAGGCTAATTTTAGGAGCCAAACAGCTGCTTGTTCAGATGTGCTCTTTCATTGCACTGAAGCTTATCAAATATCTTAGTTTAGCAGTTTACTGTCGCCCAGGGATCCTCTTGTTACCATTTCCTCACTTCAAGATGAACAAGTATACAACCCACATCCAGCATATTATATAGATCATGCAATGAACATAGATCTTCAGGCTTACCCCTGAACATACTTTGTTGAATGAGGTATCTCAAATGAAACTAAAATATGAAAAATTTTGAGACAGAATCTCCATATGTAGCACAGTTTTGTGTATCTCTGCAACCACCATGGTCAGCAGGGTAATGATTCACAGATGGCAAGTAAGTGGTTTGGTTCAAAATGACTAAATAATCTTTGTTAGTCTGGCACCAAGTAGTTTATTCTAGCAATATTTAGGCACCACACAATTTGGTAAAAAATGGCCTGGTGTTTATTAACTCAATGCCATGTACACAATAAATCACAAAGTAATCCAAACAGGACTCTCTGAACATGGCTGACAATGAGGGCTGATGAGAAGCCAAGGACAATAGCACTGGGTTTTGATCCTACTGCATGTACTGGCTTTGTGGGAACCTAGCCTGTTTGGATGCTCACCTTCCTAGACCTGGATGGTGGGGGGAGGACCTTGGACTTCCCACAGGGCAGGGAACCCTGACTGCTCTTTGGACTGGAGAGGGACAGGGAGAGGAGTGGGGGGAGGGGAAGAGCAATGGGGGGAGGGGGAGAGAAATGGGAGGTGGGGATATTTTTTCAATTAAAAAATATAAAAAAAAGATTGTAAACCCCATTGATGCATTGATTTTTGAAGTTGCTAGTAAAGAATCATTATAAAGACGAAAAAAAGATGAATTAGATAAGAAATTTTAGACAAAGATAGGATAGATACTAGAAGATTTTTTTTAATTTTGCCAAATGCAAATGTACTAAATCTTGTAACTATAATTTTTGTTTGATAACTGTTTTGTTATATGTAATTTTACTATGGCAATGCTAAAATTTTCCTTTTTTAATTAGACAGAAAAGGGGGAAAAAAAAGAAAAGAAAAGACCCAACATGTATGCATCAAAACTCTTTACAAAGTACATGAGACACATTCCTGGTGAGGGAGAATTGTCTGTATTCTGTCAATTATGATTTAAATAAATGCTGATTGGCCAGGCAGGATGTATAGGTGGGAAAAGCAGACAGGAAGTAAATTGATACAATGAGAACAGGAGAATTTTGGGAAGGAGGAAGCTGATTCCTCCCACACCTGCCCAGACCATCGAAGCAACAGAATATAATCTGCCCCACTGAAAAAGGAACTGCACCACATGGCTAACATAGATCAGAAAAAAATGAGTTAATCAAGATGTGAGAGTTAGCCAGTGAGAGGCTAGAGCTAATGCGCCAATCAGCTTATAATTTATGGAGACCTATGTGTGATCTTCCTTGGAGCTAAACAGTTGTGGGATACTGGGCAGAACAAAAACCCCAACAAACAAGCAGGCCCAACCTGTCCATGTTACACACTCCATAATAATGGGTGTTATAGAATGACTGCATGCAACACCTTTCATTAATTCAGGTTCTGCAGACTGATGAGATAATCCAGATCACAATAAGGGTCTAGGAGAGGCTCTGGTCTAGTCTCTGTCACACAGATAGTACAAAGGGCACCCAAGTCCCAAGCCTTGTGGACTGATAACAGGTTATGGGTTACTATCTTTGAAGGGACAACCTCATGCCATGTGGCTAACATCCTAGATCTCAAGTACTTTTCTTTGAGCATAAGCTCCTCAGTTCTTTCTACATTGTTAGACATTGAAATTATCATTAAGCCTTGCATGATATCATCCATTGTATTATTAAAGAAAGTAGTAAAAGTTGCAAAGGAAATGAAAATGGCCATATGACCTATTATCCAGCAGGTGGCGCTGTTTCCAAGTCGTGACTAGAACCAAAGTAAATGTGACAGAAACAGGGTCCTGTTTCAGAGTCTGCCTTAGTATTTGTTAAAGACTGGGAAATATGAGTTGCTCAACAAAGTAAATGTTATTAAATCAATCCTAAACACAGAACCAGAAACCCAGAATCCAGGCACAGAGAACAGCAACCCAGAAGCTCCATATGCCTCCATGTGACAAAGAGTTGCCCTAAGGGGTTGAAGCGTTTGGCATCTGCTTGCTCTCTGACTCGTGCTGCAAGGGGGATTTAAAAACCTCTCAGAAAAAGAGCAAACCAGGTGGGCAGAGACTGTCCAGGCCCATGAAGCCTGGGAAGCATGGAGTTTAAATCCAAATGAGAAGATAAATGAGACAGTGTGTGGGGACTTGAAGCAGATCCGAGGCGTGTAAAGAGAAATATAAAGAATTGCAGTAGGATGCCGGGCGATGGTGGCGCACGCCTTTAATCCCAGTACTCGGGAGGCAGAGGCAGGTGGATCTCTGTGAGTTCGAGACCAGCCTGGTCTACAGAGCTAGTTCCAGGACAGGCTCCAAAGCCACAGAGAAATCCTGCCTCGAAAAAAAAATAAATAAATAAATAAATAAATAAATAAATAAATAAATAAATAAATACACTTAATCATAAATGTTAAAAAAAATTAAAAAGAATTGCAGTAGGAAAAGCCACTGTGCAATATTCTATATTGAACTGCTGGCTCCATGCACAGGCTGCAGTTGAGGTCGGGTTGGTATCAAGCTGAGCTGGTGGCAGGCAGCTATAACCAAACGTTGGGTGCCAGATGAAGGCATAAGTCACAAAACAATCCCATACCAGTTTGGAATTATGATTAGTAAAATGGTTATTTATTTAAAGGGAAAAACTTACAGATCACTGTCCTAGACAACAGCCCTCTGCATGACCAGGAAAGGAGTCTTGTAGCCAGAAGCAGAGCTGGAAGCAATAGAGTGAGCACATGGCTACCACTGCTTTTTAAAGCAAAAGAGACCATGCCCAAGTGGGCTGTTATCTTAAAGGCTATTGGCTGAAGGAGGGGAAGAAGCTCCCGCAGCAGATATTTAAGTGTTTTTGAATGAGATACCTTTCACATGGTCTTTATTGCTTCTTACAACACTTTAATCAATCATTTCAAAAGTAACAAGAGTTCATAAATTATGAGAAGGGAAAGAAAAGGCAAGTGAGAAATTTAGTATGTGGTATCCTGACTTCACAGGAGAGGGGATACTTCATTTAAAAGAAATGGTGATTTATATGTGATGTTGTTGTCATGGTGAAAAGGATATGATGCATAATTTCATTACCCCTTTCATCTCTGCTGACATTAAAACATGGTTTAACAGATGGGAAAGATTTTGTTTTTGAGAGGGCATGAATGTAAAATTAAAAATCTGTACCTCTGAGGGAGTAGGCAGGAACCAGATATCTCTGCAGGTCCAGTCATGCGTCTGGGAGTCCAGAGGGAGTAGGCCTGAGTCAGGACTTCTGTGGGTCCAGGTGCTGATCTGGGACATCAAAGGGAATAGGCAGGAACTAGAAACCTCTGTGGGCACAAGTGTGAGTTGTAACATCTGAGGGAGGAAGCCTGAGCCAGGTCCTCTGTAGTTCTGGGTGCACCTGAGCCTGGGAACTTTGAAGGAAAAGTCTGGAGCCTCACAAAGTCCAAGCCAAGGACCTCTGCAGGAGGGGATCCAGAACAGGATTTACAGAAACAGGTAGGTCAGTAACCTAGGCCAAAGTAGGCCTGAAACAGCAAACTCCAAGTGAGTAGAGAAATGCACAGGAACACAGAGTAACAAAATGGTAACTAAAACTGTGGCACTAACTCTAACAGGAGGAACAACTATCTGAGCCTTGGATTCACTGGCAACTAGAAGATTAATCAACAGAATCACCGACAGCACCAAACACACCTATCAGAGGAAAAGATAAGTAAAAAACTTAAGAACACATGCAACACCACAAAGAGCAACAAAACATGACTAAAACCTAAAAACCCTAAAACAGAAAGACTTGAACAACCAAATATAGATGAGGCAGAAGAAAATGACCTAAAAATAACTTCAGGAGAATATTTGAAACTCTTAGAGAATAAATGAGAAATTCCCTCAAAGCAATGGAGGAAAAGGCAAACAAAATTTTGGAAGACATCAGCAAACCCTTAAAGAAAACCAAGAAAAAGCAATCAACCATATGAAAGAAACTATTCAAGACATGAAAACTGAAATAGAAACGATAAAGAAAAAACAAGCCAAGGGAATCATTGAAACAGAAATCATGAGCAAACAATAAGGAAACACAAACACAAGCATGAATGGCAGAATACAAGAAATGGAAGAGAGAATCTCAAGCGCTAAAGATTCAATAAAGGAAATAGACTGATCAGTCAAAGTAAACATTAAATCTAACAAAAGCATAACCCAAAATATCCAGGAAAAATGGGACACCATGGGAAGGCCAAACATAAGAATAATAGGATAGAAGAAGAAGTTCAACTCAAAAGCACAGAAAATATATTTAACAAAATCATAGAAGAAAACTTTCCTAATCTAAAGAAAGACATGCCTATGATGATACAAGAAGGTTACAGAATGTCAAATAGACTGAATCGAAAAAAAAAGTCCCTTTACCACATAATAATCAAAACACTAAACATACAGAATAAAGAAAGAATATTAAGAGCTGCAAAGGAAAAAGGCCAAGTAACATAGAAAGGTAGACCTATCAGAATTATACCTGAATTTTCATTGGAGAAAATAAAAGCCAGAAAGTCATGGTCAAGCGCTATGCAGGCATTAAGAGACTATGGATGCTAGCCCAGACTACCAACCCAGCAAAACTTTCAATCACCATAGAAAGACAAAAAAAGATATTCCATGACAAAAACAGATTTATCCAATACTTACCCACAAACCCAGCCCTACACAAATTACTAGAAGTAAAACTCTAACCCAAGGAACTTGGCTTCACCAACAAAAACAAAGACAATTGATGGTCTCATAGCAGTAAATCACAAAGAAGGAAAAACACACAAATTAACATCACCAACGATGAAAACTAAATTAATAGAAGATAGCAATCACTAGTCATTAATATCCCTTAATATAATGGATTCAACTAACCTATAAAAAGGCACAGGCTAACTGATTGGATATGAAAATAGAATCCATTCTTTTTAATTAATTAATTAATTAATTTGTATTTATTTATTAAAGATTGCTGTCTCTTCCTCACCGCCGCCTCCCCTTTTCCTCCCCTCCCCCAATTAAGTCCCCCTCCCTCTTCAGCCCAAAGAGCAATCAGGGTTCTCTGCCCTGTGGGAAGTCCAAGGACCACCCACCTCCATCCAGGTCTAGTAAGGTGAGCATCCAAACTGCCTAGGCTCCCACAAAGCCAATACGTGCAGTAGGATGAAAAACCCATTGCCATTGTTCTTGAGGTCTCAGTAGTCCTCATTGTCCGCTATGTTCAGTGAGCCAGGTTTTAACCCAGGCTTTTCCAGACCCAGGCCAGTTGGCCTTGGTGAGTTCCCGATAGAACATCCCCATTGTCTCAGTGTGTGGGTGCACCCCTCGCGGTCCTGAGTTTCTTGCTCGTGCTCTATCTCCTTCTGCTTCTGATTTGGACCTTGAGATTTCAGTCTGGTGCTCCAATGTGGGTCTCTGTCTCTGTCTCCTTTCATCGCCTGATGAAGGTTAATATTCAGGAGGATGCCTATATGTTTTTCTTTGGGTTCTCCTTCTTATTTAGCTTCTCTAAGAACCCGAATTATAGGCTCAATGTCCTTTATTTATGGCTAAAAACCAAATATGAGTGAGTACATCCCATGTTCCTCTTTTTGGGTCTGGCTTACCTCACTCAGGATAGTGTTTTCTATTTCCATCCATTTGCCCGCAAACTTCAAGAAGTCCTTGTTTTTTACTGCTGAGTAGTACTCTAATATGTTTATATTCCATACTTTCTTCATCCATTCTTCAATTGAAGGGCGTCTAGGTTGTTTCCAGGTTCTGGCTATTACAAAGAATGCTGCTATGAACATAGTAGAGCATATATTTTTGTTGTATGATAAGGCCTGTCTTGTATATATTCCCATTCTTATGCATACAAGAAACACATCTTAACCTCAAAGACAGACATTGTCTCAGAGTAAAGGGTTTGGAAAAATTTTGCAATCAAATGGACCTAAGAAATAAGCAGGTGGAGCTATCCTAATATCTAACAAAATAGACAACAAGCTAAAATCAATCAAAAGAGACAAAGAAGGGTATTTTATATTAGTCACAGGAAAAATCCATCAAGATGAAATCTCAATGCTGAACATCTATGCTCCAAATAAAAGGGCAACCTCATACATAAAAGAAACACTTCTAAAGCATAAACCATACATTATATCACACACACTAATAGTGGGAGACTTCAACACTCCCCTCTCACCACTGGACAGGTCAGTCAGAAAAAAAAATGAACAGAGAAATAAGGGAACTAACAGATGTTATGACTCAAATGGACTTAACAGATATCTATAAAATATTCCATCCAAATAGAAAGGAATATACCTTCTTCTCACTACCTCATTGAACCTTCTCAAAAATTTTCCACATACTTGGTAACAAAACAAACCTCAACCAATACAAAAAATTGTAATAACCCAATGTATCTTATCAGATCACCATGGTTTAAAACTAGAAGTCCACAGCAAAACTAATTTCAAAAAGCCCACAAAAACATGGAAATTAAACAATGCTCACTTGACTCATCAATGGTTTAAGGAAGAAATAAAGGGAGAAATTAAAGACTTTCTAAAATTCAAGGCAAATGACTACCCAACAGACCCAAATTTATGGGATATAATGAAAGCATTGTTAAGAAGAATGTTCATTGCACTAAATGCCTACATAAAGAAGCTGGAAAAACCCCACACTAGTGAATTAATAGAATATTTGGAAAATTTAGAACAAAAAGAACCAAATTTACCTAAGGAAACTGGTGTGAGAGAATGGTCTGTATTCTGTCAATTATATTTTAAATAAACACTGATTGCCCAGTGGCCAGGCAGGAAGTATAGGCAGGACAACCAGACAGGAAGTATAGATGAGTAATGAGAAAAGGAGAATTCTGGGAAGAAGGAAGCCCATTCCTCTGCAGTCATTGCCCAACCACAGAAGAAGCAAGATGTGACTGCCTCCCTGAAAAAGGTACTGAGTCATGTGGTTAGCATAGACAAGAATAATGGGCTAATATAAGTTATAAGAGTTGATAAGAAGCCTGAGCTAATGAACCAATCAGTTTATAAGGAATGTAGACCTCTGTGTGATTTCTTTGGGACTTAACAACTGTGGGAACCACGTATGACAGAAAATCTTAGATGGCAGGAAATAATAAAATTGAGAGCTGAAGTCAACAATATAGAAACAAAGAAAATAATACAAATAATCAATGAGACAAAGAGTTGGTTCTTCGAGAAAATCAAAATAGACAAACCTTTATCCAATCTAACCAAAAGGCAGAGAGACAGTATCCAAATTTAAAAAAAAAACTGAAATAAAAAGGGTGGCATAAAAACAAATATGGGAGAAATACAGAGAATCATCAAGTCATATTTCAAAAACCTATATTCTGCAAAATTAGAAAACTTAAAGGTAATGGACAACTTTCTGGGTAAATATCACTTAGCAAAATTAAATAAAGATGAGAGAACAAATTAAATAGACCTATAATGGCTGAAGAAAAGAAACTGCCATCAAATGTCTCCCAACCAATTAAAGTTCAGGTTTCAACTCAGAATTCTGCAAGATTTTCAAAGAACTAATACCAATACTCCTCAAATAATTGCACACAATTGAAACTGAAGGAACTTTGCAAAACTCTTTTATGAGGTTACAAATACCATAATACTGAAACCACAGAAAGATATTACTAAGAAAGAGAATTACAAACCAGTCTCATTCATGAACATTAACTCTAAAATACTCAATAAAATACTCGAAAGTTGAATCCAAAAACACATCAGAACCATCATCCATCATGATCATGATGGCTACATACTAGAGACTAGAGATGCAAGGATGGTTCAACATATGAAAATCTATCAAAGTAATCCACCATATCAACAAACTAAAAAATAAAAATCACATTATTATCTTATTAGATGCCATAAAAGCTTTTGAAAAATATAACATCCCTTCATGATAAAGGTTTTTGAAGAGCTCAGGAATACAAGGAACATACCTAAACATAATGAAGGCAATACACATCAAGCCAACAAGCAACACCAAAATAAATGGAAAGAAACTCCCAGTGATCTCACTGAAATCAGGAACAAAACAAGGTGGTCCACTCTCACCATATCTATTCAATGGAGTTCTTGATGTCCTAGCTAGAGCAATAACACATCAAAAGGAGATGAAAGGGATACAAATCAGAAAAGAAGAATTCAAACTCTCTCACTGTTTGCTGATGATATCATAGTTTACATGAGTAATCCCCAAAATTCTACCAAGGAACTACTACAACTCATAAACAATTTCAGTTATGTAGCAGGATACAAGATCAACTCAAATAGAATCAGTAGCCCTCCTGATTTTATCAGCCCAGCTGATAAAAGGGGAGGTAAATAAATCAGAGAAACAACACCCTTCACAAAAGCCACCAATAGCATAAATATCTCAGAGTAACCTTAACCAAATGAGTAGAAGATTTGTATGACAAGAACTTTAAATCTTTAAAGAAAGAAATCAAAGAAGACACCAGAAAGTGGAAAGATCTCCCATGCTATTGGGTAGGTAGAATTAACATACTAAAAAGGGCAATCTCAACAAAAGCAATCTACATATTCAATGCAATGCCCAGCAAAATTCCAGCAAAATTCTCCACAGACCTCGAAAGAATGGTACTGACCTTCATATGGAAAATCAAAAAACTCAGGATAGCCAAAACAATCCTGTACAATAAAACAACTTTTGGAAGCATCACAATCCCTGACTTCAAACACTATTATAGAGTTACAGTACAGAAAACATCCTGGTATTGGCATAAAAACAGACAATAGGACCAATGGAACTGAATCAAAGACCTGGATATTAATCCACACACCTTAGAACACCTGATTTTTAACAAAGAAGCAAAAAAAAAATTAAATGAAAAAAAGATAGTGTATTTAACAAATGGTGCTGGCATAACTGGATATCAACATGTGGAAAAATGAAAATAAACCCATATTTATCACAATGAACAAAACTCAAGTCCAAATGGATCAAAGCCCTCAAGATAAAGCCAGCCACACTGAACCTTATAGAAGAGAAGGTTGGATGTACACTTGAACACATTGGTACAGGAGACCTTATAACAGAGCATAAAATTCAATCACAAGCCTCCAACCACAAGAATTTCTCAGGAAACACTCATGGAATTGGCAATAGTGTTTAATTTCTGTGTTGTGCCCAGACTTAACCCATCATGGAATAACATAAACACATTTCTGACAATGAGGCTTTCCATTTCTTGCCAGAAAAAGAACATTTGCCTGTAAGCTTAACAACATAAAATTTGTGAAATGTAAATAGTCTGCTCAGTTTACATTGTTGACAGTTTGCTTACTTGACATAAAATGTGACTTCCATTTTGCTACATGCCTCAGTACAAGTAATTTCAAAAACATAGAGTCTCAGGGGTTCTCCTGCCTCTATCTTGTTCACATTGTCAGCAGCAATGGCAATGTTAACCCACTTTCCTTCAAGCTGAAAAAACAACAAAGCCTATTGGAATGTGAGTTGGTATTGAATCTGTGATCCCAGTCCTTTGAAATACATAAAATAACTAGAAACATAAATCAGTAATATTTTGTTTATTAGTTAAAAATATGTTTCTAGGGATGTAGAATAACACAGGGTAATACGATGACTCAATTCACATAGCATTTGCCTGCAAATGTCATGATTTCAATTTTCTTTTCAATGAAATAGTTATTACATGGTGTACCTGTATCATTATTTCATTATCTATTAGACAGATGTAGAACATTTAGGTTGTTTCCATTTCCTAACGGTTGTGATTAGAGTAGCAATGAACATGAATGAGAAAATACTTATGGAATAGTATATTAAGTCATTAAGCCATATTCCAAGGAGCAGTATAACTGAGTCACAGGGTACATATTTATTTTCAGAAAACTATTTCCAGAGTTGTTATACAATTTTGCAATATCAACAAATGATGTCTCTGATCTCCTTGATCAATCTATTTCTCTCTCTCTTTCTTTCTTTCTTTCTTTCTTTCTTTCTTTCTTTCTTTCTTTCTTTCTTTCCCTCACCAACTTTGATGGACTGTCACTTTTCTGAAGCTTCGTGCTTTAAACTTGTCATGTATTTTGGATATTCATTTTCAACTCACATGTTTGCTTACACTAGACATAAACTTGCAATTTCCTGGGTATTAGACGTTATGAAAGATGATGGCATGTTTTATGGGCTTAAACATTTCACTTCTAAACTTTGATTCAATGAAAGGATGGGTTAAGAAGGATATTGTCCAGCCCTATTCTTTCTCCTTGTGAATCCATTAGGGACTAGGCATCAGTTCCAAAGCTAAGGGAATACATATAGACCTGATTAAATTCATTAGGCCACAAATAAAACTAAAATACATAATTCTGTGAAAAGCAACTGCTGGGTGGGGGAAAAACTTGGCAAGATAGAGAAGACATCAGTGAGAAGAATTTTTAGAATGTTTTACATATGTGGGACATTGTCAACAATTTCTTTAAAAGCATGCTGCTGTCCACCCCACCCCCTGCTCCCAACTTTTGCCCGATGATCTTGTCAACTTCCAATATCCAAGAGGATAAATATATGCTTTTCTTTGGGTTCACCTTCTTATTTAGCTTCTCTAGGATCATGAACTATAGGCTCAATGTCCTTTGTTTATGGAGAGAATCCACTTATGAGTGAGGACATATCATATTCCTCTTTTTGGGTCTGGGTTATCTCACTCAGTAAAGCGTTTTCTATTTCCATCGATTTGCATGCAAAGTTCAAAATACTGTTTTTTTACTACTGAGTAGAACTCTAAAGTATATATGTGTCACACCTTCTTTATCCATTCTTCTATGGAGGGGCACCTAGGTTGTTTCCAGGTTCTGGCTATTACAAACAGTAGATTGGGGAAGTGGAGATGGGGAGAGAGAAGGGAGAAAAGGAGGATGGGGAGAGCTTGGGGGAATGGGAAAACTGACATGGAGGAAGGGTGGATATGGGAGCAGGGAAGAAGTTATCCTAACCAACGGAGCCATTTTAGGGATGGCTAGAGTCTTGGCTCTAGAGGGGTTCCCAGGTGTCCAATGGGATTTCCCCAACTAGTTCCATGAGCAGCAGAGGAGAGGGTGCCTGAACTGGCCTTATCCTATAGCCACACTAATGAACATCTTATATATCACCATAAAACCTTCATCTGGTGATGGATGGAGATAGAGACAGAGACCCACACTGGAGCACTGGACTGAGCTCCCAAAGTCCAAATGAGGAGCAGAAGGAGAGAGAACATGAGCAAGGAAGTCAGGAATGCGAGAAGTGCATCCACCCACTGAGAAAATGGGACTGATCTAATGGGAGCTCACCAAGGCCAGCTGGACTGGGACTGATGGAGCATGTGATCAAACTTGACTCTCTGAATGTAGCTGACAATGAGGGCTGACTGAGAACCTAAGGACAATGACAATGAGTTTTGATTCTACTGCATGGACTGGCCTTGGCGGAGCCTAGTCTGTTTGGATGCTTGTAGTGAAGAGGTGAGCAGGCCTGCTTTTCATCCTGCCCAGCTCCCTCATGCCTAGCTTAGCCCAGGAAATAATAACTCGAAATCTGTATTCATTTAAATACTACCTGGCCCAATATTTCTAGCCTCTTATTGGCTAACTCTCACATCTTGATTAAGCCATGTGTAATAATCTGTGTAGCACCACAAAGTGGTAGCTTAATGGTAAGATTCTAACCTGTGTTCGTCTTGGGTAGGAGAAGCATGGTGTCTGCCCGATTCTGCTTTCTTTCTCCCAGCATTCTGTTCAGTCTACTCCACCTACCTATGTTCTGACCTATCAGGCCAAGCAGTTTTCTTTATTAATTAACCAATTAAAGCAACAGATAGATAGAAGACCCTCCTACATAATTTCCCCTTTTTCTGTTTAAGCAAAAAGAAAGGCTTTAACTTTAACACAGTAAAATTACATATAGCAAAATAGTTATAAAGCAAGAATTACTGTTACAATATTTATATCTATTTTATCTTTTATCATAACAATGAAAAACTATAACTATCTGTCTATTCTTCAATTCCATCAAAGACCCAGAAGGATAAAATATTACCTAAGTAAACAAGAAGTAAGCAACTGTTCAGTCAATTCTGCCTACCTATGTTCTGACCTATCAGGCCAAGCAGTTTTCTTTATTAATTAACCAATGAAAGCAACAGATAGAAGACTCTCCTACATCAGATGCTCACCTTCCTAGACATGGATGGAGGGGGGAGGACCTAGGACTTCCTACAGGGCAGGAAACCCTGACTGCTCTTAGGACTGAAGACAGAGGGGGAGGGGAGGAGGAGGGAAATGGGAGGAGGTGGAAAATTTTAATAAATAAATAAATAGATAAATAAATAAAGCATGCTGCTGGAGATATCCATGACAAACCATCTTTAAGTAAATTGAAAAAGAAATAATTGTGGAGTATGGGATAAAATGTGAAATACTGACATTCTGTAGATTCACGTTCAGAGACTTGGGCCCTTGAGATACATAGACTCTTCAATGAAATCATTCCTACTGGCCCCAAGACCCACTCTTCTGTTTAGTGACACTCATAGAATGTACATTTTCTCCAAATTCTAGAAATATAAAAACAATAGTGCAATGAACAGTATTTCTCATTCTTTCTTTGTGTGATTTTTGTTTTCTGTTACCAGTCAGTAAGAATGAGTGAAGAAACCATTTTATAATTCAATTACAGACTGATGATATGCTCCTCTGTTTGTTGAGTTTTTCAAATGAAGTAGGTGTTTGACTAACAACTGTTTTGCAAGAATCTAGCTATTGTATTTTTTGGCTTGATGTTCAGGATTAATATGAAAAGAAGAAGGCACCTATTTCACTATTACCTCCACCATTTTGCCAATGCTCAACCACTAGGCACAGATACATTGTAATCCATTTTTATGCCTTCCAATGGGAGTATTATTTTATATTTTCAGAAGAAATAAAGTGACTTGTTGAATAATTGCTCCATTTCATTATTTTCTATAGTCCTCTGGCCCAAATCCTTACTCATTTACAATTAGCTGTATATTTTACTAATGATATCAGGGATCTCATTATATATTTTGAATACATATGTTGTTATAAACAATGTGTTTAATATTATGAATACATGTATTGTTATAAATAATGTTTTTATAGATTTTATCAATATATGAACCTTCTATCAACTATTTCTTAAGTTTATCTCAAAGCCCCAAATGTCTAAATTTTGATGAAGTTCTCCTTGATCTCTCTCTCTCTCTCTCTCTCTCTCTCTCTCTCTCTCTTTCTCTTTTTCTCTCTCACTGTCACTCTCTCTGTTGCTCTTTCTCTCTCCCTCTCTTTCTGCATCATAGGGCAATGCAGAATGATAATTTTTCTAAAAGATTTTTTCACTATTCTATATCCAAAATTTTAAAGCTTACTTGTAAAGTTATCCTAAATCCAATCTGCAAAAAACATCCACCAGCAATATGCTCCTTAATATTTTTAATGAAACAGTTGTTTTTGATTCCAAAATTAATAACTATATTGAACCTTGATAATTTATAAAAGTGCTTTTTTGCTTATACACTGTTATAAACATCCCCAAAATGAATAAACCATGATGACTCAGAAAATCAATACTTTTTAAATTTCAGTGAAATGACAAATAGAATACCCAACCTCAAGCAGTAATTTTAGCTTAGGATTCTTGTATCATCAAATTCAATTATTATCATCAAGTTAACAAAAAATTGGAAGAGATTTATTTCATTATTTTCTCCTTTCTTTGTCTTTCCTCTTCTGTATTTATACTGCCCT
The DNA here is from genome assembly GCA_963919705.1 of Alexandromys oeconomus. Lineage (NCBI taxonomy): Eukaryota > Metazoa > Chordata > Mammalia > Rodentia > Cricetidae > Alexandromys > Alexandromys oeconomus. Next base: position 89,732 of record CAWTZB010000076.1, read on the forward strand.
TGATGTATATTGTATGTATATGTATGATGAAAATCATATTCATTATGTATTTACCACTTCACCACTTAGCCTCAAAGCCCCTAATACATAAAGGTTAATAAAATTTACTTCTCTCTCCACCTCTTTGGACATCTTAAAATAAAATATTCATTCAATGATGCTTTCTCTAAAAGATTTCGTAAGTTCAATTTCCAAGTTCTTAGACTTTAACATGATCAGTTCTGTATGTATTCAGATTCCCTTGTGTAATTACAAAGATCTGTGGTTCAACTGGAATAGCTCAAGTGTATTTGGAAAAATGACTCTGAAAATTTTGATTATAGTTATTCATTTCCACTCAAAAATGTGCTTATGATTAATGATATATTTCCTTGTGCTTATCAAGATGTTTCTAGGTATGCATTGACAATTGTGTCATTTACACTTACCATTATACAGTGTATTTTTAAATTCACGAATTGATAATCCATATTTTGGGCTTAATGAGTTATAAAAAAGACACAGGTTATTTTATAAAATTATACTGAAATCTAGAGTACAAAGTTGAATCAACCACGAGAGTCTTAAAATAAATATTCTTTATTTTCAGTTGAATGACAAATCCCCCCAGAGTCCCCAACACCAATAGTTCCCTGTGTCTTTGGTGTCATGTCCAATCCTAGGTAATTTTCCTTGTCTGTTCAGGTTGAGATCAAATCAGGATAGTTTTTAAATATTGGTCTTACTTCCTCTGTCTTACTCTCCTCTCTGTCATTAATGTGCCAGGAAACTGACTGTGTCTTTGTTTGAGTATACACATATGCACAAGTATAGTTAAGGGTTTCATTTTCTGAATGGCTTTATAGAACACTAAACAAATTCATTCACTCCAATTCCCTTGCTTTAATCTATACTCACAAAACAGTCATATTAGTTCGTCAAATTATCACAATTTTGAATATGACAACAATTACTTTAAAATAAGTCCTAAATAATGACAGAGAAAGGAGGGACTACAGAATGGTTCAGAAGGAATAAATGTAAAGTGCATTTGGTGTGGTTAATATAGTATCTTAAATTAAAAAAACAAGATTGTACAATTTATATGAATGTCTGATAAATATATTTCTCTACCTGTTTACTTTGAACACTGTGAAATCCATTTTTTTTTACTTCTTTCACATTCTACTCAATTTTATTTTATGTTAATCTTATGAGTGATGATCCTTAACATCTTATTTTGATCATTATTCAGTTCCATGGTCACAGACTAAAGCACCCAGGATGTTTACATATAAAATATTTATCTAAGAACACAAGGCATTCTTAGAGCCTTCTCTCCCCATGATGACAGACTGTATACTAAGGTTTTGATAAAAGGAGAAAATTCAGGCAATATCTTCTATGGCAAATACAACTTTACATATATGAAACAATATTCATTTATTTTTCAAGTTGGATCTTAAATCCAAATATCCCACAGATAAATCAATGTATTTCTCCAAACTTTCTTCTGTTTCTTCTTGAATCTATTTTTCTTTGCAAAAGTAAATGTGGCAGACACTAGATTCACAAGCCATAACTTTGAAAAAAGGCTGCATTGGGGGAGTTACTCTACCCTAAACAATCTTTAAGACATGTAATGAAAATTAAAAAGTAAATAGTCCTCAACAAAGACAAAAATAACATAGTTAAAATTTAGAAGACTCAAATAAATCATAGTCAAGTATCATATTGCCCTGATACAAAATATATGAAGTTCAGTGTTCTGTGATATTAGAAAGAAATTCCAAACTCAAATGTCAATGTGTTCTTCATATGTCAGGTGCTGTTTTAATACATTTTGTTGTTTTCAGTTTTCCTCAACTTACACCATTTTTCTTCCTTGAGCCCTTCACACCTACATTTCTTAAAATATCTTGTATGATTATAAACATCTACTTTGATTATTATTGATACATACATATGTATGTGAATGTACACACACAAGCTGATGAGTACCATTTCTCTTTAAGTTTATATGGCTTCAGGGCTTACTACTCTGCATTGAACAACCAACCACAGAGCCACTCTGCCCTGGGTGAGGCTAATTCTATTCTCACACTAATTAAATATTTGTGGATATTGTCCAGGGCTGGGACTCTGCATAAATTTCCCCTTCTATATTAAAGTTGCCATTGATATTGACATTTTCCCATCTGTCGCGGGAGGTCCTTCCGCTCCTCCAACCAATAGCTGCTGAGATACCAGCCCATTGGGGGCGTGGTCTCTCTCCCTTCAAAAAAGCGGCTCCTTCCCTCTGCTTGCTCTCTCTTCACTTCCTGCTCCTCAGGTGACTAGACTCCCTTCCTGGTTGCGCAGAGGGCTGTTGTCTGGGATGGTGATCTGTAAGTTTTTTCCTCTTTAAATAAATACCACCCTATTAATCATAATTCCAAACTGGCGTGGCATTGTTTGTGATTTACTCCTTCACCCATCTTTAATTCTACAAATTCTAGCAGAGAAAGTGCCGCATCAGAATTTTTGGTATTCTGGCTTTTGGTGTCTTTCTACACCCTCTTTGGAGATGTTCCCTGATCAGAAACTGAGATGCATTGGGACCTGGCTCCCACCATCAGTTTGTGTCCTTGTGTCCAGGTGTGAATTCCTGTGATGGTTTTCATTTGCTGTAAAAAGAAGATTTTCTCAGAATGGGGATCTATCTACACTTACTTAACTCTGGTTATAAAGATAAAGAAGGAAATTGTGCTGGTCTAGCAAATTTGCAGTAGTAGAAACTTTTCTAAAATCTGTGATCTCACTAACCCTGGGCATTTGACAATGTTTCTAGTAATAGAAATATTTTCTCTCCTGTTCAGTGGTCATGATTCTTGAGTCCTACCAGACAATTATTAGTTGCTATCAACACATGAGAGTCACTTCTTGTACCTTTTTTATTTTGCAATACTTCTATTTATCATTTTTTCTCCTCATTAGCATCCTAAATAATATTATATGGAAAAGGGGAGAGAAGTAACAAGAAAGAAAATTTAGGATCTTGGATCCAGTTAGATTATATGAGTCCTGTATTTTAACTCTAGAGTAACTTCAGCCATACAGACCCACCCACAACATCTGAGATACAACCAAGCTCAGAATAGAGAATTTATATTGTTTTGACAGTAACATTGGCAACCTGACAAATCATGCAAAAGTAGTTTTCTCATTCTCGATATTACCTTTTTCTTAGTCTATCATTCCTGTGGGGACTCTATCAGCCCAAGTAGCTTAGTAGCTTAGGTTCTTTTAAGATACAATTTCTATGTTCATATATATATATATATATATATATATATATATATATATATATATATATTCATAAGCGTTGAGTATAACTTTAGGTAAATATAATATGTAAATACAAAATAAAATTTAGAATGAATGAATTTAATTATTGTTACTTGAGGATTCATCAAATGTTTTAGCTCTTATTTCATCCTCCTGTCCTCTTCTCTATTGTATTATCCTTTATATCAAATTTTCTCCCACATCCCCATTTGGAACCTTGGCCCTCAAATTCTGTTTTCATCTTTATAGAACCATAATTCTACATGGACTTCCTAATCCTCAGGCCCACCCTGTTTATGGTCTCTTTACACTGTCCTGATGTCTTTGTTTACTCAATAATGTATACTCAGATCTGTGTATTTAGAGTTAAAAACTCCAGAGGAGAAAGGAAATGTGATGTTTCAGATGTCTTGGCCTGGGTTATCTCATTCAACATGATCTTTCTTGCTTCGTTTCATTTACCTGCAAATTTCAAGATTACATTTTTATTTACACCTGAATCATGTTCCACAGTACACATTAAACACACTTTTGTTATTCATTGCTCAGTTGAAGAGTATTAAGGTGGTTTACATTTTGTAGCTACTGTAATTGGAGCAACATAAAACATGACTTAGAAAATGTTGCTGAATAAGAAGTCAACTCCTTTGAGTATGTGACAAGCAGCAGTACAGTTACTTCATATGCTAGATTTACTGTCAGATTTTTGATAATTATCTCCACTGTTTTGCAGAGTTGTATAATTTAGTAAACATACCAAGAGTGAATGAGTGTTGTCTTTTCTCTTTACCCCTTCTGACATTTTCTGTTTGTTTTCTTTTTGATGTTTGTCCTTCTGTTAGGGCTAAGAAGAAATCTAAGTAGTGCTTTGATGTTCACTTTCCAAATGACTAGTGCAGAAAAGACATTTTCATGATGCTTTTGAGAAATTTCCCTCTCTTTCTCTCCTTTTAAAAAATACTTCAGGAAAATCTGTTGAATAGAGTATTTAGGTTCTGCCTCTTTTTTGAATTCTTTATACATTCTGGATATTATTCCTGTCAGCTAGCAAAAATTTCTTCCCATTTTGTGGGCTTCCTCTTCATATTTGTTTGATTATTTATTTATTTAACTATACATTTTATTTATTTTATAAAGCCCTACTTGTAAACTTATAACCTTAATTTACATATTATATGTTTGACTGCACTGAACCTGTAATAGACATTGTCTATTCATTGGGAATTCTGGTTGAAGAGTTCACTTATGTTGTTTTACCCTTCCAATGTGAACTATGGCAAATGAAAGATTCTTCTGTGTAGAGAGACAATACCTTCACTATTTTACCAAACTGCAGAGGCTCCTGGAGTTTCACTGTTTTTCAAAGCTATCTATAATCACACTGATAGGATAAATTTACAAAGCTAGAGAAGAAAAAAAAATTAAAAAATGAAAGAAAACATGGATCTGTGAAAGACATTTCTTGTTTGGGGAATCTTTGGCATAATTATCTGAGAAGTATGAATTAAGAAAAAAAACAGAATAAGAGTACTGTGTGTGTGTGTGTGTGTGTGTGTGTGTGTTTGAAACATTCTAAGAACAATTTTATTTAATAAATACGTGTTACTGGGGATATGTATGGCAAAGCACCTATTTTAACAAAATAATTGTAGTCCTGAATAAAGCATGAAACATTGAGACATTCTATGCTTTCAGATTCAGGGAAATGGCACATGACTCACACAGAGTCCTTGAACTCCTTCCACCCTGTCCAAAGAACATATTCTAAAAGTTTTGTGAAACTCTTGATATTTGTGTGTCCCCAAACTTACAATATCATTAGTGGAAGGGTTACTAATTTCAATATTTGATTATGTAGCTTAGCTTTCTGCCTTTTGGCTCTGATGTTTTTTGAAAGAATGACATCCATCTACCAGTGACAAATAATGACTGATTCAAATGCCAAGTTGTTATTAGATTGCAGCCCTTGTTGCACAGAATAAGATTTTATTGAGCTCATACTTAGAAAAATCCTTATTCATAGGATATCCCCTGACAGCATCTGTTTTTAATGTTCCATTAAAGCAGAGTAATGTTACTAATTACAAATTCATTTCTACATTTTGGACATTGTTACATTAAGAAAGAGATAAGAATTCTGTATTACAAAAATAAGATTTAAGCAAGTTGAATCAAGCATGACAACTCAAGAAAGAAAATATACTTTTATTTCATTTGGGTGACAAATCTCCTCAGAGTCTCCAATTTCAACCAGTGTCTTTGGATTTGGCTTCTTCTTCAGTCCAGCGCAAATTGTCTCATTAATTGAGATTGATGTTAAATCAGAACAGGTTTCATCATTTTCTTTGTGCTTCTTACTCTTCTGAATGACTTCATGGACATTCCCTCCATCCTTTCTGCAGTAAAAGCAAATGCACAAACTAAATGCAGAGGAAGGTGGAGAGACAGCAGTTGAGTTGTAAGAATAAACAAACATTCCAAGTGAAACATAACTTTATATATCTAAAGAAGCTTGCCTATTTTCCTTATAGTGCATGTTTTGTTTTTAGATTTGAACTTTTCTGTACATTATTCAACATGCTTCTCCATATCCATTTCTGCTTCTGCTTTTCTTTTATTCCTTTCACACAGAAAACTGCTGACAGACACTTTTCTCAAGGGGCAGGAAATTTGAAAGTGGAGGTGGTAGGAAGATACTGAATTAAAATTATGCCTTAAAATATAATACAGAATCCTGAAATTATTAAATAAAAATAAATAATGAATAAACTCATCAAAAAGAAAAAATATAATAATGTAAAAAGGCAATAATAAAAAGTAATCATCCAAAAGTAACACATTTTCCTAAAGGTAAAATGAAGTATGTCTAGTGCTGTATTTTGTTAGAAACAGTGTTTCAACACAAATATAATTTTTTTTTATTATTTTTTTTATTTAATTTATTTATTTATTATTTATTTGAATTGTCTTCTTAATGTATCAGGTGCTGCTTTAACAAACTTTTATGTTGTAAATTAAGATAGGACCATATCCATCCCTTTCCCCAGTCACACAATATATATTATCTCTAAGTACTTTCATATACCTACACACTCTCAAGATAATAGCCTCTATTTCCTTGGTTATTATTGCCAAATACACCAAACATCTATGTGTGTGTATGTAGGTTTGCATATGCGTATGAATATATAGATACAACCACAGTCCATTTGTTTTTTATGTATACATGTTTTCAAGGCCAATCTTTCTGCATTGGACAACTAAAATGTCAGATCATGACATTTGGGAGAGGTTAATTCTCCTTCTGCTAGCCACCTTTAGTTACCTGTAGTTTATAACTAAAGATGAAAGCTTCAAACTTTTCTCTTTTCCATGTTAACAGGTCCATTAATATTGTCATTGTTCTAGTGTTTGTTATACAGTTATTTCTAGGAGACATTGTTTCACAGCCATCATGTTATTTACTAACTCTAAGAAAACCCTCTTTTGCTGTGTTCGTTAAACCACTAGTGGAGGAGCTGTGCTGTAGTTGTATTCATTGTTACTAGCCAAGACCTACCAAGGTATCCTCAATACTACAATAGTGGATCTTCTAATAGGTGGTAACCAACAACTCTCCATTGAAATTACATGTACCAATTGCATATAGAGAATTTTTGCAGTGTACTAAATGATAATTTGTTAATCAACACTTTGAGAGGAAGTTAAAATCCAGGTCTTCTATTCAATTCCATTGGTAGACTTCTCTGTTTGTATGCCAATACCAAGCTGTTTTCTATACTGTAGCTCTGTAATAGAGTTTGAAGTCAGGAATGGTAATGCCTCCAGAAGTTCCTTTATTGCATAAGATTGTTTTGGCTATCCTGGGTTTTTTTTTTTTGTTTTTCCATATAAGATTGATTATTGTTCTCTAAAGGTCTGTGAAGAATTTTAATGGGACCTTGATGGGGATTGCATTGAATCTAAAAATTGCCCTTGGTAGAATTGCCATTTTTATTATGTTGATCCTCCCAATCCAAGAGCAAGGGAGATACTTTCATTTTCTTTCTTCAATGACTTAAAGTTCTTGTCAAAATGATCCTTCACTTCCTTGGTTAGAGTTACCCCAAGATATTTTATGCTATTTGTGGCTATTGTGAAAGGTGATGCTTCTCGGATTTCCCTCTATGCTTCCTTATCCTTTGTGTATAGGAGGGCAACTGATTTTTTGGAGTTGATCTAGTATCCTGCCACACTACTAAAGGTGTTTATCAGCTGTAGGAGTTATTTGATGGAGTTTTTGGGGTCGCTTATGTACACTATCATATAATCTGCAAATAATGAAAGTTTAACTTCTTCCTTTCCAATTTGAATCCCTTTGATCCCCTTATGTTGTCTTATTGCTATTGCTAGAACTTCAAGCACTATATTAAAGAGGTATGGAGAGAGTGGACAACCTTGTCGTGTTCCAGATTTTAGTGGGATGGCTTTGAGTTTCTCTCCATTTAATTTGATGTTAGCTGTTGGCTTATTGTAAATAGCTTTTATTATATTTAGGTATGATCCTTGTATCCCTAGTCTCTCCAAGACCTTTATAATAAAGGGATGTTGAATTTTGTCAAATGCTTTTTCAGCATCTAATGAAATGATCATATGGTTTTTTTCTTTCAGTTTATTTATATGATGGATTACAGTGATAGATTTTTGTATGTTGAACCAGCCCTGCATCTCTGGGATGAAGCCTACTTGATAATAATGAATAATTTTTCTAATGTGTTCTTGGATTTGGTTTGCCAGTATTTTATTGAGGATTTTCACATCGATGTTCATGAGTGAGATTCGCTTGTAATTCTCTTTCTTGGTTGAGTCTTTGTGTGGTTTTGGTATCAGGGTAACTGTACCTTCAGAAAAGGAATTTGGCAATGACTCTTTTGTTTCTATATTGTGAAATACATTAAGGAGTATAGGTATTAGCTCTTCTTGGAAGTTCTGGTAGAATTCTGCATTGAAACCATCTGGACCTGGGCTTTTTTTGGGAAGGAGGTTTTTGATAACAACTTCTAATTCTTTGCAACTAACAGGTCTATTGAGATTGTTCACCTGGTCCTGGTTTAACTTTGGTATATGGTACTTATTTTAAAAATGTCCATTTCTTTTGTATTTTCCAATTTTGTGACATACAGGCTTTTGTAGTAAGATCTAATGATTCTCTGAACTCCCTCTGTGCCGGTGGCTATGTCCCCCTTTTCATTTCTGATCTTGTTAATTTGCATATTCTCTCTCCACTGTTTGATTAGTTTGGATACGGGTTCATCAATCTTGTTGATTTTCTCCAAGAACCAGCTTTTTATTTCATTGATTCTTTGGATTGTTTTCTGTGTTTCTATTTTGTTGATTTCAGCCCTCAGTTTGATTATTTCCAGTCTTCTACTCCTCCTAGGTGAGTCTGCTTCTTTTTTTTCTCGAGCTTTCAGGTGGGCTGTTAAGTCTCCAATGTGTGCTTTATCCGTTTTCTTTAAGTGGGCACTTAATGCTATGAACTTTCCTCTTAGCATTGTTTTCATAATGTCCCATAGGTCTGAGTATGTTGAGTCTTTATTTTCATTGAATTCAAGAAAGACTTTAATTTCTTTATTTCTTCCTTGATGCAGGTGTTTTTCAGTAGTTGACTGTTCAGTTTCCATGAGTTTGTAGGCTTTCTGGGGGTAGCATTGTTGTTGAATTCTAACTTTAAACCATGGTGATCTGATAAGACACAGGTGGTTACTAATATTTTTTGTAACTGTGGATGTTTGCTTTGTTACCAAGTATGTGGTCAGTTTTCAAGAAGGTTCCATGAGCTGCAGAGAAGAAGGTATATTCTTTCCTATATGGGTGGAATGTTCTATAGATGTCTGTTAAGTCCATTTGCTTCATTACCTCCATTAATTCTCTTACTTCTCTGTTAGGTTTCTGTCTGATTGACCTGTCCATTGGTGAGAGAGGAGTGTTGAAGTCTCCTACTATTAGCGTGTGCAGTTTGATGACTGCCTTGTGTTTTAGTAATGTTTCTTTTACATAAGTGGGTGCTTTTATATTAGGGGCATAGATATTCAGGATTGAGACTTCATCCTGTTATGAGTATAAAATGTCCATTTTTTTTTGTTTTAAGGTATGTTTTATTAAAAGAAACCTTTAAAGAGATAAGCATATTAATTAATGAAAACACTAAAATTCATTTTCAGTTTGAAATGCTACTCTTTCTGTAGGAATCACTGCTTGGCCCATTAGCTCTAACTTCTTATTGGCTAACTACTACATCTTAATTTAACCCATCTCCATTTATCTGTGTATCACCATGAGGTCGTGGCCTTCCAGCAAAATTTCAGCATGTTTATCTCTGGTGTTGGATACTCCATGGCGTGTCTCTGACTCTACCCTTCTTTCTCCCAGCATTCAGTCCAGTCCTTGACACCTACCTAAGTTCTGCCCTATCAACAGTCCAATTCAGTTTTTTTATTCATTAATTGTAATCACAGCACACAGTGGGGACTCCCACATCATCCTTCTATGTCATAAAGTATATGCAAGACCTTATCAATTTATTTAACATGGAATGCTTTTGGCCAGTCAATGAATAATTCTATGTTAAGCATCAAATTTCATGCCTGAAATAATTTTTTGGAAGGCTGATCTTCAGAAGAATAAAAAAAAAAACTATCTTATAGAAGCTTGGGAGATACATAATCCCTGTTGACAGACATGGGAACAAAGATAATTAACTTACTTGACAAACAAGATATTCTCTTTTGTGTCAAAGACATCACAGTGGTCTAATAAGATGGTTCACTTAAAATGCTGGTTACACAAATATGAGGACCTGAGATTGAATCTCATCCATAGCATCCATATAAAAAGACAGGTCTGAGTGCACATGCTTGTAACCTGCATGTCAGCCCTGTGTAGTTGATACACAGAAGACTGGAGTATCCCTAGAGCTATCTAACCACATGCCTAGCTGAACTGGTGAGCTTCATGCTCAACCAGAGATGCTGTTTCAAAAAGCAAGTAGGAAACTGACTGAGGAAAATATTGACCAATAGTAACTTTTGAACTGCACTTAAAAATATGCCATGTTCACAACATACACACACATACACACATACATGTTAACACAGACACATACACATGTACGTAGATTGGTTATGCCATTCTGAAAATAACTATTTATTATTCATTTTCTTGATAGTGGCCTAGATGGAAGGTTATAATGCCATGCAGACTGAATACAATTCGTTTTCATTATCTCTTTGAAGCACATCCTGCAGTTGAAAAAAATTGAAGTATAAACTTAACAATAATATTCAATAAGAACAACTACAGACCTTGAAATGTTTCTTAACACATTATAATTTTTAAAATTTATAACATACATGATGATCTATATTATTCTTTCCCATATAATCATGGCATATGAATAATGACATGTACTATATAATAATATACATATTATTAAAGTATACTTCAAGTTGTTTAATACACATCCCAGTTTGAGGAAATGCTCGAACTCAGAACAATCTCTAATTATTACTAAATAGTTATCCAAGACATGAAAATAGTCTTTTTGACAGGAACAGTTTAAATCTATAAGGAAATTACAGACATTTAAATTATTTTCTTTTCCTTATGACATAATGAGTGATTGACAGATTTTAATCTTAATGACAGAAATAAATTTGTAATTAATATCTCTCTGACACTAGGTATCAGAACATAGTTCAAGAATGGAGTTGTGTGAGAATTTAGTGCTTGTGAGAAAACTTCACGGAAACATCAAAAGAGTCTTGTGACCTCAGTTTCCTGAAAACACAGAATTGTTCTTGGAATGCGTCTTTGTGCTCCTCCCAGCTGTAGTGAATATGACTGAGTTTACTTCAGCTGTTGCTATTCATATGCCTCTACAGATTTGTTGTGCTACAGGTGACTTATTCTTGTGATTTGACACTCTAGTCATGTGATTCTTCTTAACCATCAGAGTATAAATTGCCTGATGCTAGGAATAAAGTTGGATACTGCATGCGACTTCAGTCCACCTCATTTTTAGCATCTACTCTCCCAGGTTTACAATATCAACTAAAGTGGAAAACATCTAGGAAAGTAACTTAATGGCTAATATCCCTTACTGTTGCCCTCTTTCTTCTGCAATGAATAGTGGTAAGGTCTGGATGTTTCTTGTGATTTCTGATAGTTCTTTTTATGTTAGTTATCAATTCAGTATATATCTTTCAAAAGAAAAAAATTATATGTGCCACTCGCCACTTTGGAAACTTTAGACCAAGCAGATGAAACTGGCAAGTATTTAATAATTTAATTTCTTTGAAAGCTGATCTGGTTTTTGAGCTCTGACTTGACTGGCAAAGAAAACAAAGTAACTTGGGAACTCATCTGAGCTAACACCAGGTGTATTTTGAGGAAGCCAGTGCAGGAACACTTAGTGTTTTCTCTGAAGCTCTTTGTACTAGGTTACCCCCACCCTACTGAGCACGAGTTCGTTTTAGCCTTGAGTTTCTCTTAGCTGATGCCAGAGTCTGAACTTAACTAATGACCTGTCAAATAGCAGTGCATACCGTCTCTTCCAGTGTTAGGATGCACACCAACCAACGTTGCTTAAAATGCCCACTATACCCTGCGTCAATTACTTCATAAGTGTAATTCATCCTTTACTGCTTCCGTACATGAATTGCCTGCAAAATTGTTAGTAATTAATTTTCTTGGAAGGAAGTCCAACTTACGAAATCCAAGTAGAAGAAAAAACGTCATAAAATTAATGGCTTATTTTCCAACTCGTATCTGATAAAGCAACGTTAATCAGTTCCCTTTGGAAATTTGCCCTTGTCGATCACTTAAACTTCTGTATAATCAGCTTCTTCTCTGGGTTTTCCTCTTAGTCTGAGCTTGGCTCCAAAGGACTTGAATATATTAGGAAGAGACTGACAACTCTCCTAACAACTATAGATTGCGCTCACACTAAAAATATATGTAGGTCTTGTTTTTTTTTTATTTCTTACATTTTTTTTATTGAGAATAGGAAAAAAAAAGTTTCCGCCTCCTCCCAGCCTCCCATTTCCCTCCCCCCACTCTTCTCCCCCTCCCCCCGTTCTTCTCCCCCTCCCCCAACTCCTCTCCCCCTCCCTCTCCAATCCAAAGAGCAGCCAGGGTTCCCTGCCCTGTGGAAAGTCCAAGGTCCTCCCCCCAGCGTCCATGTCTAGGAAGGTGAACATCCAAACTGGCTAGGCTCCCACCAAGCCGGAACATGAAGTAGGATCAAAACCGCTTGCCATTGACCTTGGCTTCTCATCAGTCCTCATTGTTCGCCATGATCAGAGTTCGGTTTTATCCCATGCTTATTCAGTCACAGTCCAGCTGGCCTTGGTGAGCTCCCAATAGATCAGCCCCACTGTCTCCGTGGGTGGGTGCACCCCCCGTGGTCCTGACATCCTTGCTCGTGTTCTCCCTCCATCTGCTCCTCATTGGGACCTTAGGAGCTCAGTCCAGTGCTCCAGTGTGGGTCTCTGTCTCTATCTCCATCCATCCCCAGATGAAGGTTCTATGGTGATATGAAAGATATTCGTCAGTATTGCTATAGGATAGGGTCATTTCAGGTTCCCTATCTTCAGCTACCCAAGGGACTATCTGGGGACATCGCCTTGGGCTCCTGGGAGCCACTCTAGGTTCAAGTCTCTTGCCAACCCTAAGGTGGATCCCTTAACTAAGATATGTGCTTCCCTGCTCCCCTATCCAACCTTCCTTTATCCCAATCTTCCTGTTTCCCCAAGTTCCCCCAATCCTCCCCTTCTCACATTTCTCTCCCCGTCACCCCTTATCCCCAACCCACCCCACCCCCAAGATCTCAATTTTCTCCCCAGCAATTTTGTCTACTTCCCATAGCCAAGAGGATAACTATATGATTTTCCTTGGATTCACCTTCTTATTTAGCTTCTTTAGGTTCACCAGGTATACACTCCGTGACCTTTATTTATGGCTAGAAACCAATTATGAGTAAGGACATCCCATGTTCACCTTTTTGGGTCTGGGTTACCTCGCTCAGGATAGTGTTTTCTATTTCCATCCATTTCCATGCAAAATTCGAGAAGTCAGTGTTTTTTACCGCAGCATAGTACTCTAGTGTGTATATATTCCACACTTTCTTCATCCAGTCTTCCATTGAAGGGCATCTAGGTTGTTTCCAGTTTCTGGCTATTACAAATAATACTGCTATGAACATAGTTGAACAAATGCTTTTGTCATATGATAGGGCATCTCTTGGGTATATTCCCAAGAGTGGTATTGCTGGGTCCAGGGGTAGGTTGATCCCGAATTTCCTGAGAAACCGAAACATTGATTTCCAAAGTGGTTGCAAAAGATTGCATTCCCACCAGCAATGGATGAGGGTACCCCTTCCTCCACATCCTCTCCAGCAAAGGCTATCATCGGTGTTTTTGATTTTAGCCATTCTGACAGGTGTAAGATGATATCTCAAAGTTGTTTTCATTTGCATTTCCCTGATCGCTAAGGAGGTTGAGCATGACCTTAAGTGTCTTTTGACCGTTTGAACTTCTTCTTTTGAGAATTCTCTGTTCAGTTCAGTGCCCCATTTTTTTAATTGGGTTAATTATCATTTTAAAGTCTAGTTTCTTGAGTTCTCTATATATTTTGGAGATCAGACCTTTGTCTGTTATGGGGTTGGTGAAAATCTTCTCCCAGTCAGTAGGTTGCATTTTGTCTTAGTGACAGTGTCCTTTGCTTTACAGAAGCTTCTCAGCTTTAGTAGGTCCCATTTATTCAATGTTGCCCTTAGTGTCTGTGCTGCTGGGTTATACATAGGAAGCGATCTCCTGTGGCCATCTGTTGTAGGGTACTTCCCACTTACTCTTCTATCAGGTTCAGTGTGTTCAGACTGATATTGAAGAAAGAAAGCATCTTCAACAAATGGTGCTGGCACAACTGGATGTCAACCTGTAGAAGAATGAAAATAGACCCATATCTATCACCTTGCACAAAACTCAAGTCCAAATGGATCAAAGACCTCAATATCACTTTTAATTCTGTAAGCAATAACATAACAAGGTAAATTTAAATTTGCCACAAACAGTGAGTTTTAGATAAGCTAAGTTAACTGACTATGTTGTCTCCTTTTATTCCCAAGGTCTATACATTTTTTAAAGCCTTATAAATATTGTGCTTCAGAGGCATGCATTTGGAAGGAAAAGTTTATTTTCTCATGTCCATGCTGAGGCGCCAACATGATGCTTTTAGACATGTTTTTCATTGTATTGAAGCTTCTCAAATACTTTAGTTTAAAAGTTTCTCCCAGGATTCTCCTGTTTCCATTTCCCTACCACTAGATTGACAAGTATATAGGCCACATCCAGCACATTATATAGAACATGGCAATGAACTTCGTTCTACATGCTTACCCTGAAAACACATTATTGAATGAGGCATCTCCCATGAAACAAGCATGTTAAAAAAAATTGAGACAGAATCCCCACATGTAGCACAGTTTTGTGGATCTCTGCAACCACTATGGTCAGCAGGTTAATGATCTATAGAAGGCAAGAAAGTAGTTTGGTTCAAAATGACTAAATAATAATTGTTAATTTGGCACCAAGTAGTTTATTCTGGCAATATTTAGGCACTACAAAATTTGGTGAAAACTGGCCTGGTGTTGATTAGCTCAATGACATGTACCCCAATGTGTATGCATCAAATTTCTTTACAAAATACACATGACACATTCCATAAAGATGGGTTCTATAAATTAACTACATGAGACACATTCCATAATGATGGGTGTTATAGAATGACTGCATGCAACACCTTCCATTAAGTTCGCTTCTATACACTGATGAGATAAACAAGATCACAATAAGTGTCTAGGAGAAGCTCTGGTCTGGTCTCTGTCACACAGATAGTACAAAGGTCACTCAAACTCCAAGATGTCTGGGCTAATAATAGGTTATACACTACTATTTTTGAAGGAACAACCCCATGTTCCAGTTCCCTAGAACTTTACTCGGAGCACAAGGATCTCAGTTCCTTCTACAGTGTCAGATCTTAAAATTCATAACACCCTGTGCTGTGGAGATCCATCCAGACTGGTGAGTGTGTGCCATCTCAGGGCGGATGGTCCAGAATGGAGCTCAGCACCGCACAAGCTCCTGCTGCAGGGGCTTCTTTGTTCCACATGCCCCTGCCTCCCCCAAGCTTGCCCTATTGTCTGTGAAGTCCTTGGCCCAAGAAGAGTTCCTGCTCTTGCACTGAGGTTATCCACCCAGAGTTGAGTGTCTGCCCACCCAGCTGGAAGGTCCAAGAAGGGAGTGCAGGGCACCTCCAGCTCCTGCTGCAGGGACTTCTTTGTTCCACCGACCCTGTCCTCCCCCCAAGGTCATTGTTTTGTCTACAAAATCCTTGGACTACCAGGAGTCCCAGCTGACGTGCTAAGGAGATCCATCCAGAGGGATGAGTGTGTGTGCCATCCTGGGGCAGATGGTCTGGAACAGAGCACAGGGCCCCTCTAGCTCCTGCTGCAGGAGCTTCTTTGTTCCACATGACCCTGCCTCTCCCAATCCTGCCCTATTGTTTGCTAGGTCCTTGGCCCAGGAACAGTTTCTGCTCTTGCACTGAAGAGATCTACCCAGAGAGTCAGTCACAGCAAAGATTAGACCAAGATGCCAAGACTCTCCTGGCTGCATTTGAAAGAAGAGATGGACAGGCACCAATGCAAGAATTCCTTCTACAACCTGAAAGACAATATGACAACACCAGAATCTAGTTATCACGCAACAAGAATACGTGAACACCCTATTCCAGAAGAAATAGAAGAAATCGCGTTTAAATGGAACATTATGAAAATAATAGAGGACATTAAACAGGATGTGAAAAACTGCCTTAAAGAAACAGAAAAGACAAACAAAAAGGTAGACGAAATGAATAAATCTCTCAAAGATACCCAAGAAACCAAGAAAAAGCAATCAAACAGGTAACAGAAACAGTTCAAGACTTAAAAAATGAAATGGAGGTAATAAAAAAAAAACACAAACCAAGGAAAGATTGGCTATGGAAAATCTGGGCAAACAAATAAGAACTACAGAGACAAGTATAACCAACAGAATAAAAGAGACAAAAAAATCTCAGACACTGAAGATACTCTAGAGGATATAAACCCATTGATTAAAGAAAATAACAAATCCAACAAATTCTTAACACAAAACATCCAGGAAAAGTGGGACACAGTGAAAAGACTAAACCTACAAATAATAAGGGTAGAAGGAGGAGAATTACAGCTCAAAGGCTCAGAAAATATATTAAACAAAATTACAGAAGAAAACTTTCCCAACCTAAAAAAGGATATTCCTATGAAAGTACAAGAAGCATACAGAACACCAAACAGACTGGATCAAAAAAAAAGATCCCCTCACCATATAATAATCAAAGCACAAAGCATACAAAATAAAGAATGAATATTAAGACCTGCGAAGGAAAAAGGTCAAGTAACATATAAAGGGAAACCTATCAGAATAACACCTGACTTCTCAATGGAACACATGAAAGCAAGAAGATCTTCAATAGATGTGCTGCAGACACTAAAGAGACCATGGATGCAAGCCCAGACAACTATACTCAGCAAAGCTGGGCACTTATCATCCATGGAGAACACAAGATACTCCACGACAGAAACAGATTTAAACAATACATAGCCAAAAACCCAGCCTTACAGAAAGTACTAGAAGGAAAACCACAAACCAAGAAAGCCAACAACACTGATAATAACACAAGCATTTGAAAACAATCCACCAGCACAACTCAAAGAAGGGAAACACAAACATTACCACCAGAAAAAAATAACCAGAGTTAACAACCACTGGTCATTAATATCACTTAATATAAATAGACTCAATTCACCTATGAAAAGGCACAGGTTAAGAGAATGGATATGAAAACCACATCCAACACAGGTCAAGCACAAGGACTGACATTACCTTAGAGTAAAGGGTTGGGAAAAGTTATTTTAATCAAATGGACCAAAGAAACAAGTCAGTGTGGCTATACTAATATCTAACAAAATTGATTTCAAGTTAAAATCAATCAGAAGAGATGGAGAAGGACACGTTATACTTATAACAGAAACAATTCATCAGGAAGAAGTCTCAATCCTGAATATCCATGCCCCTAATATAAAAGCATCCACATATGTAAAAGAAACATTACTAGAACTCAAAGCATACATCAAAACCCACACTCTAATAGTAGGAGATTTCTACACTCCTCTCTCACCAATGGACAGGTAAACCAGACAGAAACTTAACAAAGAAATAAGAGGACTAACATGCAATTAACGAAATCGACTTAACAGACATCTATAGAACATTCCACCCATACAGAAAAGAATATAACTTCTCAGCATCTCATAGAACCTTGTCAAAAATTGATCACAAACAAAGCAAACATCCACAGATACAAAGAATTTGTAGTAACACCACTTGTGTACTATCTGATCAACAAGGAATTAAGTTAAAATTCAACAGCAGTTCCACCCACAGAAAGCCTACAAACTCATGGAAACTGAATAGTCAGCTACTGAACCATCACTAGGTCAAAGAAGAAATAAAGAAAGAAACTAAAGTCTTCCTTGAATTCAATGAAAATACACAACATACCCAAACCTATGGGACACTATGAAAGCAGTGTTAAGAGGAAAGTTCATAGCTTTAAGTGCCCACATAAAGAAAACAGAGAAAGCTCACATTAGAGACTTAATGGCACACCTGAAATCTCTGGAAAAAAAAAGAATCAGACTCAATCAGGAGAAGTAGAAGATGGGAAATAAACAAACTGATGGCTGAAATCAATAAAATAGAGACACAGAAAACAATCCAAAGAGTCAATGAAACAAAGAGCTGGTTCTTGGAGAAAATCAACAAGATTGCCAAACCCATATCCAACTTAAATCAAATGGCAGAAAGAGAACATGCAAATTAACAAGAGCCGAAATGAAAAGGGGGACATAACTCAGACACAGAGGAAATTCAGAGAATCATTAGATCTTACTACAAATGTCTGTATGCCAAAAAATTGGAAAATGTGAAAGAAATGGACTTTTTTTTACATAAGTACCATATACCAAAATTAAATAAAGACCAGGTGAAAAATTTAAATAGACCTGTAAGTCACGAGGAATTAGAAGCTGTAATCAAAACCTCCCTACCAAAAAAAAAAAAAAAAGCCCACGACCAGATGATTTCAATGCAGAATTCTACCAAAACTTCCAAGAAGAGCTAATACCTATACCTTAAAATGTATTGCACAAAATCAAAACAGAAGAGTCATTGACAAACTCCTTTTATGAAGCTACAGTTACACTGATACCAAAACCACACAAAGACTCAACCAAGGAAGAGAATTACAGACCAATCTCACTCATGAACATCAATGCAAAAATTCTCAATAAAAAAAAAATAGTGGTAAACTGAATCCAAGAACACATCCAAGAAATTACCCATTATGATCAAGTAGGCTTCATCCCAGATATGCAAGGCTGGTTCAACATATGAAAATCTATCAATGTAATCCATCATATAAATAAACTGAAAAAAAAGCATATGATGGTTTCATTAGATGCTGAAAAAGCATTTGACAAAATTCAATACCACTTCATGATAAAGGTCTTAGAGAGATTAGGGATACAAGGTTTATACCTAAATATAATAAAAGCAATATACAGCAAGCTGACAGCTAACATCAAACTAAATGGAGAGAAACTTACAGTCATTCCAGGAACAAGACAAGGCTATCTACTCTCTCCATACCTCTTCAGTATAGTGCTTGAAGTTCTATCAATAGCAATAAGAACAATGAGATCAGGGGTATTTAAATTGCATAGGAATATGTCAAACTTTCATTATTTGCAGATGATATGATAGTGTACATAAGCGATCCCAAAAACTCCACCAAAGAACTCCTACAGCTGATAAACACCTTTAGTAATGTGGCAGGATACAATATCAACTCCAAAAGTTCAGTTGCCCTCCTATACACAAAGAAAAAGAAGCAGAGTGGGACTCTAATATGTATATATTCCATACTTTCTTCATCCATTCTTCATTTGAAGGGCATCTAGGTTGTTTCCAGGTTCTGGCTATTACAAACAATGCTGCTATGAACATAGTAGAGCATATACTTTTGTTGTATGATAAGGCCTGATAGAAGAGAAAGTTGGAAATAATCTGCAACACATGGGCAGATAATAAGCACAGTATAAGCCCAGAGAAGCACAGACAATAAGAATTTTGCAGACAATAAGAATTCCCAACATTGAATAAATGGGACCTTCAGAAACTGAGAAGCTTATGTAATGCAAAGGACTCTGTAATTAAAACAAAAAGGCAAACTACTGAATAGAAGAAGATCTTCAACAACCCTACATCAGACAAAGGTCTGATCCCTAAAATATATAAAGAACTCAATAAACTAGACAATAAAACTCTAATTATCCCAATTAAAAAAATGGGGCATTGAACTGAACAGAGAATTCTCAACAGAATAAATTCAAATGGCCAAAAGACACTTAAGGTCATGCTCAACCTCCTTAGTGATCAGGAAATGCAAATCAAAACACTTTTGAGATACCATCTTACCCCTGCCACAATGGCTAAAATCAAAAACACCAATGGTAGCCTATGCTGGAGAAGATGTAGAGTAAGGGGAATACTCATTCATTGTTGGTGGGAATGCAAACTTGTACCACCACTTTGGAAAGTGTGGCTGTTTCTCAGGAAACTGGGAGGCAACCTACCTCAGGATCCAGGATTTTCACTCTTGGGAATATACCCAAGATATGCCCAATCATACTACAAAAGCATTTGTTCAACTATGTTCATAGCAGAAGTATTTGTAATAGCCAGAACCTGGATAAAACCTAGGTGCCCCTCAATAGAAGGATGGATAAAGAAGGTGTGGCAATATACACTTTAGAGATGTACTCAGCAGTTAAAAAAAATGACATCTTAAATTTTGCATACAAATGTATGGAATTAGAAAACACTTTACCAAGTGAAACAATCCAGACCCCAAAAGATGAATATGGTATGTACTTACCCATAAGTGGAATTTTGGCAAAACAAAGGACATTGAGTCTATAATTCATGACCCTAGAGAAGCTAAATAAGAAGGTAAACCCAAAGAAAAACATATATTTATCCTCTTGGATATTGGAAGTAGAAAAAATCACCGGGCAAAACTTTGGTGTCTGGCGGTGGGGGTGGGTTGGGGGGAAGAGGTGATGGGGAGAGATAAGGGAGATGGGGAGGATTGGGGAGAGCTTGAGGTAATGAGATGGTTGATATGGAGGAAGGATGGATATAAGAGCAGGGAAGAAGATATCTTAATTAAGAAAACTATTTTAGGGTTGGCAAGAGACTTGGCTCTGGAGGGGTTTCCAGGTGTCCAATGAGATCTCCCCAGATAGGTCATTGGGCAGCAGAGGAGAGGGTGCCTGAACTGTCCTTATCCCATAGCCACTCTGATGAACATCTTGCATATCACCATAGAACCTTCATCTGGCGGTGGATAGAGATAGAGACAGAGGCCCACACTGGAGCACTAGACTGAGCTCCCATGGTCCAGATGAAGACCAAAAGGAAGGAGAACATGAGCAAGGAAGTCAGGACTGTGACGGTTGTGTCCAACCAAGGAGACGGTAGGACTGATCTAATGAGAGCTCTCCAAGGACAGCTGGACTAGGACTGAACAAGTATGTGATCAAAATGGACTCTCTGAATGTGGCTGACCATGAGAGCTGACTGAGAAGCCAGTGATAATGACACTGGGTTTTGATTCTACTGCATGTACTGGCTTTTTGGGAGCCTAGTTTGTTTGGATGCTCACCTTTCTAGACCTGGATGGTGGGGGGAGGGCCTTGGACTTTCCACAGGGCAGGGCACCCTGACTTTTTTTAGTACTGGAGTGGGAGGGGGAGGGAGTGGGGGAGTGGAAGGGAAATGGGAGGAAGTGTAAATTTTTAATAAATATATAAATTAGGACAGGAACCAAAAGCTACAGAGAAACCCTGTCTCAAAAAAATCAATATATATATGTATAGGCTGGTCTCAAACTCACAGAGATCCCCCTGCCTCTGCCTCCCAAGTGCTGGGATTAAAGGCGTGCGCCACCACCGCCCGGCTACCTCTATTATTCTTAGGTTTGGTCTTTTCATAGTGTCCCAGTTTTCTTGGATGTTTTGTGTTAAGAATTTGTTGAGTTTGTTATTTTCTTTAATCAATGAGTTTATTTCCTCTAGAGTATCTTTGGTGTCTGAGGTTCTTTCTTCTCTCTCTTGTATTCTGTTGGTTATACTTGTCTCTGTAGTTCCTATTCATTTACTCTAATTTTCCACATCCAGCCTTCCCTCAGTTTGTGTTTTCTTCATTACCTCCATTTCATTTTTCAAGTCTTGAACTGTTTCCATTACCTGTTTGATTGTTTTATCTTGGTTTTCTTGGGTATCTTTGGGAGATTTATTTTTTACTTATACCTTTTCATTTGTCTTCTCCATTTCTTTAAAGAAGTTTTGCACATCCTGTTTAAGATCTACTATTATTTTCATAATGATACATTTAATGTCAATTTCTTCTACTTCTTCTGGAATAGGGTGTTCATGTAATCTTGTTGCATGACCTTTGGGTTCTGGTGTTGTCATGTTGCCTTTCAGGTTGTTGAAGGAATTCTTGCATTGTTACTTGCCCATCTCTTCCTTCAAATGCAGCCAGGAGAGTCTTGGCATTTTGTTCCAATCTATGTTGTGACTGACTCTCTGGGTGGATCTCCTCAGTGCAGGAGCAGAAAGTGTTTCTGGGCCAAGAACCCAGCAGACAATAGGGCAGGATTGGGGGAGGCAGGATCATGTGGAAGAAAGAAACCCCTGCAGCAAGAGCTGGAGGGGCCCTGTGCTCTGTTCTCTGACTGTCTGCCCTGAGATGGCACCGACTCATCCATCTGGATTGATCTCTTCAGCACAGTAATAGGGACCTCTGGTAGTCCAAGGAACCTGCAGACAAAATGGTGAACTTGTGGGGAGGGCAGGGTCATGTGGAACAAAGAAACCCAAGCAACAGGAGCAGGAGGTGCTGTGCACTCCCTTCCAAGGATCTTTTGCCTGGCGGGCAGATACTCACACCTCTGAGTGAAAAGCCTCAGTGTAGAAGCAGGAAATGTTCCTGGGCCAAGGATCTCACAGACAATATGGCAGGCTTGAGGGACACAGGGTCATGTGGAACAAAGAAGCCCCTGAAGGGTAGCTGGAGGGGCTCTGTTCCTCTTTCCAGGACTGTCCACTCCAGGATGGCACACGCCAGTCTGGATGGATCTCCTCAGCATAGGAACAGGGACTCCTGGTAGTCCAAGGAACCCACAGAAAAAAAAGGGCTAACTTGGGGCAATATTTTTCGTTTTTATATGGTTTATAATTTTTATTCCTTTTAATCTATGACTATTTGTAATCTATCTCCTTAAAGACTTTACCTTTTTTTTGAAGCAGATGTGCAATGAGTGTACTTAAGACACAGACACAGCCACCACCAACATGGTAGAGATAAACATATATACAACATGTCAGGTCATCTTCCCACATTTCAGGCCACATTTTGGCAGTACCTTTAATGTACCATGGAATATTAGTGTGGGATTCTCTTCTGTATGCTATGAATACCATTTGTTAATAAAGAAACTGGCTTGGCTTGATAGAGTAGAACAAAGCTAAATGGGGAAAACTGAACTTGATGCTGCGAGAAAGAAAGGAGGAGTAAGTGGGAAGCTATGGAGCTGCTTCCAGAGACAGACAGTATCTACTGGTAGCTAGGCTTATCCCAAAACCCTAGACCAAAATCTGCAAAGGAGGCTTGTCAGTCTAAAGATCCATTCCTTCACTTCAGCAGAGCTTTGGATGGTGTCAGCAAAGTGTGGAATCAAGCAGTAATATGAGGGAAAGGGAAAATCACAGAATAATTCACTGTCAAGAGTTCTACAGAGCCATTTTGTTTCTCCTGTCTAAAAGTTGCATTGAAAATTTTTATATACATTACTCCTGCATATTTTGTAGATAATAATAAAAGAAAAAAGGTTGGAGACTGCTCAGTGGATAAGAGCACTTGCTATTCTTGCTGATGATCAGAATTTGTTTCCCAGCACTTTGCTTGAGCTACTCACAACCACCTCCAGGGGATATGATGCCCTCTTCTTGCCTCCAAGGGCATGGCATCTACATGTATATCCCCTACACATAAATCTATAATATAAGGAAACAAAATAAAACTTTTTAAAGTGATTATTTTATGTTTTGGGGTGTTTTGCTTGCATGTACGTATACATACCACTTGTGTGCCTGGTGTCTGAGGAGTCCAGAACAGAGTGTCTGACACTGTTATTGGAGTTACAACTGGTTTTAAGCCACTATGTTGGTGCTGAAAACTGAACTCCAAACCTCTCACAGATGAGCCAGTGAAGTCATTTGTATCAATGAAATATAAGCGACTTATTTATACATGCAATAAGATATGTTCATCTTAAGTTTGAAAGATGAACACAAAACTAACTCCAAGGAGACAAGTTATCTATCAAATTGGCTTTGGTAGGCACTGACATTCTTATTTGTATATTTGTTAAATTTATAAAATTTTTGGTAAAGCAAGCAAGTCTTGTACAATTAAAATCATAATGGTTATATACTTAAAGATGTATTTAAATAAATGAACTTGGGGACTAGAGTTAGATGGTATATTCCTATCATCAATAAAACACCTACCCCCCACACAGACACACACACACACACACACACACACACACACACACACAGAAAGGGATAGAAAGAGAGGGAGTACATAAAACATAAATTATGGCAGACTTTGAGAATTTCTTCTTTCCTTATCTCTTGTTCTGACTTCTTCCTTTGAATAACCAAATTCACTTCATTAATATGAAAAGTATGTTTACAAATTTTACATGATCAAATATTTTCTGTGAAGCAAAATTCCACTTTTAATTGATCCTATGAACCATATTATCAGTATGTCTTATCAGTTTAAATCCTTGTGTGCAATTGAAAATGATCAGATGGAAAATTATGCCCCAGGGATCTCAGCTGGGTTGTTTTGCAGAAAGGTAAAGGATGGAGTCTTTTCATCAGTAGAAATGTGGGCCATGCTAGTGACTGCACGTGAAGAAGCCTTCAGGGCCCCTACAAACTGTATTTCCTTGCCCAGAAACACTTTCTCTCATATACACACGGTGTTCTAACTGAGTAAAGGCACAGATGTCCTACTCAAAAAGTTATACCAAGATGAATTTGGAATTGATAGCCAGCTTGGATAATACACTGTCTATAGAAGAGCACTGAGGGAGAGTGGATCAAGATTCAGATTGTTGAAGACTTGGTTGTTTCTACATTTGATATATGTGGGGTGGGTGCATGTTTAACTTCAGAACAAATTTGAAGGTCACAGTGCAAGTTCCTCCTTAGAAAATACCTTTGCACGTTATACTCAAATTTATACAGATGGTCTCAGTTACTTAGTAGTAACACAAAATGTTGAACTGGGGAGGAAATTATGGGAAAAAGTGAAGCACCTGAAAAAAAAAGAAAGGAAAAGGAAAAAGAGAAAAGTGAAAATCCTCACCCATTCCTGGAACACAGGCCCCTCTCATAATCCAGTTTTCTAGATTTGTATAAGGGTTTGTAAGCACATATCCAATAGCAAAATCTTCAGTCCTGCAAGCCCCCATGCCTGACTAAGATGCTATCTCCCACCCAGAGGAAAAATTCTTTTTCTCCAATGGAGTCTCACTGGAAATACCAACTAGTCTTTAGGATAGGCCCCATGCCCAGCAGTAGAGGGCAACACAGAATGAACTCGGTGGCTTCTTTGGAGGTTCCTTTTCTCATGATGATTTGTGTGGGATTCCTTTCTTTCTTCCATCCTTTCCTTCTTTCTTTCTTTTTATTTATTAAAAATTAACCCTTACATGTCCTTTTTGCTTTCCAGTGTTCTGCTTTTATTGGATTTCTAAATGTATTTTTTGACTCTTTCTTCTGGTAGTTTGTTTGTTTCATCCTATTTTATATCTTTATCATCTTGAAATATCCATGTGTATTTCTCTTTGAGAAAGAATGGGTGTGCATTTGAAGAGAGAAGGAATCAAGAAGGATCTGGGAAGTGCTGGGAGACGGGAATCCATAACCAGGATGTATTGTATGAAAAATATCTTTCAAAAAATATTTCAAGCCTCATGAAAGTTAAATAATAGGCACATAGCTATGATACACACAGGTATCATGGATTCTGACTATCATGGGAAATCAAGATTACGACATCTGTCCAACAAGGGGATGTGGCCATTTCTCAAGGTGAGCATATAGCTCAATTAGTACTAATTCCTCATCTGAATTCCAAGAATACAATTAGTAGACAGAGTTGCAGCAACCTGGTACTTGGTTCCTCAGGTCCAGCTTCCTTTTGGATTGCTCAATTGAATGAGCCAACCCAACACAAAATGAATATAGAAGAGAAAATTTTTTGAGGGTATTTTGGATTCTGGAGTGGATGTATCAGTGTTATCTATGAAATTTTGGCCTAAGGCTTGGCCCTCGATGACAGTGCTGCACAAATACAGTGAATAGATCAAGCAATTCCTCAGAAAAGTTAAAAATATATAGATGGTATGATATAGAAGGACATAGGTTTTTTTTTTCCAGCCGTATGTTCTTTCCGGCCTACCTGTCAATCTATGAGTACGTGATCTCTTAACAGAGATGGAGGTTGTCTTAACAACACAACCTATAAAGTTCCCCCAAGAAAAAGCCACCTCTCTGATGAAACTATTGAATGGTAACCTGGCCAGGGCCTAGGTGATTTGCGTCAGGGCTGGACATCAACTTTTATGCCTGAAGAAGTCAAGTGTAATTCTGATAGGTTTCCTTTTATATGTTACTTGAAGATTTTCCCTTGTAGCTCTTAATATTTGTTCTTTATTCTGTATGTTTTATATTTTTATTATTATATGGCGAGGGGATTTTTTTTTGATCCAGTTTATTTGGTGTTCTGTATGCTTCTTGTACCTTCATAGGAATATCCTTCTTTAGGTTGGGAAAGTTTTCTTCTATAATTTTGATTAATATATTGTATGAGCCTTTGAGCTGTAATTCTCCTTCTTCTACCCCTATTATTCTTATGTTTGGTCATTTTATGGTGTCGTAGATTTCCTGGATATCTTGTGTTAAGAATTTGTTGGATTTGTTATGTTCTTTAATCAATGAGTCTATTTCCTCTATAGTATCTCCAGTTTCTGAGATTCTTTCTTCTATCTCTTGTATTCTGTTGGTTATACTTGTCTCTGTAGTTCCTGTTTGTTTACCCAGGTTTTCCATCTTTATGTGGCTTTAATTTATGCTCTATTTCTTTTACACTTATTCTTAATTTTTGTTTTTTTGAGACTAGGTTTTTTTGTGTATCTTTGATTGTCCTGGCACTCATCCTGTAGAACATGTTGTCCTTGAACTCACAGAGATACACCTGACTCTACTTCCCAAATGTTGGGAATAAAGGTGTGTGCTACCACACCTTGAACTCACAGAGATCTTTCTGCTTCTGCATCTCAAGTGTTGGGATTAATGGTGTGTGGCACCACACCCAACTTCTCACATTTTTTTCTATTTTAAGGACTTTATCCTTTTTTATTTCTTCTCACAAGCCTTCACGCATTTTTTAAAAACACTGTAAATTGTTTAGATTTTTTGTCTAAATTTTCTTTATTGCATATCTTTTTTTTTTTTTCTGATCACCCAAGTCTTTAATTGCTAAGCAGTATGGCTAGGATTAAAACTGTGGCATTGAAGGGTGAATCAACCCCATGCCTCAGCTTTCTGTGAGTCTATCCTCATGGCAATGTTACCAGATGGAACCAAGTTTATTGCCACAATTCTATGGACTTTCCATGTTATTGGCACCACAAAGAAGCACGCTATTGGCTATTCAACACCATGCTATCATGATGTGAATGGTGAACTTTAAAAATTCCATACCATTTGAAGGCTTAGCATCTTTGAAACCGACTTATGGTATTTAAAGTAGTAATCTTATTCCTTTTATCTCTTAAATGAAACCACTTATAAGTAATAAGTAATTGAAGACCAAGGGTCCAGTACTAAACATGAATACATATTAGAATCTCTAAATGGACACTGTTGAACTATAAATTTCTCTGTCAATCTCCTTTCTCTAAATACACACACACACACACACACATACACACATGCACACACACATACACACACATTCACACATACTTTCAAATAAATACATATATTCACGGTGAAGTAGGAAAAATTTGAAGAAGAGATGGGGGCATAAGCATAGTAGAAATTATTTCAAGAATAGGGTAAAGTGATGTAAATGTGTATTTAATATAGAGAATTTTTATAAAATATTAGTCAAGTATTTTTTCTGAAGTCACTTTGTTTTACAAGACACACAGAGAAAGGTTAAATAACAGTTTTTTCAACAAGAAAATGTTTCATTTTTTCTTATTCATATGTATTGCCTATAAGTATTGAATGTACTTTGATTGTGTTATGTCTTTTGCTGAGAGACTGTATGTAGCAACACTGTCTAATATCTTTTCTTTATCTTTGTCCAAAGCTCTCAAAGAAGATTGCATTGCCTTTTCTATTTTGAAAGCTAACTACATTCTAAGGAAACATTGTATTCATAACAGAAAATTGTATAAATATGTGCATATTTATAGGGATTGGAATACATGGTATATCATTCTTATGAATTTATTCATCAAGTGAGAATGACTCATATGTACACTGTTTAAGAATATCCTGATCCATTTGCCTACTGAATTAATTTAACAAGAGATAATGTCCTCAGATGGACGCTTGAAAACATATATCATCCTTTGTTTTAAAAAATGTGTAGCACGGAGGCAGACCCAAAGAGTTTGTTACATGAAATCTTTCAAAGTGGTTTTCAGCTGAAGGTAAATAAGAACACAACATACAATTCACTTCTGCAGAGTTCGTGTCCATGGTTCTCTAGCAATTGTAAACTTTCTCATAATTATAGTAAGTTTTAGTAACAGATATCAATTGTTACAAAAGGGTGATTTTAATTAGCTTAGTGAAAATTCATGTGATTTTTAAATGAGATCCTTTATGCGGGGTCCTTATTACTTCTGAAAACATTTTATTTAATAATTCAAAAAAAAAAGAACAACTCATAGGTCTTAAGCAGAAAAAGAAAGGTAAGTCAGGAATTTGGAATGTGGTATCTTGACTTCACAGGTGAGGGAAATACTCATTTAGAAAGAAATGGAGATTTGTATGTGATACTGATTCCATGGCCAAGAGGATATAATGCATAATTCTCAGCCTGTTTTGATCTGTGCAGACATAGAAGCAAAAATTGAAATATGGTTGATAAGACAAGAAAGTTTTCACCTTTGAGAATATATGAACACAAAGTTAAATATAACAATATAGAGTGTAGAGAAGGGATTGTACATGAACTGTTCCTTTCCTAGAAATCACCAATATCTTGTGCTTTGGATTCTATAGGACCAATGCTGACAGTAAATAATGACATTCTTTAGCCTTACATGACTCTTTACATTGAGAGGTTTCAAGGAATATACTGAAAAGATCAACATGCTTGTATCTTACTTGTAACAAATGATATGCCACAATCATAACTAAAGTTAGATTTATCAAATATCATGCCACAGTTTTATTGATGGAATATACATCGATATAGAAAATATTAGCAATTTATATTAAGATATATGTCTTTAAACTGTTTTATAAATAAAAATATGCTATTCTTCTTCTTTTTTTGTCACAGTAAGATACTCAGTTTTAAAAGACAAATAATAAACTGTCTAGATTTTTTTCATTCATTTTTTCCTTGGTCATATATTTACCTCTAATTCTTTATGTAATAAGCACAAATCCATTCAAATATCCAGATGATTAGGCTTGGCTTCTGTTTCTACTCACCTCCAGCAGGTTGTTATTTAGGACAAGTATCTGTAAGAGATCATAAATGGGGTAAGGATTGACAGAAATGTTCTCATACGAATATGAGAACAGCTCCCCAAGTATTGTTGCTGAAAATAACAACTGAAAGATAGCATATGGCTAGATATAATCTGATTCAAGGATCTTACTGACTAGATAGGTAGATACATTGTAGATAGATAGATAGATAGATAGATAGATAGATAGATAGATAGATAGATAGATAGATACATAGATAGATACATAGATAGATACATAGATAGATACATAGATACATAGATACATAGATAGACACATAGGCAGAAAGACTCAGTATGTACATATACATGTATTTATGAATGTACAGTTTTATACACACACACACACACACACACACACGCACACACACACACATAAAGGCTATGGATAAAAATATTCATTGAGATTACCTGTAGCCAGAATATCTCGAATGTTTTCTGGTGGAATGCTATGTTCTTCAGCATATGCCTCAAGTTTCTCATGTAGCTCAGGAGTTAAGGGTGACCTTTTCCTACATTGCATGAATGACAATGTCAGAGACACTTTCAGTTTAATTCTGGAGAATTTACATTGTGTCCTTCGTATCCCACCACAATATACATAAAAAATACCAACTCCTCCAAATTCAACTACCCTGGGTGAGTCAATACAGGCAATAATAATTTTCACAAGTTCCATGGACACATGTAATGAAGTCTAAATGGTGGTATGACATCACTTTTTAGGGTTTCATGATGCATCAAAAAATAAAAACAATTTCTCCAGAAAATTCACTCATCTCAGTCCTATCCACTTTCAAAAACATAACTGGTGTGGGAGAATTGCCTGTATTCTGTCAATCATGTTATAAATAAATGCTGATTGACCAGGCAGGAAGAATAGGTGGGAAAACCAGACAGGAAGTAAAAATGATGTAATGAGAACAGGAAAATTCTAGGAAGGAGAAAGTTGATTCCTCCCATTCCTGCCCAGATCACCAAGGCAGCAGGATGTGATCTGCCCCATTGAAAAGAGGTACTGAGCCACATGGCTAACATAGATTAGTAAATGGGTTAATCAAGATGTGAGAGTTAGCCAGTAAGAGACTAGAGTTAATGGGCCAATCAGTTTATAATTTATGGAGACCTATGTGTGATTTTCTTTGGGGCTAAACAGTTGTGGGGTACTGGGCTGGACAAAAACCCAAACAATCAGCCAGCCCCTCATGTTACACATAACACTGGAGAGTCATGACGCCTGTCAGAGGAATCTTCACATTTCTTCCGAATCTATACTTTAGAGTTCATGTTTTAATTTAGTACACACTTGATCAAATGACACCAAAAATGGTCTGAATTTTTGGAAAATAATATGTACTCTATTCTTCCCAGTAAGGAAACATGAAAATAAGCTCTTCCAATACCCCCCATTTCCCCTAGTCTACAATGACCATGCTACTTGAAATGCAATATAATGTAACAGTTTGTCCACAAAACAAACAGATTGACATCTAGTCGACAGGAGTTTGTAAATACCATGACACTGTAGTTGGTGGGTGAATCTTACTTAATTTTTATTTACAGGGTTATACTTTTGTTACTGTTTCAGAGAACTCACTTCCATTCTTACCAAGAACAAAAATCAGTTTTGTTATCCAGCTGGCTTGATCCACATTATCACCAGCAAGGACTATGATGTCTTCTGTTGCAATCACAGGTTTAAATATATGACCACCTTCCACTGCAATAAAGACACATTTCAAAACTTAGTGTCACTCATTTTTCTACTTTGTTTGATGTCACCTGTTGACAAAAAATTAATATTGACTCTGACTCTAGCAGTCATCTTTGTGTGAGTCAGTCTTTCTGTGTGTGTTTCTGTGTATGTATGCCTCTCTTTCTCGCTCTTTGTCTCTCTCACTATCTCTCTCTTTCTGTTGTGTTTGCATGCATGCATGTGTGTGTGTGTGTGTGTGTGTATGATATTTCCTGTTACAGACACTGACTGAATGACAAAATGGTTCACAGGAAAATAAATGGATTTAAGTATTTGGTCATTTCTATTATGTGACTGCTTTTAAATATCTATATAAGGTTAGAAAAGCATTATTTTGCTAGAAGAATTTACCCTCTCTTCATTTATAATCAACAAAAATTTATGCTATTTATAATTCAGTTGAATAGTGTTGCTATTATTTTAGTATTTTTTTTTCAAAATTAAGGTAGTCAGTTTGAAATTCTTAAATAGATTTTCTCCTAACTGCTTTTCAAAAGTGAATTTTATCATCCAATGTTCTAAATGCTATGATTTTTACAAAATATAGAAAAGGAAACTTTAAAATAGCACTGTTAATTTAAATTCTCTATGAATCCAGGATGATAGATAATCCCTATAATATAAGTACTTGGTAGCCTGAATCATGAAGTTTGCAAAGATGTTCGAGGCCACTGAGTCCTATCTGAGAGTGGTATTCCTGTCCAATAACAATCTAAGATACTGTATGAAAGAAAAGACACTGAATATTATCTAGAAGCAAATTTTCATGAAGGAAACTATTTGGAGACATTTTGTTAGCATTACTCACATCTTTAGTTAATATTGATCTTCTCCATGTAAACTTCAGATGACCTACAATATACTCTGACATTTTATTATATCTCAGTTGGTTGGAAGAATTGATAACTTTCCCAGTAATCAAAATTGTTCTAGTTCCATGTACCTATGGGTGGCTGAAGTGTTAGGATGTATGTGCTCACCCACAATGTTTTTCTTTATAGAGGAAGCGCCCAGATCCCATACTTACACTGGGTTCTGTAGTTGCTATCTTCTTGCCTAGACCCAGTGATTTTGGTCTGAACATTGATTATTTGCACTAAAAATCAAACAGAGAAATCATAGCTTTTGTATTCATCCTTTGAATTCATATTAAGGATCTTCAAGATTTACAAAGAACTTGAGATACTTTAATATCTATGAACAATGTTCAGAGCTAGAGGAGATGTATCTCTCTTTACCTCATTCTTCATAATTTTTGTTTAGAAAATATCATTCTGTTTATAAGCATATATATGAATTATTTTATTTGTGGAAATTTTCCCAAGTGCTATGAAGACTTCCTTATTTAAATTTCACTATTGACATACTATATTCAATATGTTATTTATCTTTTCTAGTCCAACAATATGTGCACAGGATTTTATGAATGTCTTTTAAGTGCTTTTATGTCTAACCAAAACTAGAACTGTGGCTAGAGCAAAGTATTGGTTCTAAATATTTTAAATTCATACGTTCCTCTCTACTCTTTCATTGAATATTGTCATCCAAATGTCAGAAAGAGAATACTTGAAAGTAGAGCACTGAAGACATGTTCCCAGTGGCTCAGACACAAAATAGTTGCACAGAAACTCCATTATTTAACTCACTTCTTGGCCAATCACTTATGCATATTGCTAGCTATCTCTTATATCTATAATTAACCAATTTTGATTATTTTATATTGACCATGAGGCTCATGGCCTACTGGCAAGATTCCAGCTGGCAACTCACATCTTTCCCCTCTGGTGGCTACATGGCATCTCTTTGATTCTACCTTCTTTCTTCTAGATTTGAGTTTACTTTTTCCCACCTAGCTCTACTGTGAACTACCACAGGCCAAAGTGGCTTTTTTATTCATTGACCAATAAAAGCAACACATATACAGAAGGATTTCCCATACCAAATGTGCATTTGCAAATTAGATTTTTCTGACCTGTTTGTAGAAGAACTTTTTTATGACACCTATGGCTGAATAATATAACATGTATGACTTTGACCCAAATACTAACATCTATATTTTGGATTACTAGAAGTGAGATACTTAGAGTCTTATGATTCTAATGTTAGAGCATAAAATTCAACCACAGGCCTCTAGCTACAAGGATTTCTCAGGAAACACTCATAGAATCAGAGACAGATTTTAACTTTCATGTGGTGTCCAGAGATAACCCATCCCCATCATAGAATAACACAATCACATTTCTGAAGATGAGGCTTTACATATCTTACCAGAAAAAGAACAATTGCCTTTAAGTTTAACAACATAAAATCTGTCAAATGTAAACAGTCAGCTCAGTTTACATGGTTGACAATTTGCTCACTTGACATAAAATGTGATTTCCATTTTACTACATGCCTCAGTACAAGTAATTTCACAAACATAGAGTCTCAGGGGTTCTCCTGCCTCTATCTTGTTCACATTGTCAGCAGTGATGGCAATGGTAACTCACTTTCCTTCAATCTGAAAAAAACAACAAAGGCCATTGTAATGTGAGTTAGTACTTGCATCTCTTATCCCAATCTTTGGAAATACATAAGCTAACTACAAATATAAATCAATAATAGTTTTCTTATTAGTTCAAAATCATGCTTCAAGAGATAAAGAATAACACCGAGCAATATGATAACTCAATTTACATAACATTTTGAACCTAAGACTTTTTGGAATTACCCATATTTTGGTCTCCTATGCTCTGCAAATTCAATTCATTGTTTTTTTTATTTCATTTGTTTCATCTTTGAGAAATCTGACTAGAAATATGTAACTGAAAGTCAGAAAGGTTATTTCATGAATATGTACTTGCACAGACAAACTGAATGACACATTACATCCACAGAACAAAGCTATTGAAGAACATCAAAAGAATTTAGTTCAGCCTGAATATAAGCCAGACAAAATGCCAAAGCCAGCAGCAGAAATTTTACCATGGCAATGCCTGCCTTTGCTCTTCTGTAGAAGCTCAAAATAGGATATTGGCTGTGAAGGAACTGAACTGACAAAGCTTTTTATACAGTTTAGTTAGAGGGAGTTTCATGGAATCAACCAATGGTTCTGCTCCACAGCAACCTACATCTGTC
The DNA here is from genome assembly GCA_963919705.1 of Alexandromys oeconomus. Taxonomy (NCBI): domain Eukaryota; kingdom Metazoa; phylum Chordata; class Mammalia; order Rodentia; family Cricetidae; genus Alexandromys; species Alexandromys oeconomus. The sequence continues at coordinate 124,014 of CAWTZB010000076.1, forward strand.
CAGTATGTTTATGTTCACCCTGCTGAACAACATATGATATCATATCCCTAAACTAATAAGATTAGGCTAAAGGTCAGGTGCTGTTGGGATAATTAATTGAGCATTCATGTCAGAAAGAAAAATCTATCCCTGTGAGCCATTTAAGTAGTAAATTTGCTTCCAGAACTATACTGGTGGGTAAGGTCACAATGCATATGCATATGTCCTATAGAATTCATTTAAAACCATGGCATATGCTTTAAAATACATCCCAAACTAAGCATAATACTTTGCAGTTAAATTAATTTAAAACTGTGACCTTGGCTTTATTATCCAAAGCACCCACCCTGTTAGAAGATAAGGTGGTAAAACTTGAAGAGGATTTCCTATAAGGGTATTGATATATCTTGTGCTACCTTTAAAAGTCTTCCAATATATTGACTACACTATTCTTTCAGTACACTGAATTCAAAGGCTACAGCAATGTGCTACAAGAGATTTAACAAAGTTTACAGTATAAACAAAGTTTAACAGTTTAAACAATAGAAAAATGCTGCTACGTATCCACTGGCAATAAATACAGGTATCATTAATCAAAAGAAAACAAATCAAGTGAAATGGTTTATAAAATAATGACATTCAGAAAAACTGTACAATTTGCAAATGGACTCTGCCTTCAAGCTCAAAATATGCTTACAATTCCTAAATCAAGGACCCTACCTGAAAAGTTGACTTTTTTTACACATCAAAATCAAGGTCTGTGTTGTGCTTAGCCATAGGAACTTGTTATCCATTTCTAGGAACAATCAAAAATATCAGGACTCTGCAGTACTTATTTATCCTCTGGTGTTTCCCTTTCTGACATGTGGAAAAACCTGTAGTTAGCACTTTGGTATTTTGTTGACAACACATGATTACTAACTAAGCCACTATACAGAATTAGTCAGCCCTTCATGACACTTCCTTAAAATTATATCCTATTATTATGTCTATTTTTAATTTTGAGACTATGACATAATTACATCAATCCCCACTTTCCTTTCTTCCCTCTAAAGCCTCCAATATGCACCCTCTTCATCTCTTCCAATTTTGTGGATTCTTTTTTTACTAAATGTTGTTCCATGCATATGAGTTCCAAGGTAGCAACTGAGTCCAAAACATTTATCTGAAGTTTAGGAATTGGGAATAACAGAAGAGACCTAACATGCCACATTTGTTGTTTGGTCTGGGTTTGCTTACTCATAGACCCTACGATTTGCCTGCAAAACTTGTGATTTTAATTTCCTTTATAATGAAATATTTATAACATGATGTACATGTATCACTATTTCATTATCCATTAGACATCTGTAGAACATTTAGGTTGTTTCCATTTTTTAGCTGTTGAGAATATAGAAACAATAAACAATCATGAGAAAGTACCTGAAAGGAGTTTCTGATTACACATATTCACTTTTCCATGGACAATAAATACATTGTAAGGAGAGGTATTTTAACTCAAATGTTGATCCAAATCTTTCTGCAAAGAATATCTACCAGCAATATGTTCCTTAACATTTTTAATGAAACAGTTTGTTTTCAATTATTCCCAAATTAATAACCATCTATGGATCCTGCTAATTTGTAAAAAAAATGTGTTTTTTGTCTATAACACACTCTGTTATAAAAATCCCCAAAATTAACCAACCATAATGACTCAGAAAATCAATACTTTTTAAATTTCTGGTGAGTGACAAATTGTGTACCCAACCTCAAGCAGTGACTTTACCTTAGGATTCCTGTACCATAAATTCAATTATCATTATATGTTCAATTTGTCATCAAATTGGAAGAGATTTATTTCATTATTTTCTCCTTCCATCATCTTTCCTCTTCTGTATAGCAGGAACATGCCACTGCCCTTGTTGCAGTAAAAGCATATTCATTCTGTTTTTACTACTTCACTGCTATGTCCCATTGTTCCTAATATCTAAAGGTTAATAAAATTTGCCTCTTTGGAAATCCTAGAATAAATATTCATTCATTGATGCTTTCTCTAAATAGTTTCCTTAGTTCAATTTCCATGTTCTCAGACTTCAACATGACCAGTTCTAAATTTCTTCAGATTCTCTTTTGTAATTATAAAGATCCATGGTTCAAAAGGACATACTCTAGGGTACTGGGGAAAATGAGACTGAAATGTCTATGATTAATAATATTTTCTCTTGTGTTTATCAAGAATCTTCGACACTTGGTCTTAGGCAAAAGACCGAGAAGCAACCTGAACAACAATGAGGACGCTAAGAGAGATATACATGGATCTAATCTACATGGGAAGTAGTAAAAGATAGGAGGAACTCATGAGTAAATTGGGAGCATGGGGATGATGGTAGAGTATTGAAGGGGAGGGAAGTGGCAGGAAGGGAGCAGAGAAAAATATAGAGCTCAATAAAATCTATAGAAATAGAACCTTCTAGATATCCATTGACAACAGTCTCTTTTATACTTACAATTATACAGTGTATTTTAAATTCCCAAATTAATATATACATTTTGGTTCTAATATATTATAAAAAAGACACACATTATTTAAAAAAAAAAACACTGCCGTTTAGAACACAAAGTTGAATCAACCATGAGAGTTTGAAAAGAAAATATCCTTTATTTTCAGTTGAGTGACAAATCACCTCAGAATCCCCAACATCAACATCAACAGTTTCCTTTGGCTTTGGTATGATGTTCAATCCTAGGCAATTTGCCTCATATTTTCAGGTGAAGGTCAAATCAGGGCAGTTTGTAAATATTTCCTTCTTCCTCTGTCTTACTCTCTTGTCTGACATTAATGTTCCAGGAAACTGCCTGTGTCTTTGCTTGAGTACACACATATGCACCATCTTAGGTAAGGATTTTGTATTCTGAAAAGCTTTATGGAACACTAAACAAATTCATTCACTGCAAATTCCCTTTCTTCTATCTCTACTCACATAACAGTAATTTTGAATATGACAGCAACTAATTTTGAAAGAAGTCTCAAATAAATGTCAGAGAAAGGGGAAAATATGGAATGCTTCTGAAGGAAGAAATGTAAGGAGCAATTGGTTTGTTATAATACAGCATTTTAAAATTAAAGAAATCAAAAGATTTTACAATTTAATTTAATATCTGTTATAAATATAAACCTCTATGTGTTTATTTGGAATAGTCTGAAATTCATTTTTTTCATTTTTTCACATTCTGATTATTTTTTCTATATCAATATTATGAATGTTGAGCCTTTAGGCCTTATTTTGATCTTGTATTCAGGATTAGCCAAAAATAGTAACTAGTCTATGGTCACAGATTAAAAACACCAAAGTAATTTACACATAAGTTTCTTATCTAAAGACACATGGCATTCTCAGAGCCTTTTCTCACTCTGATGACAGACCTTATACTAAGTTATAGCTAGAAAGAGAAAACTCAGGAAATATCTTCCATGGCAAATACAAATTTACACACATAAGCTATTTGTCCTTTATTTTGCATGTTTGGTCCTTAGGTTCACAAATACCACAGAGATACCAATGCATTTTCCCATATTTTTTTCTGTTTCTTCTTGTCTCTGTATTTTTCTTTTTACAAAAAAATGGCAGACATTAGAATCACAAGTCATAACTTTGAGAAAAGGGTGCTGTTGGGAGTTACTCAATTGAAACTATGTATATATGGAAATACCTTAAACAATCTTAAAGACATGTAATGAAAAATAAAAGCAAATAATCCTCAACAGAGAGAAAAATAACATAGTTAATTTTTAGATGATTCAAATGAATCATAGTCAAGTAATTATTGTCCTAATGCAAAATATATGAAGTTCAGTGCTCTGTGATATTAGAAAGAAAATCCAAACTCAAATGTCAATGGCTTCTTTACATATTAGGTGGTGTTTTATTGCATTTTATTGTTTTAAGTTGTCATCAACTTACATCATTTCCCTCTTTCTTTCCTGCAATAAGTTCCTGCAATAAGTTCCCATGCTCTTCTGACTGGGTTAAGATAAAATCTCAACAGTGCTCAGATTTGCATTTCCCAAATGAAAAGTGCAAAGGGACGTGTTATAAAACATTTCTGAGCCATTTTCTCTGTTTCTCTCTGTCTCTCTTCATTCTCAGACCCATTTTGAACGTAGTATATGTTCTCCTGACTCTGTATTTTTAGTTTTTCATGTTTTGTGAATATTTATCACCTTTCAGTTGTAAAGTTGGCTAAGATTCCCACACATTCTGTGTACCATCTCTTCACCCAATTGTTTCATTATTTGTGCAAATGCTTTTCAGTTTTCTGAAGTCCCGTGATTCAACTGTTGAAATTATTCACAGCTGTGGTATCTCTTTGCTTGATATTCAGGATCAATATAGGCAGAGGAGCACACCTGTATGATGTCACATTTCTCAATGCCACCATTATTTTTGTGAATACTGAGCCATTGTGCAGAGAAACATTGCAATATGTTTGTTATAGTTTCTATGCCATTTTGTTTTACATTTTCATAAAAAGTATCATAAAATATATGTTCTATAGTTCTCTGTGCCACTTATTACCCAAGAATATTTGATGTGCTTATTTTTATTAATGATATTAAGGATATCGTCATACATTTTGAATATATGTGCCATTACAGGCAATGTTTAGCTCAATGTCCAAAATATCTACATTTTTATAAAGTTTACCTTTCCTATTTGCTTCCCTGTCCTATGTAGGACAATGTATTAACTCAACTGTCTTTCCCCTAATATTTTTACACTTCTATTGTCCGAGTTTTTAAAGTTTCATGAGATAATACTCATACATTTTCTTCAGCTTTTCCTCTTAAATATTTATGTTTGTGATTCACCTCATTATTCTTTTATAGAATTGATTTACATGATCTGTATTATAGAACTTTATTTTATCAAAAGTGTTATTGTAATGTTTGTCTCATACTTATCAAAATCCTTTTCCTTAGAATATCTATTGACAACTTGCTATCTTACATTTGCTTGAATCTCTGTATTTTATTATTCCCAAAGTGATATCTACATTTTGGTCTCAATATATCATAAAAAGATATATAAATTTCCTTAATCACAAACTACTATTTACTTGCTATTTAGATCAACTGACTACGAATGTCTGAAAAATAAAAACTATTTTTTTTCAGTTGAGTGACATACTTGACAGACTCCTCAACCTTAAAAGTTCCCTGTGGTTTGGCTTCCTGTATAAAACTGGACAACTTGCCTCATTCATTCAGGCTGAGGTCAAAGGAGGACAGATTTTTATATTATTGCCTTCATTCTTTTTTACTATTCTATTTAGTGAAAATGCTCCCTGGAAATTTTCCATATTTTTGCTTGAATATAAGCATATGCAAAACCTAAGTTAATAATTTCATTTTCTGAAAGCTTTATGGAACACAAAGCTAACTCAATAATTGATTCACTCTCTCATGCCTCAGAATAATCACAAAATAGTGCTCACAGCATTAAAATTAAAGTCTGTACTACAACTCTACCTCTCTTTATTTTCAACAATAAAAGTCCACATCGTGTTTTCTTTCATTTCTTTCACTTCTTATTATATTTTCATTGTATGCTATACTTATCTAAATGATGAGGTACATTAAGGACTTATTTTCTTGTTGGACTCAACCAAACACAGAACTAAAAATTTCAAGTTCACTAAATGAAAACATCCAGAATATTGACACAACAGATTGTTTCTAAGTACACATTGTACCCTCAGAGTCTCTTCTCACTGGTGCCTGACCTTATACTAAAACTTGGCTAGAAGAAAAGAAAACACAAGGAAGTACCTCCAAATCCAATTATAACTTTATACTCATGAAAAAGCAAAGCTATTGTCCTTGCTTTTGCTGTTAGATTTGCAGTTTGCTCAATCTATTCAATGTACTTCTTATCTGGTTCCATTTCTGCTTGTCTTTTAGCTTTTGTTTTCACAGTATAACTATTGATAGTAATTACCCATAAACAACAGGGAGATAGAAAAGAAAAAGGGGGTTGGAGGCAGTCAATTAAAATATATATGAAAAATGCTTAAAGATTCCTGAAGTCATATAGTGAAATACCAAAATAAATAAAAACAGCAAAGAGAACATGATGTGGGAGAGTCTTCTGTTTTGTGTTGATTTCATTGTTTAAATAAAGAGACTGCCTTGGCCTTTAATAGGACAGAAAATTAGGTAGGTGGAGTAAACAGAACAGAATGCTGGGAGAAAGAAGCCAAGTCAGGCAGTTGCCATGATTCTCCAACCCCAGACAGATGTAGGCTAGAATCCTTCCTGATAAGACACCATCTCATGGTGCCACACAGATTATTAGAAATGGGTTAATTGAGATGTGATAATTAGCCAATTAGAGGCTACAGATAACGGGCCAGGCAGTGTTTAAAAGAATACAGTTTCCGTGTAATTATTTTGGGTAAAGCTAGCCATGTGGGAGCTGGGTGGCGGGAAGTGGCCCACAGCTCCTTTCAACAAGAACAATCATTTATTGTATTAAAAACAAATCCTAAGAAAAATAATATATTGTCACAAATGTAAAATGTTGATGTGGTATTTCCCTCTGTGTGCTGGGATTACCATTGGTGAATAAAGAAACTGCCTTAGCCTGTTGATAGTGCATAAATTAGGTGGGTGAGAAAAACTAAACTGAATGCTCAAAGAAAGAAGGCAGAGTTGGAGGAAATTCATGTAGCCCCACCAGAGAAAGATGCCAGAACTTTGTCCCATAAGCCACAACCACGTGGCAATACAGAGATTAATGGAAATGCATTAAATTATTATGTAAGAGTTAGCCAATAAGAAACTAGAGCTAATGACCCAACCAGTAACTTAATTAATACAGCTTCTCTGTGATTATTTTGGGCTTAGCAGCCGGGGAAGCAACAAGCTGCCTTCTTCCAAAAAACGTGAAGCCAAGCATTGTGTTATGTTAGAAACATTATTCCAACTCAAATGTAAAATTTTTATGACTTTGCATATCAGGTCATACTTTATTTCATTTTTGTTTACATTAACATATAATTACATCATCCCACTTCCATTTCCTCCCTGTAACTTCTCTCTTGTGTAACCACTTGCTCTCTCTCAAATTAATGACCTTTTCTCTCATTATTATTTTTAAATACATACCTATTCCATATATTTAAACATGAATATATAAATATGACCTGCTGAGTAATTTTTGTGTATCTTGTTTTTCTTCCAATTTTCAACTGACCACTTAGTATTGGATAATCAGTTAGGAGATTCATCAGTGGGAAAGAAAAATACTCCTCCTCCCTTCCTTGGTCCTGAGTTGATTATAATTTTGTAGGGTTGGGGACCTATAAGACTTCCCCTTTTATGATAGCATAATTATTTTTGTTGTCATTGTTCAAATACTCTTTAAGCAGCCATATTTTTATATATTTTGTATGCAGCTTCCCTATGATTTTAAGAGACACTATCTCTCAATAGACTTCCTGATCCTCTTGTGCTTTTAATCTTTAAACCACATGTTCTGTAATAGTTGCATAGTAATTGGCATGTAGTTATACTATAAATATCCTCACTGGATCAGTGTGCACTACAATGTATTGCTGTCTCCATTTTGACAAACTGATTTTCTGTGATAGTGTCTGTTACAAAGAAAATATTCTTTAAGAAAAGTTTAGAGCAACACTTACTTGTGAGAATAACAGTAAGTATTTAAAATGTAGTTTAAATTATGCTGGTCTAACAAAATCATGGTAGTGCATTCTCTAGGACTCATGACCTAACTAGACCAGGTTTGTTTGTGAGTTTCCCTGGATAGTTTGCTAGTTTCTTTCTTGCATTATTTACATCTTGTGGAGTGTTTCTTAAGTATAGTTATAGAGATGTTGATTGCTGCCAGGATATGAGTGCCTTTATTGAACTTTTAGGGATATTTTGTCATACTGGTCATTATCTTTCCAACCTTGATCAGGGGATATTTTACACTGAAACTTTTTTATATTGTTTTTGTTGTTGTTGTTATACTTGAGCCAGAAATCACAATCTAGCCTATATTAGCATGGAACTCACTGTGGTTGCCCACTGATCTTAAATACTTAACAGTATACCATTTCCTGCTTCCTGAGTACTGGGATTTTAGGTGAACAACATTACTACTAGAGGAAACATTTACATTATTTATAACTGATTTTGATTTAGAATTTGTTTGTTCCAGAAGATTTGGCCTTATTGGCTACAATGGAATATAAAATCGCATTTCATTTCCTAATTCTAGAGTGGATTTTGATATTGTGATAAGTGTTCTTTCCTCAATTCCTGTTTCTCCCCTATCTTTGACTTCTGTAGTCTATATTAGGCTGTGATATGACTATAGCTAAGTCAACAAAATAAAGGTGAGTAGCTGAAGTTTATGACTTCTTTGATTTTTAGGATGTACACTTCAAAGTCACCCTCTTCACATATTCCATCTTATAAACTCAAAGCCCCACTTCTCTGACTTAGTTTCTGCATTATCAGTGCAAAGCAGAGACCCCTTGAATTGTATTGAGAATCCATCCTTGAACAATAGCAAAAGCCAGGTAAATCATGAGTACGTTCTTATGTTCAAGATAATACTTCTTTGTTGGTTAGATACTAAACCAAAAGTTTCTCAGGAAATTCGGGATCAACCTACCCATGAACCCAGCAATATCACTCTTGGGAATATACCCAAGAGAGCCTTATCATACAACAAAAGTATATGCTCTACTTACTATGTTCATAGCAGCATTGTTTGTAATAGCCAGAACCTGGAAACAACCTAGATGCCCTTCAGTGGAAGAATGGATGAAGAAAGTATAGAATATATACATATTAGAGTACTACTCAGAGGTAAAAAACAAGAACTGCTTGAATTTTGCATACAAATGGATGGAAATAGAAAACACTATACTGAGTGAGGTAAGCCAGACCCAAAAACAGGAACATCGGATGTACCCACTCATATTTGGTTTCTAGCCATAAACAAAGGACATTGAGCCTATAGTTAGTGATCTTAGAGAAGCTAAATAAGGAGAACCCAAAGAAAAACATATAGGCATCCTCCTGAATATTAACCTTCATCATGCGATGAAAAGAGACAGAGATAGATGACTATTTTTTAACCGTATTTTTAATTATAAACATTAGGTTTTCAAATGAGCTTCACAAACACAATACCTTAATCAGGAACAGAAATATACATATAACAAAATTGACCTTAATTTGTATCAATAGACCAAGACCCATACCAACGCAATGTATTCATCTTTATATCATACCCATTTTAAATGTAAACAAACATTTATAAACAATATTGCAGAGTTTGGACATAGTTCTCTCCAAACTGCTTTCTGCTTTTTGTTGGGTAAAATAATTCCAGGGTTTCACAGAGACCTTTCAGAGGGTTTTGTTTCGTCAAACCACATTAGTCTGGATGGATTCCACAGGTTCCATCCTCTGGAAATAGAAGCAGACTCTTTTCAAAGGCAACATATCCTTAGGCCTAAATTTTGAAATCAAGATAACTTTAAAGTATATATGTTGATTTAACTTAGCAGCCTATACAATGAAATGCCTCTCTATAATTAGCTTATTTACAGTCAAAAAGTTAAAAGAAGACACAATAATATACACAATGCAGACTCAAAATTGAAGTAAAAAATGTGTAACTTTGGAGAAGTTTAACAAAATAGTTATCAAGCAGGAATTATAGTTATATGTATTTTATCTTTTATTATAACTAAGAAAAAATATATTTTTTTTATAAATCCTTTGTATATTTTGGAGATCAGCCCTATGTTTTGTGTGGGGTTGGTGAAGGTATTATTTCTTTCTGTAGGCTGCCGTTTTGTCTTGTTGACCGTGTCCTTTGCTTTAAAGAAGCTTTTTGTGTTTAGGATGTCCCATTCTTAATTGTTTCTCTCAATGTCTGTGCTGCTGTGGTTCTATTTATGAAGTGGTTTCCTTTGTCAATCAATGCATTCAAGTGTACTTCTGACTTTCTCTTCTGAGATTCAGTATGGTTGGTTTTCTGTTGAGTTCTCTGATCTATGTGGACGTGAGTTTTGTGCATGGCAATAGATATGGATCTATTTTCATTCTTCTACATGTTGATATCCAGTTATGCCAGCAGTGGAATATGCTTTCTTTTCTACTATATATATATATATATATATATATATATATATATATATATATATTTTTATCAAAAATCAATTGTTCATAGGTATGTGGACTGATATCTGGGTCTTCAATTTGGTTCCATTGATCCTCCTATATGTTTTTTGTTGTTGTTTTTTTTATGCCAATACCAGGGTGTTTTCAGTACTGTAGTTCTGTAGGAGAGTTTGAAGTCAGGGATTGTGATGCTTCCAGAAGTTACTTTATTTTACAGGATTGTTTTGGCTATTCTGAGATGTTTGCTTTTCCACATGAGGTTGAGGTCTGTGAAGAATTTTGCTGGGATTTTGATGGGCATTGAATTGAATCTGTAGCTTGCTTTTGGTAAGATTGACATTTTACTATGTTAATTCTACATACCCAAAAGCATGGAGGATCTTTCCATTTTCTAGGGTCTTCATCAATTTCTTTCTTGAAAGATTTAAAGTTCTTGTCATACAGGTCTTCCACTTGTTTGGTTAGAGCTACTCTGAGATATATTATGCTATTAGTGGCTATCATCAAAACAACAAATAATCCAATAAAAAAATGGGGCACAAACCTAAGCAGAGAACTATCAACAGAGGAACCAAAAAGGCCTGAAAGACACTGATGGAAATGTTCAACATTTTTAGCCATCAAAGAAGTGCAAATCAAAACTACTCAGAGATTCCATCTTACATTCGTAAGAATAACCAAGATTAAATACACTAATGACAACTTATGCTGGAGAGGATGTGGCATAAAGGGAACACTCCTCCATTGCTGGTGAGAGTGCAAACTGGTACAGCCCCTATGGATGTCAGTGTGGCAATGTCTCAGAAAATTAGAGAACAACCTACCTTAAGACCCAGCAATACCACTTTCGGGTATATACTCAAAGGATGCTCAATCATACCACAAGGACATGTGCTCAACTACATTCATAAGAGCATTATTTCTCAGAGTCAGAAACTGGAAACAACCTAAATACCCCTCAACTGAAGAATTGATGAGGAAATTTATACACTGGAGTATAATTCAGCAGAAAAAAACAAACAAACAAAAAACAATGACATCTTGAAATTTGCAGGTAAATGGATAGATCTAGAAAACATCATATTGAATGAGGTAACCCAGACTCAGAAAGACAAATATTATATGTACTCACTCATAAGTCATTTTAGAGATAAAGCAAAGAAAATCAGATTACAATTCGCAATACCAAAGAATCCAGACAACAAAGAGGATCCTAAGCACAGACATATATGGATTTAATCAACATGGGAAGTAGAGCCATGTACATTGCCCAAGCTCCCCAGTCGCAGCAGGTCTGTGTCACCATTAACCAATTTGTAACACCTTGCTAACAACCCTATATAAGTGCTTGGCCTCCTTAAAGAGCCAGAGCTGTTGGTGCAACTAGCATGAACCAGTTAGCTTTCATTTCTTAAAGAAGCCACAGGGCTTTTTTTTTGTATTTTTGTTTTCCATTTGCTTTTTACTGCTCATACTTAATCAGGAAGACCTCTGTTAAAGGAAGCATCATCTATGCTCACCACTATAAAAGAGAGCATAACTGTTAAAAAATGGCTATCAAGAAACTGTGTTTTGTCTCTATTTATATGGGTCTAGAAGCCCTCTTTTTTTTTGCTTTAAGCATTTTTAGGTCATATATGAATCCATGCATCAGACAGTGGACATCATTTTGCTGTCTGAGGCTGCTCATTTGTTTCCTGGCTGCCCAGACCCAAAATAATCACACCAAAACAGTATTAGTACCATACTGCTTAGCCTATTAGCTCACACTTCTTATTAGATAGTTCTTTTATCTAAAATTAATCCACTTTTATTAATCTGTGTATTTCCATATGGTTGTGGCCTATTGGTAATGTTTAATTCAGTGTCTGGTGTCTGTCTCCTGTGGCAGCTACATTGCTTCCCCTTGACTCTGCCTACCTTCTCCTCTATCTGCTTGGAATACCTACCTTTTACTCTTCTGTACTGCAATATGCCCAAAGCAGCTTCTTTATTATCCAATGGTATTCACAGCATACAGAGGAGAATTTCACATCACATGCTATTAAATGACATAAGTAATTATACAGTGTACCCACTATAACACCTATGACTTATCACAATTACCAGCATGAGAAGATATGCAAAAAGAACCAATGAGTGAAATTCACATGTTGGTGGCAACTAACAGCTATCTAATTTGACAAAATGCCCAAAGAGCAGGAGAGAAAAAACACAGTACAGGAAAGCCAATCAACCACAATTGGCTATCAAGGTCATTATTCATAGAAAAAAACTACTAGCATCATTTTTATTGACCAGTGTAACTCCATAATACATTCTAAATCGCATATTTCCAGCAGCAGATCTGTACATTTGTCACTCCTCACCAAAAAAAAAAAGTCTCTTTACAACAAATGGAGGCCAGCACATAAACCCACAAATGAATTTAATGCAGAAATCAATGAATCATGGGGAACCCAGCCCCATTGGATACATCTATAGCTCAGCTCCTCCATTTTTGGCACACAGAAAATTTCAGGTGAGGGAAGAAAGATTGTAAAATCCATAATACCAGAACTTTTTCAGTCATATAGTCTCTCCTAAAAATTTTTGGAACAATATCAATATCTACTAACATGTTAATGTGGAAGGGAAATTTTTTTGAGTGGACGCACACATAGAAAATGAACTATAGGAGATAAATGACTACTGAGAAAGAGAAACAAACAAACAAACAAACAAAAAACTCTTCCAGGAATGAACATCCAGTGCAGAGTGAGCAGTCATATAGGCCAACTGCAGATCCTTACCCTCTCTAGTCCTGAAAAACAAACTGTCCCGACTTGACCTCAACCTAAATGAATTAGGCAAATTGCCTAAAATTGAACATAAAGCCAAAACCACAGGGAATTGTTGAGGTTAGGGACTCTGTGGTGATTTGTCACTCAATTGAAAATAAAGAGTATTTACTTTTCAGACTCTCATTGTTGATTCAACTTGGGACTGTCTATACCTTAGTGTGTTTTAAGAGTTTATGTATCAAAACCCCATGCCATTGTTCTTGAGTTCTCAGTAGTCCACATTGTCCGCTATGTTCAGCGAGTCTGGTTTTATCCCAAGCTTTTTCAGACCCAGGCCAGCTGGCCTTGGTGAGTTCCCGATAGATCATCCCCATTGTCTCAGTATGTGAGTGCACCTCTCGTGGTCCTAAGTTCCTTGCTCATGCTCTCTCTCCTTCTGCTCCTGATTTGGACCTTGGGATTTCAGTCCGGTGCTCCAATGTGGGTCTCGGTCTCTGTCTCCTTTCATTGCCTGTTGAAGGTTAATATCCAGGAGGATGACTATATGTTTTTCTTTGGGTTCACCTTCTTATTTAGCTTCTCTAGAATCACGAATTATAGGCTCAATGACCTTTATTTATGGCTAGAAACCAAATATGAGTGAGTACATCCCATGTTCCTCTTTTTGGGTCTGGCTTACCTCACTCAGGATAGTGTTTTCTATTTCTGTCCATTTGCATGCAAAATTCAAGAAGTCATTGTTTTTGCTGAGTAGTACTCTAATATGTATATATTCCACACTTTCTTCATCCATTCTTCCATTGAAGGGCATCTAGGTTGTTTCCAGGTTCTGGCTATTACAAACAATGCTGCTATGAACATAGTTGAGTGTATACTTTTGTTGTATGATAGGGCATCTCTTGGTTAAATTCCCAAGAGTGGTATTGTTGGGTCCAGGGGTAGATTGATCCCGAATTTCCTGAGAAACTGCCACACTGCTTTCCAAAGTGGTTGCACAAGTTTGCATTCCCACCAGCAATGGATGAGTGTACCCCTTACTCCACAACCTCTCCAGCAAACGCTATCATTGTTTCTGATTTTAGCCATTCTGACAGGTGTTGATCCTACTGCACAGTTTGGATGCTCACCTAACTAGACCTGGAAGGAGGTGGGTGGTCCTTGGACTTCCCACAGGGCAGGGACCCTGATTGCTCTTTGGGCTGATGAGGGAGGGGGACTTGATTGAGGGAAGGGGAGGGAAATGGGAGGTGGTGGTGGGGAGGAGGCATAAATAAATAAATAAATAAATAAATAAATAAATAAATAAAGTTTATGTATCTTTTATAACAGAGTGGGAACAAAATATAGATATTAATATGGAGGGTATGTGGAGTAGATTCATTTTTTATGGGATTACAAACTCATATAGCGACTACAAAAATCAGTATAAAAATTCTTCAAAAAATATCCACCATATGACACAGCTATTCCACTCCTTGGCATATCCCCAAAGGACTCAGTATCCTAATCTACAGATTCTTGCTTGGCCTTGTTCATTGCTGCTCTACTCACAATATTGAGGAAATGAAAACTATTTTAATGTCCTTCAACTAATGAATGGATAGTGAAAATGTGGTGTACATACACTGTGAAACACTATTCAGCTGTGAAGAAAAATAAAATCAAGAAATGTTGACATAAAAACATGAAACTAGAAATTATCAAACTGAATGAGGTAACCCAGATGCAGAAAGACAAACATCACATGTTATCTTTCATCTGTAATCTGAGACCTATAGGTTGTAATCTTCAGATTTAATAAAGGATTTAGTCCTAACTTATCATAAAGGGAAATTCACATTCCAACAGATAGAGAACATCACAGAAAAAAAAAAAAAAAAAAAAAAAACAACCAACTGAAATAGGGTTGTGGAGCCCAGTTCCAAAGGATACATTTATAATACAGCTTCCATACCTACACCTCAGGGATTACTAAGAAGATAGTTCAAAGACTTTAAGAGGCAGAGAAACAGAGTTGGCTATAAGATTGGGTCTCCTAGTAATGTTAGAAGCAATTCCCCAAAAGTCTCACCAACAAGCCTGCCTAAAATTCAGATTAGACTGGGCAGTGGTGATGCATGCCTTTAATTCTGTCACTAGGGATGCAGAGGCAGGTGGATCTCTGTGAGTTCAAGGACAGCCTAGTCTACAGAAGAAGTGACATGGATGTTACACAGAGAACACCTGTCTCAAAAAAAAGTCAGTTTAGATAGGAAAGTGATGGACATGAAATGGGGGAAAAGGACCACAAGGCTTCAATCTTACTCAAGTAATTACAGGCAATTGAGGAACACTGAGAGCAATATAATCTTCTCCAGAGAAGAGAAGATCTGATGGTTATACTAGAGCAAGTGACAAACCCTGAGAACATAAACATGTATAACAGTATTCAGACTCAACAAGTTGTATATGTATGTATGCATATGTATATGAATGTATATGTACATGAATGCATATATGTGTGTGTGTGAGTGCATGTAACAATTAATGAAAACAGGCACCCTAGCTTTTAGCTTTTAAAGAGAAAAAAAATGGATTTATGGATTGGTTTGTGGGTAGAAAAGGAAAGCAGAAATTATGTAATTTTATTATAAACCCCAAAATATTTAATATTAATAGAGATAGGCCATTGTTTAAAGAAAATATCTTTTAGGACATTCATTTGATGTTAGGTAATGGCATAACTAGAAACCAGACTTATAAAAGAAAAATAATACAATGCCAAATGTAGGTTATTCCATACATTGGATAGGGAAGTCCCAAAGGTGGAACAAGTACTACAGGGTCCTGCAATACTTCTTAGTTTCCACCAGAACTGGATGAAAAGACCATATAGCTGAGGACAAGACACCCTTGAATTTTATATGTAATAAATTCAAGCTGAAACTGGGCACGAAAAGTCTTTGTTCCAAGAATAATAAATCATAACTTTCAATTAGAATATAGTCTTCACTTGAGCGATAATCAATTCATATATGTAAACATCATTTTTTGGACTGATTCTATGTACACTGGCTAGGCTTCAACTTTCTATGTAGACCAGGTTGAACTCACACTCACAGAGAACCCCATGTGTCTGCATCCCAAGTGTTGGGATTAAAGGAGTGTACATCTACACAAACCATACATCATAACCTTTCTACATTTTTGCACTTGGCATAATTGGTCTTTTATTCCATGAAATATTTATTACTACATCAAATATTTATTTGTACAATTATAGTCCAGTGATTTCTCTTCTGTATCTTTGAATTCATGACAGTTAGAATCACAAATGAAAGAGTAAAGACCTCATTATCTCTAAGGGTTTCAACATGTAATAATAAGTATGTGTACATCGTGAAAAAAACACCATAACTATAAACATAGCTTTATCTGAAATTGTGGAGTCTGGTTCATGTTGGATTGGCACAGTTATAATTTGGTTTGCCTACAGTATTATGCTAAGGTGAGTTAAAAATATGTCTTCATGGTATAATGCATTGAATAGAATATATCTTAATGCATTATTAACCTTCCTCCACCATTTTTAGAATGGAAAAACCATTGTCACTGGACACTCTCATGGATAATTATTTCACATGGACAGGAACCCTCAATTAATCATCAAAACAAAACCTGATCTTAAGAGAAGGTGTATTAGTTCAGGAATAAAATGTCAATCAACATTGATGAGGGCCAAACAGAAAATACTGAAGAAAGTTGTCCTAATGGGGAACAATTAATTTTCTCAAGGGTGAGATCTCTGATGATTTATCCATACCCAAGATGTCATCCTTAAATACACACACTATTAGTAACACTACTTGGTTCTAGTAGGCTGAAATATCTGTCAGTATCTCTGTCTATCTATCCACCATTTATCTATCTCCATGTATCTATCATTTGTGAATCTACCTATTCAGGCACATACATTAACATACATGCATATCATACATGTATAGGCATATATGTACATATTCCTAAATGAAATCTGCCCAGACTTCATAATGCTACTTATATTGTGTTTTCAAGGATTACCATTTGCAACTGAATAGTCAATTGTTATCCTCCTCTTAAGGATGACCACCTGTCCTGCTCTTAGCTTTCTTCATTTGTGTATAGTTCTTTTTGTAGGGTTGAGGTTTAATGGACTTTTTTCCATCCACTTTAGCATGTACTGTTATCACATTTGTTCAGCTTATCTTTGGGAATCCATGTTGGTGAACTATGGGTGTAGCTTCTGGCATTACTAGGAGACAAGATCTCACACTAACCTCATGATACTATAATTAATTTCTTCATTATTTAGTCAGACAATTGTGTTGGTAAACAGATTAAAGAGTAGTATTTACGTATGCTATAGGGATGTCAATAAATGAAACCAAGAAAGACCAAAAGAGACTAAGAGAGACTAAAATACATACATGCTTATCTTCATGAATAAGTCATGAATTGAGAAGATAATATGGGGACACAGAAATAGTAGGGAGGAGTTGATAAGAGGATAAAATTTTGTTAATATAAACTGACAAAATTCTCAAAATAAATATGTAAGTAGATTTCCTAAAGCAGCCTTGTTTTACAGGGCATGTGGCAAATTGTTAGTCATGTTTTTCTTCAATAAAAATCTATGTCTTTGCTTGATATACATATACACTGCATATAAACCTTGAACATAAATTTGCATCTTTTCATCATTAACCATTAGGAAGACTGGATATAATATCACTGTCTCGCATTTTTCACTTTTCCTTATGAAGCTCCAAAAATTTCTTATGCCTCTTTTGTTTTAAGAGCTAACTAGGGCTGGAGAGATGGCTCAGAGTTTAAGAGCATTGCCTGCTCTTCCAAAGGTCCTGAAGTCAATTCCCAACAACCATATGGTGGCTCACAAACATCTGTAATGGGGTCTGGTGTCCTCTTCTGGCCTGCAGGCATACACACAGACAGAATATTGTATGCAAAATAAATAAGTATTAAAAAAGCACTAAATATATTCTAAATAATCATAGCAATATGCACAAAAAATGATGTTATATAAATTTGTATTTGTAGGGTCCTATCTACGGAAAGTCATTCCTATGAATTACTCTCTTCTTCAAGGGCACATACATATATATATATATATATGTGTGTGTGTGTGTGTGTGTGTGTGTGTGTGTGTGTGTGTGGTGATTTAAGTGTATCCTGATCCAGATGCTTACAGATGTCATTAAGGAAAAGATACTCTCCTTAGATGGACTTTAGAAAACAGATTTTATCCACTGTTTTAAAATATATGTGACATGAGGGCAGATCTGAAAGATTTGTTACATGAAATCTTTCAGTGTTTTAAGACAATTTAACTTATAAAATAATATACAGCTAAAAGTAAATTTGAATCACAGTATAAAATTTACTTTCCCAGTGTTCTTGACCATGAATATCCAGCATTTGTGCCATCTCAAACAGCGAACTATTTTATTTAATCAACTGAGCACTGTAAAGTTAAAATTATAGGCTCATTTGATTCCTCTACATGTTGATATCCAGTTATGCCAGCACCACTTGTCAAATATGCTTTCTTTTTCCTATTTTATATTGTTTGCTTCTTTGTCAAATATCAGGAGTTCCTAGGTGTGTAGTTTGGTGTTGTGTCTTCGACTCAGTTACATTGGCCCTCCTGTCTGTTTTTATGCCAATACCAGGCTGTGTTCAGTACTGTACCTCTGTAGTAGAGTTTGAAATCCTGGATTGTGATGCCTCCATGAATTTTCTTTATTGCACAGGATTGTTTTGGCTACCCTGGGTTTTTCTTTTTTCATGTAAGTTGAGAATTATTCTTTCCAAGTCTGTGAAGAATTTTGCTGGTATTAATTCTGTGCATTACATTGAATCAGTAAATTGCTTTGGTAAGATTGCCATTTTTACTATGTTAATTCTACCTACCCTGAAGCATGGAGGATTTTTCCATTTTCTAGTGTCCTCTTCAATATTTTCCTTCAAAGATTTAAAGTTCTTGTAATACAGGTCTTCCATTTGTTTGGTAAGAGTTACTCCAAGATATTTCATGTTATTTGTAGCTATTGTGAACAGTGATGATTCTCTGATTTCTCTTTCAGCCCATTTATCGTCATAGTTAAGGAGAGTTACTGATTTTTTTTAGTAAATTTTGTATCCTGCTTCATTACTAAAGGTGTTTATGAGTTATAGGAGTTCCCTGGCAGAATTTTTGGGGTCATTTATGTAAGCTATCATATCATCAGCAATAAGTGAGAGCTTGACTTCTTCTTTTCCTATTCCTATCCACTTGATCTCCTTTTGTGATCTTATTGTTCTAGCTAGGACATCAAGTACCATATTGAAAAGATATGGAGAGAGAGGACAACCTCGCCTTATCCATGATTTCAGTGGGATTGCTTTGAGTTTCCCTTCAGTTAGTTTGACTTTGGTTATGGGCTTGCTGTATATTGCCTTTAATATGTTTAGGTATGTTCTTGTATCCCTGTTCTCTAGAAGACATTTATCATAAAGGGATGTTGTATTTCAGCATCTAGTAAGATGAAAATAGATCTATTGCCTTGCACAAAACTAAAGTCCAAATGGATCAAAGAACTCAACATAAAACCAACAACACTGAACCTCATAGAAGAGAGAGTGACAACTATAATTGAATGTATTGGCACAGGAGACCATATTCTAAACCGTACCCCAGTAGCACAGACACTGAGAGAAACAATTAAGAAATGGGAACAACTGAAACTGTAAAGCTTCTAGCAGCCTATACAATGGGAAAACATCTTCACCAACCCCACATTGGACAAAGGGCTGATCTCCTAAATATACAAAAATCTTAGAAATTGTTCATCAAAAGAACAAATAATTCAATAAAAAACTAGAGTACATATCTAAACAGAGAACTCTCAACAAGTGAACATAAAAAGGCTGAAAGACACTTAAAGAAATGCTCAACATTCTTAGCCATCAGAGAAATGAAAATCAAAACTCACTGAGAAACCATCTAACACTTCTTTTTTTTATTGAGAATAGGAAAAAAAATTCTGCCTCCTCCCAGCCTCCCATTTCCCTCCCCCTCCCCCACTTCCCCCTGCCCCCACTCTTCTCCCCCTCCCCCACTCCTCTCCCCTCCCTCTCCAATCCAAAGAGCAGTCAGGGTTCCCTGCCCCTGTGGAAAGTCCAAGGTCCTCCCCCTCCGTCCAAGCTGTCTAGGAAGGTGAACAACCAAATGGCTAGGCTCCCGCCAGCAAGAACATGAAGTAGGATCAAAACCCCTGCCATTGACCTTGGCTTCTCATCAGTCCTCATTGTTCGCCATGATCAGAGAGTCCGGTTTTATCCCATGCTTTTTTTTCAGTCACAGTCCAGCTGGCCTTGGTGAGCTCCCAATAGATCAGCCCCACTGTCTCAGTGGGTGGGTGCACCCCCCGTGGTCCTGACATCCTTGCTCTTGTTCTCCCTCCATCTGCTCCTCATTGGGACCTTAGGAGCTCAGTCCAGTGCCCAGTGTGGGTCTTCTGTCATTATCTCCATCCATCCCCAGAGAAGGTTCTATGGTGATATGAGAGATATCTTCGTCAGTATTGCTATAGGATAGGGTCATTTCAGGTTCCCTATCCTCAGCTTCCGAAGGGACATTAACTGGGGACATCGCCTTGGGCTCCTGGGAGCCACTCTAGGTTCAAGTCTCTTGCCAACACTAAGGTGGCTCCCTTAACTAAGATATGTGCTTCCCTGCTCCCCTATCCGACCTTCCTTTATCCCAATCTTCCTGTTTCCCCAAGAATGGCCAAGATCAAAAACACTGATGACAGCTTATGCTGGAGAGAATGAGGGGTAAAGGGAACACTACTCCATTACTGGTTGGAGTGCAAAATGGTATAGCCACTTTGGAAATCAGTATGGTGATTTCTCAGAAAATTAGGAAACAACATACCTCCAGACCCAGCAGTACCACTTTTTGATATATACCCAAGAAATGCTCAATCGTATCACCAGTACAAGTGTACAACTATGTTCATGGCAGCATTATATTCTACGACCAGAACCTGAAAACAACCTAAATGTCCCTCAACTGAGGAATGGATAATGAAAATATGGTACATTTACACACTGGATTACTACAAAGCAGGAAAAAAAATGATATCTAGAAATTTTCTGGCAAATGGATGGATCTAAAAAATATTATATTGAGTGAGTAACCTAGATCCAGAAAGCCAAATATAATTTATATTCATTCATAAGTGGCTTTTTGACATGAAGCAAAGAAAAGCAGCTTACAATTCACAATCTCAGACATCCTAGACAACAATGAGACACAAAGAGTAACACACATGGATCTAACCTATGTTGTAATGAACAGTGGGCGGCTTCCCTGCTGCCTCAGCTCCCAGCCACCTGGCTAGCTTATGCCCCGAAATAATTACACGGAAACTGTATTCTTTTAAGCACTGCCTGGCCCATTATTTCCAGCCTCTTATTGGCTAGCTCTTACATATTGATCTAACCCAATTCTAATAATCTGTGTAACACCACAAGGAGGCTTACCAGAAAAGATCTTAACCTGCGTCTGTGTCGGGTGGGAGAATCATGGCGACTGCCTGACTCAGCTTCTTTCTCCCAGCATTCTGTTCTGTTTTTTCCGCCTACCTAATTTTCTGTCCTATCAAAGGGCCAAGGCAGTCTCTTTATTTAACCAATGAAATTAACACAAAACAGAAGACTCTCCCCCATCATTTCCCCCTTTTCTGTTTAAACAAAAAAGAAAGGCTTTCACTTTAACATAGTAAGATTATATATAACAAAATAGTTATCAAGCAAGAATAACAGTTACAATAATATCTACCTTATCTTTTATCATAACTAAGGAAAACTATAACTAACCATTCTTTAATTCCATCAAAAACTCCAGAAGGATATAATATTATCTAAGCAAACAAGAAGTCCAAAGCTCTAGAAATGACAGAGACATCTCGCTGTCTGGACAGTCACCCCAATGTTCTTTTGTACCGTTGGGGCATCCATCTTCAGCCTACAGGTCCATAGTATCCAGCAGACTTTTTCCATGAAGCAGGAAATTTCAAAGACAATTCAGTCACTTTCTGTTGTATCCTGCAGAATGTCTCTCAGACTCTTTCATGAATCAGGAACCCCAAAAGACCATCACATCTTTTGGCAAGTTCAGCAGTCCTCTCTCCTTGTTCTTTGTGTCCAGTTCATGCATCAGTCTAGGCAAGAACAATTTCTTGCCCAAATGGCTATCAAACTCCATAAGGAGCCTCTTCAATGCCCATCTTCTTCTTGAAGTAGATTGGTGCTGCCAGGAGGAGACAAGTCTCATTATCATGAAAAGCCCCAAATTATTAAAACATTTAAATGCCATATTCTGTAGCCTTTGAAAGATATGAAAAATGCCTATCTGAAATTTATCTATGCACATCTAGAAAATCTAACTAACATAACTACAAGCTTGACTATTATTGATGATTATCCACTAACAACCTATATTTCCTGATTATACATTACATTTTTAAATGAACTTCACAATCACAATACCTTAATCAAGAGAAGAAATACATATACGTATAACAAAATTGAGCTTAAATTCCACACCAATGCAAATTATTCATATCTATATCATATACCCTTTAAATGTAAAAAAAATTTATAAACAATATTTGGGAACATGGGTGCAGTTATTTCTCTCCAAACTGCTTCGAGCTGAATGGAGGAGCTGTTAATCAGATCATTTATGGCATAACCTGTGTGCCAGGTTTATCTCAGTTGGCATTTGAGCGAAGTAATTTTTTGAGGGTGTTCACAGCAACTTTTCGGGAGGGCGTGGTCTATCATCCCATATTGGGATAGAAGCAATCCACAGGGTCTCATCCTCTGTGAAAACAAAAGAAGACCCTTTCCAAAGCGTCATATCCGTAGACCCAAATTCTAAAGTCATAGCCTCATGATATCCATTCGGGTTCCACATGGCAGCTCATATAATGAAATGTCTCTCTGTACTTAGCTCCTTCACAGTCAAAAATTTTAAAGAAAACACAATGTACATAATCCAAACTCTCTGTGAATTTTCCATTTTTTACGTGGCTTATTTTTTTTAATTTCTTTTAATCTATAACTATCTATACTCTGTCTCTTTAAAGGCTTTACCCCCCTTTTTAAAGGCATTAGCTTTATTCTCTCTATTTTTTTTCTCAAGCCTATGTACACTCATTCAACATTGTGAACCATTTAGTGGTCTGAATCTGTCCTATTGTGAATCTGTAATTTTTTTTACTATCCAGGAGCATTTCTTAAAATGTTAAGCACTTCTTTTTTTTATTTTTTTTTTATTGAGAAAAGGACAAAAAAAGTTTCCGCCTCCTCCCAGCCTCCCATTTCCCTCCCACTCCTCCCACCCTTCTCCCCCTTCCCCCACTCCTCTCCCCATCCCTCTCCAGTCCAAAGAGCAGTCAGGGTTCCCTGCCCTGTGGAAAGTCCAAGGTCCTCCCCCCTCCGTCCATGTCTAGGAAGGTGAACATCCAAACTGGCTAGGCTCCCACAAAGCCAGAACATGAAGTAGGATCAAAACCCCGTGCCATTGTCTTTGGCTTCTCATCAGCCCTCATTGTTCGCCATGATCAGAGAGTCCGGGTTTATCCCATGCTTTTTCAGTCGCAGTCCAGCTGGCCTTGGTGAGCTTTCAATAGATCAGCCCCACTGTCTCAGTGGGTGGGTGCACCCCTCGTGGTCCTGACATCCTTGCTCTTGTTCTCCCTCCTTCTGCTCCTCATTGGGACTTTGGGAGCTCAGTCCAGTGCTCCAGTGTGAGTCTCTGTCTCTATGTCCATCCATCACCAGATGAAGGTTCTATGGTGATATGCAAGATATTCATCAGTATTGCTATAGGATAGGGTCATTTCAGGTTCCCTATCCTCAGCTTCCCATGGAACTAACTGGGGACATCACCCTGGGCTCCTGGGAGCCACTCTAGGTTCAAGTCTCTTGCCAACCCTAAGGTGGCTCCCTTAATTAAGATATGTGCTTCCCTGCTCCCCTATCCAATCTTCCTTTATCCCAATCATCCTGTTTCCCCAAGTTCCCCCAATCCTCCACTTCCCACTTTTCTCTCCCCATCCCCCCTTATCCCCATCCCACCCCACCCACAAGATCCCAATTTTCTCCCCAGCAATTTTGTCTACTTCCCATAGCCAAGAGGATAACTATATGATTTTCCTTGGGTTCACCTTCTTATTTAGCTTCTTTAGGTTCACCAGGTATACACTCCGTGACCTTTATTTATGGCTAGAAACCAATTATGAGTTAGTACATCCCATGTTCATCTTTTTGGGTCTGGGTTACCTCACTCAGGATAGTGTTTTCTACTTCCATCCATTTGCATGCAAAATTCGAGAAGTCATTGTTTTTTACACGAGCATAGTACTCTAATGTGTATATATTCCACACTTTCTTCATCCATTCTTCCATTGTAGGGCATCTAGGTTGTTTCCAGGTTCTGGCTATTACAAATAATACTGCTATGAACATAGTAGAGCATATACTTTTGTCGTATGATAGGGCATCTCTTGGATACATTCCCAAGAGTGGTATTGCTGGGTCCAGGGGTAGGTTGATCCCGAATTTCCTGAGAAAACGAAACACTGATTTCCAACGTGGTTGCACAAGATTGCATTCCCACCAGCAATGGATGAGGGTACCCCTTCCTCCACAGCCTCTCCAGCAAAGGCTATCATTGGTGTTTTTGATTTTAGCCATTCTGACAGGTGTAAGATGATATCTCAAAGTTGTTTTGATTTGCATTTCCCTGATCGCTAAGAAGGTTGAGCATGACCTTAAGTGTCTTTTGGCCATTTGAACTTCTTCTTTTGAGAATTCTCTGTTCAGTTCAGTGCCCCATTTTTTAATTGGGTTAATTAGCATTTTAAAGTCTTTTTTCTTGAGTTCTCTATAAGCACTTCTTAAAAACTTAAGTTGCACCATGTAGGGGTAATAGTACTGCCTATTTACTGCCAGTCTAAATCTTAACTGTGCTGTTGTTATGGTAATTATGATCGTTCCTGCCTGAGGTCAGCACAGTTCAGCATGGAGTGGCAGCTCTTGCCTCACATCCATTTGGTGCCCCTGAGCTGCGCAGAGTTCCAGGCACATAGCAAGTCCACATTGGAGCCACAGTCAGCAGTTTAATTCTGAGACTGAGCGTGCAGCACAGAACCTCTTTTCATCCAAGTTATAGCCAAATCTGACACACAGAGCACTGCGCAGCCTGGAAACATGTCTCTGTATGGCGGCAGGAATCTGCCATGCTCTCCTGCCTGCCTAAGCCTGATTCTCCTGTCTGTCCACGTGCAGGCAGGGAGCACTGAGCCATTGTCACTCTCAGAGCACTCTCCTCCCATCCCAAGCTGGAACACAAACATCCAGTCCCATAAAAGCTATTGAAATGCTTTAAAGCCAGAGTTTGCAGTGGCGGTACAGCCCCAGGAAGCCGCAAATTTAAAACAGCCAGTTTTTTCCTGCTGCTGATTCAGGACAATTTCTTTGCTGCACGCAACCCACAAACAGCAAAAAGCTGTCTTAAATTCTTTCCCTCTCCTTTTTAAATCCTCTCATGTTTTATGTGGAGTTCATTACCATGCTGGGTGCCACTCTGTGGAAGTAGTGGCGGGGCTGTGTCCCGCCACCTGGCTAGCCTTATCCAAAATAATTACATGGAAACTGTTTTCTTTTAAACACTGCTTGGCCCATTAGTTTTAACCTCTTATTGGCTAGCTCTTACAAACCTTTATGGAAAGAAAAACTGACAAAATATCCTTTGTAAATTAGGAAAATGGGGATCATGGAACAGGGTAGAATGGGAAGGGAGAAAAAAGTAGGGAGTGGAGAAAAAATATGTAGCTCAATAAAAAAAAATTAAAAAACTAATCTCCTTCAAATCCTTCAAATTCAAAGATATCTGTTACAGTTACTAGAAATTGTGGAGAATCCTTCCAGAGTCACCATACATGATGGAGAAATCTAGTATTCATTTTTTATTTACATTAAAATATAATTGCATCATCCACTTCTTCTCCATCCTAAAACTTCTCTCTTGTCTACACACTCGATGCCTCTCAAATTTATGACCTTTTTCTCTATTATTGTTACATGTATAATTATCCCATATATTTAAACATGAATATATAAAAATGACCTCCTGAGTAATTTTTGTGTATCTTGTTTTTCTTTCAATTTTTAGCTGACCATTTAGTATCAGATAATCAGTTCGGGGATACAACCCTGGAAAGAGCAATGCTCCTCCTCCTTTCCTTAGTCCTTACTTGATTATAGTTTTGTCTAGGGTTATGAACGTATAAGACTGCCCTTTTAATGATAGCATATTTTTTCTTGCCATTATTCAAATGCTCTTTAAGCAGCCATATTTTTAAATACTTTATGTGCAGCTTCCCTATGATTTTAAGAGACACTGTCTCTCAAAAGACTTCCTGATCCTCTTGCTCTTATAATATATCAGCTCCCTCTTCTGTAATAGTCACATAGAAATTGCTGTATAGTTATGCTATAAGTATCCTCACTGGATCTGTGTGAACAATGATGTGTTGCTGTCTCTATTTTGGCAAACTGTGATTTTCTGTAATATTGTCTGTTACAAAGAAAATGTTCTTCAAGAAAAGGCTAGAGCTACTCTTATTTGTGAGTATAATTCTAAGTATTTAAAATGTAGTTTTTAATTATGCTGGTCTAGAAAAATCATGGTAGTGTGTTCTCTAAGACTCATGACCTCACTATCCCAGTTTACTTTATGAGTTTCTCTGCATTGTTTGCTACTTTCCTTTTTGCATTATTTACATCTTATGGAGCATGACTTAAGTTCAGTTATAGAGATATTGATTACTGCCAGGATATGAGTGCCTCTACTGAACCTTTAGGGATATTTTGTCATATTGGTAATTATCATTCCAGCCTAGTTCAGATGATACTTGACCCTTAAATTTTTGAGATTGTTTGTGTTGTTGTTGTTATACTTGAGCCAGGAATCACACTCTAGCCTGTATTAGCATGGAACTCACTATGGTTGCCACTGATTTTAAATACCTAAAATATATCAATCCCTGCCTTCTGAGTACTGGGACTTTAGGTGAACAACGTCATTCCTAGCTGAAACCTTTACATTATTTATAATTGATATTCATTTAGAATTTGTTTGATCCAGAAGACTCGGCCTTATTGGCTACACTGGAAAATCCAATCACATTTGATTTCCTAACACTGGAGTGGATTTTGATGTTGTGATATGTGTTCTGTCTTCAATTCATGTTTCTTCCTTATCTTTGACTTCTGTAGTCTATATTCGGCTGTGGTTTGACTATAGCCAAGTCAATAAATACTACAAAATGAAGGTTGGTAGCAGAAGCCAATGACTTCTTTGATTTTTAGCATGCACCCTTTAAAGTCATCCTCTTCACATATTCAATTTTATAAACTCAAAGCCCCACTTCTCTGACTTAGTTTCTGCATCAACAGTGCAAAGCAGAGACCCCTTGAATTGTGGTGAGAATCTGGTGTGGGAAAATGGTCTGTATTCTTTCAATTATATTTAAAAAAAAAAAACTTGATTGGACAGTAGCCAGGCAGGAAGTAAAAGCGGGACAACCAGACAGGAGGTAGAGGCAGGCCAATGAATACAGGAAAATTCTGAAAAGAAAGATGTCCTATTCTGTCAGTCCTGTCCCAGCATCAGAAGAAGCAAAATGTGACTGCCCTGCCAAAGAAGGTACTGAGTCACGTGGCTAATACATATACGAATAGTGAGCTAATAAAGTTGTAGGAGTTAATAAGAAGTCTGAACTAATGGGAAAATGAGTTTATAACTAATGTAAACCTCTGTGTAGTTTCTATGGGACTTAAAGACTGTCAAATACTTTAATCAAGCATTTTCCTGGATCTGACTCGATATACTGTGGAAAATGACTCAGGGGTTAGTGATTAAACGTTCTCAGTTTTCTGAACAATAAGTACTTTGTAAGAAGTGATTTGGCTATTTAAATATTTATGAAAACCCTTCTGCAAAGAATAGCCACCAACAATTTGCTCCTTGACATTTGTCATGAAAACGTTTGTTATTTTTTTTTTAAATTCCCAAATTAATAACCATCTTTGATCCCTGCTAATCTATAAAAGAGCTGTGCTATTTGTTTAATGCACACTATGGCTTAATCATCCCTGAAATGAATCTCCCATGATGACTCAGATAATCAATATTCTTTAAATTTCAGTTGAGTGACATTTAGATTGCCCAACCTCAAGCAGTAACTTTTGTGTAGGATTCCTGTATCATCATATTTAATTATCATCATCCAGGTTGACATCAAATTGGAAGTGATTTATTTCATTCTTTTTTCCTTTCATCATCTTTCCTTGTTGAAGGTAGGATGTTTGTTTGTTTCCCTGCCACTCAGCCCTGAAATAAGCACACAGAACTATATTATTTAAAACACTGCATGGCCCATTAGCTCTAGCTTCTTATTGTTTAATTCTTATATATTAATTTAACCCATTTCTATTCATCTGTGTATCACCACATAGCTGTGGCTTACCAACTAAAGTTCTAGCATCTGTCTCCAGTGAGGCTACAAGACTTGTCTCTAATTCTGCCTCCTTTCTTCCAGCATTCAGCTTAGTTTTCCCCACCTACCTTTGTTCCCCTATAGCTCTCCTATAGGCCCAAAGCAGTTCCTTTATAATGAATGATATTCACAGTATACAGTGGGGAATCCCAAATCATTTCCTCTTCTGTATGGCAGGAACATGCCCTGGACATTCCACTGCCTTTTCTGCAATAAAGTATATTTATTCTCTCTTTTCTACTTCACCACTATGTCTCATAGTCTCTGTAATGTAAATGTTAATAAAATTTACCCCTCCTCTCCACCTCTTTGGAAATCCTAGAATAAAACAGTCACTCACTGAGGTTTTCTCTAAATGATTTCTTAAGTTCAATTCACATGTCTTTGAACTTTAACATTATCAGGTTTTCTATTGTTTCTTCAGATTCCCATTTTAATAACAAAGATTAATGGTTTAACTGGACATAGTTCTAGTGAATTGGAGAAACAATTCTGAAAGTTTTGAATGCAGTTATTTTTCCCCTCCAAAATGTGTTTATGATTAATAACATTTTATATGTGCTAATCATGATCCTTCTAGATATCCACTGATAATTGTCTTCTTCACACTTTCCATTATGGAATGTATTTTTAATTTCCCAATTACATATATACATATATTGGCCTCAATGTGTTATAAAAACATATACAAACTCTTTTTTTTAAAAAACAAGCTGAAATTTAGAGTACAAAGTTGAAACAACCATGAGAGTCTGAAAAGTAAATATTCTTTATTTTCAGTTGAGTGACAAATCACGTAAGACTTCTCTACATCAAAAATTACTTGTGGATTTGTTGTCATGTTCAATCCTAGGCAATTTGCCTCATCTGTTCAGGCTGAGGTCAATTCAGGACAATATTTAAATGTTTCTTGCTTCCTTCATCTTACTATCTTTTCTGACATTAATGTGCCAGGAATCTGCCTATGTCTTTGCTTCTGTATACACATATGCACAGAGTTAATTAAGGATTTCATTTTCTGAAAAACTTAATAAAACAATAAACAAATTCACTCCATTTCCCTTTCTTCTATCTATACTCACAACACAGTCATATTAGTTAATCAAATTTTTACATTTTTGAATATGACAATAATTAGTTATAAAAGAATTCCTAATAGTGACAGGGAATGGAGAGGGATATGGGAAGGTTCAGAAGAAGTAAGTGTAAGAAGCAATTGATGTGGCTATAATATAATGTCTTAAAATTAAAGGAATAAAAAGTTTTACAATTTTAAATCTGCTATGAATATATTTCTTTATCTGTTTATTTTTAACAGTCTAAAAATTCACTTTTTCATTTCTTTCACATCCCCTTGAATTTTATTTTATATTAATCTTACAAGGGGTGAGCCTTAAGAGTTTATATTGATCTCATATTCAGTATTCAACCAAGAGCCATAACTATGAATTCCTTGGACACAAAATAAAAACACACAAGATATTTACACATAAGTTCCTTATCCTAATACACACTGCATTCTTAGAGCCTTCTCTCCTCTGATGACAGACCTTATACTAAGGTTTTCTTTGAAGGAGAAAACTCAGGCAATATCTTCAATGGCAAATGCAACTTTATACATCCAGCTATTTATCCTTTAATTGTCATGTATGATTCTTAGGTTAACACATCCCACAGTGAAATTCATGCAACTCTATACTTTCCTCTGTTTCTTCTTATCCCTGTTTTTTTTTTCTTTGAACAACATAAATTTGGAACAGACTAGGTTCACAAGTCAAAAGTTTGAGGAAAAAGAACAGTTGGAAGTTACTCAACTGAAGCTATATCTATATATCTGTATCTATCTGTATCTATCTATATCTATCTATATACCTATATCTACATCTCTCTATATATAGGTATATATGATAGTGACCTCACAAACTGACCAAGCCACACAACTGTCTGTCAGCCACATTCAGAGGGCCTAGTTTGGTCTTATGAAGTTGTAAGTATGGAGTCACTGAGCTCCTATTTGTTTAGGTCAGCTATATCTGTGGGTTTCCACATCATAGTCTTGGGCTATTTGCTTGTAATATCATGCTTACCTCTCTATGTCTGGACTCCAGGAGTTCTACCTAGTGCTTAGCTGTGCATCTCTGCATCTGCTTCCATCAGATGCCTATAGCCCTATGATGAAATTAAGGTAGTCATCAATCTGAAGAGGGGAAGGACATTTGATGTACTGTTGACAGAAGTTTCTGTCCAGCATGGTCCCATGGTGATTCATTCCCAAAGAAACAATTGATGTGTATATTAATCATAAGCTGGTTGTCCCATTAGCTCAGGCTTCTTACTAACTCTTATAACTTATATTAGCCCATAATTCTTGTCTGTGCCAGCCACATGGCTTGGAACCTATTAACAAGTGGCATTCTCATCTTGCTTCCTCTGCATCTGGTTGACAGCCTCAGACTGAGTCTTTCCTTTCCCCAGAATATTCCTTTTCTCATTGCCCCACCTCTACTTCCTGCATGGTCACCCATCCTATGCTTCCTGCCTGGCTACTGGTCAATGATTGATTTATTAAATCAATATAACTGATAAATCTTTGCAGAGTAGAAGACCACTGTCTCACAGCAAGGTACCCTTTCCACCATTGCTTAGATTCTTAGATAGGGTCACCCTTGTAAATTCCTGAAATAAAATTTCAAGCCAGTTGGGTTGTAATTCTAATTTGAAAGACTTGTGATAAGACTGACATCATTTGTAGGATGTTTGACATTGATTTTGACAGCATCTGAATCAGTTTTCACTTCCAAAAACCAGGACCAAGTGCAGCCCTTTCTATGCACCATTATTTTTATTTATCTAGGGCATGCAGACAAAATATCTAAATAGTTTTAACTTTATTTCCCTAATGGCTAAGTATATTGAACACTTTTAAGTGTGTCTCAGACATTAGTGTTTCACTTTCTGAGGACATGATTTTAGTTCTATAATACAGGTTTTTAAATGGAGTCATTTGTTTTCTTGATCTTACTGACTAGATAGGTAGATACATTGTTGATGGATAGATAGATTGATAGATAGATAGATAGATAGATAGATAGATAGATAGATAGATAGGCAGATAGGCAAATAGGCAGATAGATAAACACATAGACAGAAAGACTCAGTATGTAATACACATGTATTTATGAATATACAGTGATATATATGTATATATATAATGCTATGGATAAAACTATTCATTGTGGTTACCTGTAGCCAGAAGTTCTCAAATGTTTTCTGGTAGAATGCTATGTTCCCCAGCATATGCCTCAAGTTTCTCATGTTACTCAGGAGTCAAGGGTTGACCTTTTCCTACATTGTGTGAATGACAATGTCAGAGATATGTTAAATAGAATTCTGGAGAATTTACATTGTGTCTTTAATATCCCAACACAATATACAGTAAAAATCCAAACTGCTCCAAATTCATTTACACTTGATGAGTCAATACAGATAATAAAGTTCCATGGACACTTTAAACGAAGTCTAAATGTTGGCATGACATCACTTTTCAAGGTCTCATGATGTATCAAAAAAATTAAAAAGCACCTTCTCTAGAAAATTCACTCATCACAGTCCTATCCACTTTCAAAAACATAATACTGGAGAGTCATGAATCCTGTCAATGGAACCTTCTCATTTCTCCTGAATCTTTACTTTAGAATTTGTGTTTTAATTTAGTACACACTTGATCAAATGACACTCAAAATGGTCTCAATTTTGTGAGAATAATATTTACTTTATTCTTTCCAGTAAGGAAACATGAAAACAAACTCTTCCAATAGCCTCACCCCTATTTCCCCTAGTCTTCAATGACCATGCTACTTGAATTGCAATATAAAGTAACAGTTGGTCCAAAAACAAACACACTGTCATTTAGTGGACAAGAGTTTGAAAATACCATCATGCTGTATTTGGTGGGTGAATATGACTTAATTCTTATTTACAGGGTTATACTTTTATTACTATTTCAGAGAACCCACTACTATTCTTACCAAGAACAAAAATCAATTTTGTTTTCTGGCTGGCTCTATCCACATCATCACTAGAAAGGACTATGTTGTCTTCTGTTGCCAACACAGGTTTAAAGACATGATCACCTTCAACTGCAATAAAGACACATTTCAAAACTTAGTGTCACTCATTTTTCTACTTTGTTTGACGTCACCTGTTGACAAAATACTAATATTGACCCTAACTCTAGCCATCATCTCTGATTCGCTATCATATGATAAATATGGCAAATGTATTCTTGTAGTCATTCCTTTTACATATCTTATCATAACATGGTGACCAATCATTTCCACTCTTTAAACCTGGTAGTGAATCCTAGGTACATACACTTTCCCTTTTCTTTGAATTCCTTGTGTCAAGAGCTGTGGGATCACTCTTTTGGTTATTTTTTCCCATTTCAACCGGATCCAAAAGGCCACCTGTCAATTTGATGAAAGTGTAAACCTTTGGTGTCATACCTTAATATGGCCTGGTGAGCAAATGGCTACATATGCAAAAAGAGACTGTACTCATTAGAAATATGAAAAACAGCTTTCTTCTTGTAAGATTATTGATGTAAAGTGTAAGAATGAATATTTTAAGTTTACCAGACATGCATGTTGTTTGTGAGTCAATCTTTCTGTATTTGTTTCTGTGTCCATATGCCTCCCTTTTTATCTCTTTGTCTCTCTCACTGTCTCTCTCTTTCTTTTGTGTGTGAATTCATGTGTGTGTGTGTGTGTGTGTGTGTGTGTGTGTGATATTTCCACTTACAGACACTGATTGAATTGATAAAGTGATTCACAGAAAAATAAATGGATTATGTATTTGGTCATTTTCTATTATGGGACTACTTTTTAATATCCATGTAAGGTTAGAAAAGCATTACTTTTGCCAGAAGAATTTACCTTCTCCTCATTGAAAATCGATGAAAAGTTATGCTGTGTATAATTCAGTTGAATAGTGTTTATATTGTTTGAGCAATTGTTTTTCAAAATTGAGGTAGTCAGTTTGAAATTCTTTAACAGATTTTCCCCTAACTGCTTCTCCAAAATGAATTTTACCATCCAATGATCTAAATGTTATGATTTTGACAAAATATAAGAAAAGGAAACTCTAAAATAGTACTGTTAATTTAAATTCTCTATGAATCCTGGATGATAGATAATCCTTATAATATAAGGACTTGATAGTCTGAATCATGAAGTTTGCAAAGATGTTTGAGGTCACTGAGACATATTAGGGAGTGGCAGGCCTGTCCAATAATAATCTGAGATACTGTATAAAAGAAAGGACACTGAATATGATCTAGAAACAAATTGTCATGCAGGAAACTATTTGGAGACATTTTGTTACCATATCTCAGATGGTTGGAAGAATTGATAACTTTCCCAGTAACCAAAATTGTTCTAGGTCCATATACCTATGGGTGGCTGAGGTGTCAGCATGTATATGCTCACCTACAATGCTCTAGTTCGTAAAGGGAGTGCCCAGATCCCATACTTACACTGGGTTCTATAGTTGCCATCTTCTTGTTTATATGCAGTGACTTTGGTCTGTGAACATTGGTCATTCACACTGAAAATCAAACAGAGGAATCATGGTTTATTGTATTTATCCTGCGAATTCATATTAAATATCCTCAGGTTTTAAAGAACTTGAGATACTTTAATATCTATGAATAGAATTAAGAACTAGAAGAGATGAATTTCTGTTTACCTCACTTTTCATAATTCTTATTTAGAAATAAAAATATCATTCTGTTTCTAATCATACCTATGAATTACTTTATTTCTGGCATTTTTCCAACTGCTATGAAGACTATTTTCTTCCTTGTCCGAATTTCTCTATTCACTGAGTATGATTTTCAATATGTTAATTCTCCATTTCTAGACAAACAATAATATGTACACAGGATTTTATAAATTTGTATTAAATGCTTTTATGTCTAACCTAAAACTATGTCTGCGACAAGAACAAATTAATGGTTCTAACTATTTTAAGTTCTTACAGTCCTATGCAGTCTTTCATTGAATATTGTCTTTTGAATGTCAGAAAGAAAAATTTTGAAACTAGAGCATCAGAGACAAGCTCCCAGTAGCTCAGACCCAAAATAATCACACAGAAACTATATTATTTAAATCATTGCTTAGAAAATCACTTAAGCATATTGCTAGCTAGGTTTTACATATAGAATTAACTCATTCAGTAATTTATATTTTACCACAAGGCTTGTGGCCTACTGGTAAGGTTCCAGCTTGCAACTTATGTCTTTCCCCACTGGCAGTTACATGGCATCTTTTTGACTCTGACTTCTTTTTCCCAGCAGTCAGCTTAGTTTCCCCCCACCTAGCTCTACTCTGCCCTATCAAAGTCAAGGTGGCTTCTTTATTCATTAACCAATAAAACAATATATATAGAGAGAAAAGATTTAAAACACAAGACCTGGAATTGCAAATTAGATTTTTCTGACCTACTTGTGGAAGAATTTTTTATGGCACTATGGATAATATATATAACATGAATATATATATATATATATATATATATATATATATATATATATATATATATCATGCATAACTTTGACGTAAATGCTCACACCTACCTTTTGACTTACTAGAAGTGAGATCCTTAGAGTCTCATGATCCTAATATTAGAAAATAAAATTCAACCACAGGCCTCTAGCCACAAGGATTCTCAGGAAACACCCATAGAATTGGAGATAGAGTCTAACTTTCATGTGGTGTCCCGTAACCCATTATGGAATAACATAATTACATTTCTGAAGGTGAGATTTTCAGTTTCATGATAAGAAACAGAACATTGTCATGTAAATTTAACAACATAAAAATCTATAGAACGTAAACAGTCTGCTCAGGTACACTGTTGACAATTAGCTTACTTGACATAAAATGTGATTTCCATTTGACTATATTCCTCACTACAAGTAAGTTCGTGCATGTAGATTCTCATAGGTCCTCCTTCCTCTATCTTGTCCACATTGTCAGCAGCGATGGCAGTGGTAACTCACTTTCCATCAACCTAAAAAACAACAAATGCAATTGGAATGTGAGTTGATAGTCACATCTGTGATCCCAATCATTAAAAATATGTAAAATAACTAAAATATAAATCAATAATAGTTTATTAATTCAAAATTATGCTACTAGGGTGAAAATTAAAAAGGGTAATATGATAACTCATTTATATAGCATTTTAAACATGATATTTTTTGGAACTACTCATATTTTGGTTTCCTATGCTCTGCAAATTCAACTCATTGTTTTCTTAGTTTATTTGTTTCATCTGGAAAGGGATAAATGAGTAAAAGTCAGAAAGATTATTTTATGAATATGGACTTGCATGGACAAACTGAATGATAAAAGGCATCCACAGAAGTAAGCTAGTGAAGAACATTAAACTTATTCACAGACAAAATGTATTTACCTCAGCATGAGCATGAGTCAGACCAAATGTCAAAGAAACTTTACCATGGTGGTGCCTGCCTTTGCTCTTCTGCAGATGCTCAAAATAAGATATTGGTTGTGAAGAAATTGAACTGACATAGCTTTTTATACAATTAGTTAGAGCGAGACATGGAAATAACCAATAATTCTGCACCAAAACAACCTGCATCTTTCCAGTATTTCTACTTTGACCCTGCTTTGTGGCATATGATCTCATATCCTTAAAATAATAAGATTAGGCTAAAAGTCAGGGTCTGTTGGGACGATTAATTGAACATTCCTGTGCTTGGAAAGATCTATCCCTGTGAGAACATTTAAGTAATCATTTTGCCTTCAAAACTATACTGGTGGGTAAAGGTCACAATGCATATGCACATGTCATATATGAATCATTTAAAACCATGACATATGCTTTAAAATATATCCCAAAACTAAATATACTACTGTACAGTTAAATTAATTTAAAACTGTGGCCTGGGATAAATGAACCAAAGCAACCACACTATTAGAAGATAAGATGCTAAAACTTGAGAAGTATTTTCTATAAAGGTATTGATATATCCTGTGATACATTTAAGTGTTCCAATATATTGACTACTTTATTCCTCCAGTACACTGATTTCAAAAGCTATGGCATAAAGCTACAAGAGGTATCCAAAAATCTAATTGTATAAATAATAGAAAAAATGCTGCTAGATGTCTACTGTCAACACAGTATCATTAATGATACAGATATCATTAATAAAAAGAAAACAAATTAAGTGAAACATTCTATAAAAATAATGACATTCAGAAAATCTGTACAATGTGCAAATGGGCTCTGCATTCAAGCTCAAAATATGCTTACATTTCTGACAGCAAGGAACGGCCCTGCCCAGTTGACATCTTTACACATCAACACCAAGGTCTGTGTTGTGCTTAGCCATAAGATCTTGTCATCAGTTTCTAGGAACAACCAAGCATATCAGGACTCTGCAGAACTTGTTTATCCTCTGGGGCTTCCCTCTCTGACACATGGAATAACCTATAGTTAACACTTTGGCATTTTCAGTTGACAACCCATGATTACTAACTATGCCATTAAAATAAATTGGTCATCCCTGGTGTGGGAGGTCCTTTTGTCTGTTTGTTGCTTTTCAATCAAGAAAGTGTTTTAGCCTGTTAATATGGTAGAATTTAGATGTGTGGGGAAAAGAGAACTGAACGCTAGGAAAGGAAAAGAGTCAGGGAGACACCATGGATCTGCAGCCAAAGGTAGATGTGCTGAAATTTTGCTGGTAGGCCATGACCTCATGGTGATATACAATTAATTGAAATGGGTTAAATTAAGATGTAAGTGTTAGCCAATAAGATGCTAGAGCTAATCACTAGCCAAGTAGTGATTTGATGTAAACAGTTTCTGTGTGAATATTTTGGGGCTGGACGGCCAGGACAGACAAGTGATCTCCTTGTGACAGTGGGCGCCTATGTGGCAACTAAATCCACATAAAATCTGAGAGGGCTTGAAAATGAATTCTAGATAAAAATAAAAGACACAGTTTAACACAGCTTCTAGCTGTTTGCTGGCAGTATGCCGCAGCTCCTTTAAGAGATGTTTTCCTGATTCAGCCACAGCAGGAAAAAAGCTGGGACATTTTGAAATGCCAGCTTTCTGGGTTCTTCTGCCAATGTGACCTCTAGATTTTTCAGGCAGAAGGCCCCACTACAGAGCATTTCAGTAGGGTTTGTGAGCAGTGTGTTGCAACTTGTTTGATGGCAATGTGGACTAACTTTGTGCCTGGAACTGGGATAGTGTGTGAGGCTCAGAGATACAAGAAGATCCACCATGATGGACTGTGAATAGTGATCAGGCAGTACCATATATACAATAGCAATAGCGCAGCTTAGGTTTTAGACTGTGCGGAACAAGCAGTGATTTACCATATTTGACCTAGCTATGGTGCAGCTTAGGTTTTTAAGAAGTGCTTAGCATTCTAGGAAGTGCTTCTGGGCAGAAAACATTTACAGATAATGCAATAAAGACAAATCAAATAAAAAGACCTCAAAATGAGTCAAGTATTAAGAAATATAGTAGGCTTGGGGAGAGAGAAGAGAAAGAGTATAGAGAGTCTTAAAATAAAGTGAATGCTGAAAAGAAAGTGTAAAGTCTATAAAGTGACAGACTACCAATAGGCACAGATAAAAAGAAGTCAGAAAAATAAGCCATGTAAAGAAGGACCTACAACAGAGTCTGGATTGTGTATTATTAAAATGATCTTTGAATTTTTTGAATGAAAGAGCTTGGTACAGAGATATCATTGTATGGACTGCTAAGTTAAACCAACATAAAGGTTTCTTAATTTGAAAATTTGAGTTCTAGGATATGTTGTTTTAGAAAAGAAGTTCTTCATTTGTTGTCACAGAAGATGAGAACATGTGGATTGCTTCCAGACCAATATGGTTTCATAGACCAAGACCCCCTGAAAGGTCTCCATGAACACCCTCAAAAAATTAGTTTGCCAAACTGGTTACTGAGATGAACCTAGCACACAGGATACACCATAAAAGACCTGATGAACAGCATCCCAAATCAAGAGGAAGCAGTATGGAAAAAACTACGCTCATATTCCGAAATACTGGCTATAATTGTTAATTTACATATACAGCGTGATATGAGATAGATATGAATAATTTGTATTAGTATGGATCTTGGTTTCTTGATACAAATTTAAGGTAAAGTCTGTTATAATATATATGTATATTTCTCCACTTGATTAAGAAATTGTGATAGTGTAGCTCATTTAAAAAAATTATTGTATAATTAAAATGGGACCTCCTGAGACTGAGAAGCTTCTGTAAAGCAAAGGACACTGTTGCTAAGACAGAAAGGCAACCCACTGACTGGGAGAAAATCTTCACCAACCCCGCAACTGACAAAGGGCTGATCTCCAAAATATATAAAGAACTCAAGAAACTAGACCGTAAAAGGCTAATCAACCCAATTATAAAATGGGGCACTGAGCTGAACTGAGATCTCTCAACAGAAGAAGTTCAAATGGCCAAAGGACACCTAAGGTCATGCTCAACTTCCTTAGTGAGCAGGGAAATGCAATTCAAGACAACTTTAAGATACCATCTTACACCTGTCAGAATGGCGAAAATCAAAAACCCCAATGATAGCCTTTGCTGGAGAGGTTGTGGAGAAAGGTGTACACTCATCCATTGCTGGTGGGAATGCAAACTTGTGCAACCACTCTGGAAAGCAGTGTGGAGGTTTCTCAGGAAATTCGGGATCAACCTACCCATGGACCCAGCAATACCACTCTTGGGAAGAGTACCAAGAGAGGCCTTTATCATACAACAAAAGTATATGCACTATATGTTCATAGCAACATTGTTTGTAATAGCCAGAACCTGAAAAAACAACCTAGATGCCCTTCAATGGAAGAATGGATGAAGAAAGTATGGAAACACATATTAGAGTACTACTCAGCAGTAAAAAACAAGGACTTCTTGAAGTTTGCAGGCAAGTGGATGGAAATAGAAAACACTATCCTGAGGAGGTAAGCCAGACCCAAAAAGAGAACATGGGATGTACTCACTCATATTTGGTTTCTAGCCATAAACAAAGGACATTGAGCCTAGGTGCAGGTTCTTAGAAGCTAAATGAAGAAGGAGAACCCAAAGAAAACATATAGGCCCCTCCTGAATATTAACCTTCATCAGGCGATGAAAGGAGACAGAGACAGAGACCCACATTGGAGATTGGACTGAAATCTCAAGGTCCTGGGAAATCAGGAGCAGAAGGGAGAGAGAGAGCACGAGCAAGGAACTCAGGACCCTGGGGGGGCACCCACACACTGAGACAATGGGGATGTTCTATAGGGAACTCACCAAGGCCAGCTGGCCTGGGTTTGAAAAAGCCTGTGTTAAAACCGGTCTTGCTGAACATAGCGCACAATGAGGACTACTGAGGCCCCACGAACAATGGCAATGGGTTTTTGATCCTACTGCACCTATTGGTTTTGTGGGAGCCTAGGCAGTTTGGATGCTCACCTTACTAGACCTGGATGGAGGAGGGTGGTCCTTGGACTTCCCACAGGGCAGGGAACCCTGATTGCTCTTTAGGCTGATGAGGGAGGGGGACTTGATTGGGG
Organism: Alexandromys oeconomus; assembly: GCA_963919705.1. Taxonomy (NCBI): domain Eukaryota; kingdom Metazoa; phylum Chordata; class Mammalia; order Rodentia; family Cricetidae; genus Alexandromys; species Alexandromys oeconomus. Next base: position 164,256 of record CAWTZB010000076.1, read on the forward strand.
GAGGGGGAGGGAAAGGGGAGGCGGTGGTGGGGAAGAGACAGAAATCTTTAATAAATAAATAAATAAATAAATAAATAAATAAATAAATAAATAAATAGAAAAAAAAAGAGAAATATATGCTAAGTCCGGTGCTCCAATTTGGGTCTCTGTCTCTATCTCGATCCATCGCCAGATGAAGATTCTAAGGTGATATGTAAGATATTTATCAGTATGGCTGTGGGATAGGGACATTTCAGGCTCCCTCTCCTCAGCTGCCCAAGGAACTAGCTGGGGACATCTCCCTGGACACCTGCGAGCCCCTCTAGAGTCAAGTCTCTTTCCAACCCTAAGATGGCTCCCTTAATTAAGATATATATTTCTCTGCTCCCGTGTCCACCCTTCCTTTATCCCAACCATCCCAATCCCCCAAGCTCCCGCCAATCTCCCCTTCTCACGTTTCTCACCCCATTTCCCCTTAGCCCCATGCCACCTCATCTCAAGTTCCCAGTTTTTGCCCAGCAATCTTGTCTACTTCCCATATCCAGGCAGGTGACTATATGTTTTCCTTTGGGTTCACCTTCTTATTTAGCTTCTCTAGGATCACAAATTATAGGCTCAATGTCCTTTATTTATGGCTAGAAACCAATTATGAGTGAGTACATCCCATGTTATTCTTTTTGGGTCTGGGATACCTCACCCAGGATAGTGTTTTTTATTTCCATCCATTTGCATGCAAAATTCGCGGTCATTGTCTTTTACCGCTGAGTAGTACTCTAATATGTATATATTCCACACTTTCTTCATCCATTCTTCCATTGAAGGGCAACTAGGTTGTTTCCAGGTTCTGGCTATTACAAATAGTGCTTCTATGAACATAGTTGAACAAATGCTTTTGTCATATGATAGGGCTTCTCTTGGGTATATTCTCAAGAGTGGTATTGCTGGATCTTGGGGTAGGTTGATCCCGAATTTCCTGAGCTCTTAAGACCCAAATGAGGAGCAGAAGGCGGGAGAACATGAGCAAGGAAGTCAGGTCCACGAGGGGTGCACCCACCCGCTGTGACAGTGGATCTGATCTATTAGGAGCTCATCAAGGCCAGCGGGACTGGGACTGAATAAGCATGGAATGAAACCGGATTCCCTGAACGTGGCGGACAATGAAGGCTGATGAGAAGTCAAGGACAATGGCACTAGGTTTCAATCCTAATACATGAACTGGCTGTGTGGGAGCCTAGCCTGTTTGGATGCTCACCTTCCTGGTCCTGGATAGAAGTGGGAGGACCTTGGACTTCCCGAGGGCAGGGAACATGGACTGCTCATCATTCTTGAGAGGGAGGGGGAAAGGAGGGGGGGAGGGGGAGAGGCGTAGGGGAATGGGGGGTGAGATGTGTGGAAGGAGGTGGAGGGAAATGGGAAACGGGGAGGAGGTGGTAATTTTTCAAAAAGAAAGAAAGAAAGAAAGAAAGAAAGAAAGAAAGAAAGAAAGAAAGAAAGAAAGAAAGAAAGAAAGAAAGAAAGAAGAAGAAAAAAAAACATGTCCAAACTAGAAAAAAAAGAAATATATGCTAATAGATAATTACCTCTAATAGTCATACTTGTTGTCATGTTACTTAGATTTTCTAGATGTACAATGATATATTTAAGCAAGATAGGTATTCTTCACATCCTTAAGAGACCTTCAGAACACGGCATTTAATGTGTTTAAAATCTTAAGACTTGAGATATATCCCTTTCTGGCCATACAAATCTACTGCAAGAGGAAGATGGGCATTGAAGAGGCTCCTTATTGAACTGCTTAGCCATTTAGGGAAGAAACTGCTTTTGCCTGGACTGCTGAACTGGATTTGCATGATTCGCAGTGAAATGACTGTTGAACTTACCTAAAGATGAGATGATCGTTTTGGGTAGCAAGTGACTCCTCAACATTTATCTGAAGATTTGGAACTGGGAATAACAGATGAGACCTAATATGCAATATATATATATTAGTCTGGGTTTGCTCACTCAGTAGAATCTTTTATAGAGCCTGCAATTTGCCTACAAAAGTCATGATTTCATTTACTTACAATGGAAAATGTATAACATGTGCTTGTATCACTATTTTATTACCCATTAGACAGCTGTAGAATATTTAGGTTGTTTTCATTTTCTAGCTGTTGTGAATGTAGCAACAGTGAACATACATAAGAAAGAAATTGACAGGAATTTCTGATTACACATATTCACTTTTCCATGAACAATAAATATATTTTAAAGTGTGGTCTTTTCAATCAAATGTTGATCCAAATCTTCTACAAAAGAATATCTACCAGCAATATGTTCCCTAACATTTTTAGTGAATCAGTATGTTTTTAACGATTTCCAAATTTATAATTGTCTATGGACCCTGATAATTTATAAAAGAGCTGTGCTTTTTGTTAATACACATCATGGTGTAAACATTCCCCAAATATATCAACAGTAATGATTCAGAAAATCAATACTCTTTAAATTTCAGTTGAGGGACAAATAGGATGCCCAACATCAAGAATTGCCTTGGTATAGGATTCCTGCATCTTCAAATAAAATTATCATCCAGATTGATATCAAATTGGAAAAGATTTATTTTACTATTTTCTCCTTCCATCATCTTTCTTCTACTGTATGGCAGGAACATGCCCTGCACATTCCTACTGCCCTTGCTGCAGTAAAAGCATATTCATTCTGTGTTTACTACTTCACCTCTATGTCTCACAATCCCTAATATCTAACAATTAACAAAATTTGCCTCTCCTTTCCACCTCTTTGGAAATCCTAGAATAAACATTCATTCATTGATGCTTTCTCTAAGCAGTTTCATTAGTTCAGTTTCCATGTTCTTATGCTTCAACGTGATCTTTTCTAAATGTCTTCACATTTTGTTTTGTAATTACTCTTATCCATGGTTCAGCTGGACATACTATAGTGTACTGGGGAAAATGAGACTGAAATTTTTGATTGGAATTATTGGTTCCCCTTCAAAAATCTGTCTATGATTAATATTATTTCCCTTGTGCTTGTCAAGAATCTTATACACTTGATCTTAACAAAAAGGCTACGAAGCGATTTGGACAACAATGAAGATGCTAAGAGAGACATAATTGGTCTAATCTACATGGGAAGTAGTAAAAGGCAAGATCTACTGAGTAAATTGGGAGCATGGGGACCAAGGAAAAGGGTTGAAGTGCGGGGAAAACCCAGGGAGGGGAGCAAACAAAAAATGTATAGCTCAATAAAATCAATTAAAGAAGAATCTTATAGATATTCATTGACAACTGTCTCCTTTACACTTACCATTATACAATGTGTTTTTAAATTCTCAAATTAATATATACATATTGGTCCCAATGTATTATAAAAAGACAGAAATTATTTTTTAAAAACATACAGAAGTTTAGAGTATAAAGTTGAATCAACCATTTATTTGAAAAGAAAGTATTATTTATTTTCAGTTGAGTGACAACTCACCTCTGAGTCCCCAACATCAACAGCTTCCTGTGGCTTTGCCATCATGCTCAGTCCAAGGCAATTTGCCTCATCTGTTCAGCTGGAGGTCAAATCAGTACAGTTTTTTTTTTCAGATATTTCCTTCTTCCTTCTTCTTCCTTTCCTGTCTAACATTGATGTGCCAAGAAACTGCCTATGTCTTTGCTTGAGTATGCACATATGCACAAACTTAATTAAAGATTTCATATTCTGAAAAGCTTTATGGAACACTAAACAAACTCATTCATTCCAATTCTTTTTCTTCTATCTCTACTCACATAACAGTCATATTATTACATCAAATTTTCACAATTTTGAATATGACAGTAACTAACTTTTAAAGAACTCCCAAATAATGTCAGAGAAAGAGGAAAAAATAAAATGCTTCTGAAGGAAAAAAAATGTAAGGAGCAATTGGTGTGCTTATAAAATAGTATCTTAAAATTAAAGGAATCAATAGATTTTGCAATTTAAGTTAATATCTGTTATAAATATAATCCTCTATCTGTTTATTAGGAACAGTCTGAAATCCATTTTTTCACTTATTTCACGTTCTGCTGATTTTTATTCTATATCATTATTATGAGTGGTGATCCCAAAGGGCTTATTTTGATCTTGTGTTCACCATTCAACCAAGAGTATTAACTATGAATTACATGGTCACAGAATAAAAACACCAAGGATATTTACACATAAGTTCCTTATCTAAAGACACATTGCATTCTCAGAGCCTTCTCTCACTCTGATGACAGACCTTTTGCTAAGGTTTTGCTAGAAGGGGAAAACTCAGTCAATATTTAGCCAATGAGTAGCTAGAGATAATGGGCCAAGTAGTGATTTAATTAATGAAGTTTCTGTGTGATTCTTTCAGTTCTAGACTGCCGGGATGAACAAGCAACCTTCACCTACAGATATTAAGTCAAATCCTTTGGGCATCTAACAAACAGTAGTATAGTTGTTCCATATGCTAGATTTACTGTCATCTTCAGGAGGAATTGTCCATAATGGTTTACAGAGTTTTACAGCTTTGTAATCCTACTGAGCATGAATGAGTGTTACCTTTTCTCTACATTCCATCCCAGGTTTCTTATTTGTTGCCTTTTTGATCTTTGCTCTTCTTACTGGGATAAGATGAAGTGTCAATAATGCTCAGATTTGCTTTTACCAAATGAATCGTGCAGAGGAACATTTTATAAGATGCTTGTGAGCCTTTTCTCTCTTTCTGTCTGTATTTTCTTTCTTTCTTTCTTTCTTTCTTTCTTTCTTTCTTTCTTTCTTTCTTTCTTTTTTTCTTTCTTTCTTTCTTTCTTTCTCTCTTTCTTTCTTTCTTTCTTTCTTTCTTTCTTTCTTTCTTTCTTTCTTTCTTTCTTTCTTTCTTTCTTTCTTTTTGAACAGTTTAAATAGACCTGTAAGTCATGAGGACAGAAACCTCCCTACAAAATGAATCCCCAGACCAGATGGTTTCAATGCAGAATTCTACCAGAACTTCCAAGAGGAGCTAATACCTATACTCCTTAATGTGTTTCACAAAATAGAAACAGAAGAGGCATTGCCAAACTCCTTTTATGAAGCTACAGTCACCCTGATACTGAAACCACACAAAGACAAAACCAAGAAAGAATTATAGACCAATCTCACTCATGAACATTGATGCAAAAATTCTCAATAAAATACTGGCAAACCGAATCCAAGAACACATCCGAAAAATTATGCATTATAATCAAGTAGACTTCATCCCAGAGAGGCAGGGCTGGTTCAACATATGAAAATCTGTATTTTCTAAAAAGAAAACTTTCTTCACTCTCAGAGACATTTTGAATGGAGTATTTGTTTTCCTGATTCTGTATTTTGGTTCATGTTTTGTAAATATTTACCACCTTTCACTTGTAAAGCCGGATAAGATTCCCACATATTCTGTGTACTTTCTCTTTACCCAACTGTTTTCTTATCTGTGCAAATGCTTTTCAGTTTTCTGAAGTCCCACAAGTTAGTTGTTGAAATTATTCATAGCAAACATATTTCCATACACTGGCCCTATTCTAGACCTTGCCTGTTTGACAGGAGACATGGATGAGGACCTGGCATATAATATTGTACCTGTTTTTCTTGAGCTCTGGTTTCTTGATATGTTTTTACAGTAGGTAATGCCATGGCATTTTTTTTTTTGCTCTTACTGGTGATGCCCTTAGGGTCCCAGAATTAGTTGTAAAGCTGTCATCACATGCATAGCCCTATTGATACTCATAGGGCCACAAACAAGCTAGAATAAATGGCACTGTGAAAGGGAATGTTGGGTCGACAAGGTTATATCAAATTTCAGGTAGAGATGTGAATCAATCTTGACTAAGAATAATATTTGCTTGTGTGTGTGTATTTGTGAAATTATCAAGAAATATTTTTAAAAACGAAAAAAAACACATTTCTGGATATATTGATAAAAATACTATTTTTACAAATGTAAAAAATGTGTGAACAATGAAGTGAATTATAAAATAATTTGCCATTCTGTGCAGTTAGGATCACAAAACTGAGTCCCTAGGTCATATATAGGTTTTCTTCCATACAATATCTTTATCCCATTCCAAGTTCCAATCTTCTATTTTGTGACACTCATAGAAGGTGTGTTCTTCCAAATTCTAGAACTTTATAAACGTAGTAATATATGTAATAGTCTTAAGTCTTTCTTCGTACGATTTTGTTTTCTGTTACCAGTCAGTAAGCATGAGGGGAGAATCCCTTATAATCTATACAGATTAATGATATATATTTTGTGTGTTGCATTTTTTTATTAAAAATATATTCTTATCTCACACAACACACGCCAGCCAAAATTCCCCCCCAACTCATTCCAATTTCCCCTTATCTCCCCTCTCCCTCAAATCTATTTTTCTCTATTCCATTCATAAAAGATCAGTCCTTCAAGAGACAACAACAAAACCTGAAAAAACAAGATTAAATAAGAAAAGGCCAAAGCCTTCTTAAAGAGGTTGGACAAGGCAACCCAGTAAGAGGAAAGAGTGGCAAGAGCAAGCAGAAGAGTCGGAGATGCACCCTCTCCCACTGTTAGAAGTTCCATGAAAACACCAAGCCTACAGCCATGACCCATAAACAGAGGACATGGTACAAACCCATGCAGGCGCCATGCTTGCTAATTTAGTCTCTGTGACCCCTGCTTGGTTGATTTAGTAGGCCATGATCTCCTGTGTCCTTCATCCTTTCTGGCTCCTACAATCTTTCCTTCCCATCTTTCATGAAATTCTCAGTTTCATGAAATTGAGAGGAGAAATCTGAAGAATACTTCCAAGTGAACCTCTCCGTGAATGTCAGACTGTTAGTCTCTGCACCCACTCCCATCTGCTGGCAGAAGAAATCTCTCTGATGATGACTGCAAAAGACACAAATGTATGAGAATATCAGAATATCATTAAGAACCATTTCACTAAAATTTTAGCCAGTTGTGTTTGGTTCTACCATATGTCTCTGGGATATCCAAAATTCCTGGCCATCCAGACAGTATAGATCATGGGTTACAGCTCATGTTGTGGGTCTCAAGTTAATCAAAACTTTGGTTAGCCACTCCCACAATTCTGTATCACCATTGACCCAGCATTTCCTCTCTGGTTGTTCCGTCTATACTTCCTGCTTGGCTACTAGCCAATCAGTGTTTATTTTAAATATAATTGACAGGATACAGACCATTGTCTCACATCACTTCTCACTCTTAAAAAAAAAAGAACTCTGAATCAAATATACTTGGTTTAGCTTTTTCCTGACCATTATCCATAACAACTTGTAACTAACATTTTAAATAAAGGAAAATATTCATATTCCATATTTTAGGAATGTGGGCACAGTTTTCCAGGCTACTGCTTGCTGGTTGGGGATACAGATAATCTTACAGGGACCTAAAGATAATTTAGAATTATGATCAAGTCCTGACTGGAGTATCATGTGAGGCTTGATCTTCTCAGGCAGCATCTTGAATGTGTTCTGGATGTAGAACTCAGACATCTGTGCCATCTGTTCATACTAGAGATTTCTTATGTGGTCTTTGTTGTTCAAACCTGATTGTTCTTAACTCAGAATATATCCATAGCTTCTCATATTCTGTGGAAACAAAACCAAAACCTCTTCTCCAAAGTAACATATCTTTTTAATTCAGTTTTAAAGTCAAGGTTTTTTCAAAATACCTATCCTGAAATAGTTCAACAGCATTTATAAACAAATATCTTTTAGCAACTGTTGCTTCTTCCTTAGCATCCAAACAACTCAACTAGAATATAATAACATACAGTATCCAGACTCGCTGTGTATTTTTCATCTTTATGTGGCTTTATTTTAACCTCTATTTCTTTTATTTTTACTTTTAATTTTTTGCTATTTGAGACAAGTTCTTTGTGCATCTTTAGATATCCTGGAATTAACTCTTTAGAACAGACTGAATTTGAACCCAAAGAAATCTGTCTGCCTCTGCCTTCCAGGTGTTGGGATTAAAGGTGTGTGCCACCACAACTTGAACTCACATAGGACTCTCTGCCTCTGTCCCCCAAGTGTTGGGATTAAATGTTTGTGCCACCACACAGAACTACTCTCATTAATTTTTTCTTTTAAGAACTTTAAACTTTACCCTACATATATATTTTTAACACACTGTAAACCATTTAGAGGTCTTCATCTTTGAATCTCTTTTTACTGTATCTTTTTTGACTGCATGAGTCTTTAATTTGTTTAGCAATATTGCTATTATTAAAACTGTGAATTTGACAGCTAGATCCAGTCAATTTCTTAAATTTCTGAGATTCTAGCCTCATAGAAGAGGTACTGGCTATAGCCATGTTTATAGTCACAACTCTATGACATTTCAAGATCCCTGCCATCAAGAAATCATTAGCAGTCTGCTCTCAAACCACATTCAAATGCTCTGTAGCCAGACCTCCTGCCTGAAAGAGTCATAGTTTGCAATACTGGAAGGACCAGAAAGCTGGCATTTTAAACTGTCTGTTTTTTTTTTTCCACTATGGCTAAAAACCAAAAAGCATGCAGTTAGGTTTCCATCAACACCATTTAAGTGTTTTGTGGCAGGGCCTCTTAAAGGAATTGTAAGGTTTTACAGCTAGCGCTGAGTCAGGAAGCCTCTCATAAATGAAACATTTGCCTCTAGCAAACAGAGCCCACCTGAGAGAATGCTTTTATCAATAAGCTGTGCTTAACTCTATTTTTTTTCTTGAATTAATTACCAAGCTCTCAGTCTTTAAGTGGATGAAGTTGTTCACTCTGGGTGCCACTTGTTGACTGAGGTTTCTGTCCTGCCTGGTTCCCACAGTCATTAAGTCCCCAAGAAATCACACACAGGACTACATTAGTTTTAAACTCATTGGCCAATTAGCTCAAGCTTCTTATTAACTCTTACAACTTATACTAGCCCATTATTTTTATCTGTGTTAGCCACGTGACTCAGTACCTGATTTGGCAGGGCAGTCACACCTTGCTTCTTTTCTGGCTGGGAGAGGACTGGCAGAAGAGGACATCTTTATTTCCCAGAATTCTCCTGTTTTCATTGACCTGCCTCTACTTCTTGTCTGGTTGTCATGCCTTTACTTCCTGCCTGGCTACTGACCAATCAGCCAATATAAAAATAAATATATTATTTAAAATAATGCATGCTAAAAATCAAAGAAGTCATAGGCTTCTGCTACCAACCTTCATTTTGCAGTATTTATTGACTTGGCTATAGTCAAATCACAGCCTAATATAGACTAAAGAAGTCAAAGATAAGGAAGAAACATGAATTGAGGACAGAACACTTATCACAACATCAAAATCCACTCTAGAATTAGGAAATGAAATGTGATTTTATATTCCAATGTAGCCAATAAGGCCAAGTCTTCTGGAACAAACAAATTCTAAATCAAAATAAATTATAAAGAATGTAAAGGTTTTAGCTAGGAATGACATTGTTCGCCTAAAATCACAGTACTCAGGAGGCAGGAATTGATATACTGTTAGGTATTTAAGATCAGTGGGTAACCATAGTGAGTTCCTTGCTAATACAGGCTGGAGTGTGATTTCTGGCTCAAGTATAACAACAACAATCTCAAAAAATTTAAGGGTCAAATATCACCAGATCAAGGCTATAACGGTAATCATCAATATGACAAAATATCCCTAAAGGTGCAATAGAGGCACTCATATCCTGGAAGTAATCAATATCTTTATAACTAAACTTAAGACATACTCTGCAAGATGTAAATAATGCAAAAAGGAAACTAGCAAACTATCCAGAAAAACTCACAAAGTACCCATGGCTAGTGAGGTCATGAGTCCTAAAAAACGTACTACCATGATTTTGCTAGACCATCATAATTAAAAACCACATTTTAAATATTTAATTTTATACCCACAAATAAGTGTAGCTCTAAACTTTTCTTGAAGAACATTTTCTTAGTAATAGACACACACTATCATAGAAAATCCCAGTTTGTCAAAATTGAGATAGCGACACATTTTAGTACACACAGATCCAGTGTTGATCATATATAGCATAACTAATATACCACTTACTATGCAACCATTACAGAAGAGGGGACAGATATATTATAAGAGCAGGATGATCAGGAAGTCTGTTGAAACACGGTATCTCTTAAAATCAACAGGAAGCTGTACTTAAAATATATAAAATATATAAAAATATGACTGCTTAAAGTGTATTTGAATAATGGTAACAAAAATAATTATGTTATCATAAAAGGGGAAGTCTTATAGGTTCCTAATCCTAGAAAAAACTATAATCAATTAGGGACTAAGGAAGGGAGGAGGGGTATTATACTTTCCCAGGGATGTATCCCCTAACTGATTATCCAATACTAAGTAGTCAGCTAAAAATTGAAAGAAAAACAAGATACATATAAATGACTCAGGAAGTCATATTTACATATTTATGTTTAAATATATGGGATAATTATATATGTAACAATAATAGAGAAAACGGTCATTAATATGAGTGCGAGCATGTAGGTAGACAAGAAAGAAGTTTTAGGGAGGAAAGGGAAGTGGATGATGTAACTGTATTTTAATGTAAATAAAAAATAGAATAAAGTATGATTTGATATTCAAAGAGCATAAAGATTTTACATTTGAGTTAGAATAATGTTTCTGATATAACACAGTTCTTGGCTTCACATTTTCTTTTAAGAAAACCATTTGTAGTTTCCCTGACACTTAGACCCAAAATCACTGCTTGACCCATTAGCTCTAGCTTCTTATTTGCTAACTCATACTTAATAATGAAACCCATTTCTAATAATCTCTGGATTGACATGTGGCTATGGCTTACCTGGTAAAATTCTGGAATCTGTCTCCAGCAGGGCAACATGGCTTCTCTCCAACTCTGCCTCTGTTCTCCCAGCATTCAGTATAATTTTTCCTGCCTACATAGTTCTGCCCTATCAACAGGCCAATGCAGTTTCTATATTCACCAATGGTAATCACAGCATACAGAGGAAAATCCCACATCAACATTTTACATTTGTGACCACATATTATTTTTCCTAGGATTTGTTTCTAATAGTCTCATTAATAAATTTTGTAATTGTTCTCTGTTGTTTTTTAATTCATTTTTATATTTTACTATATGATTTCAGGATTTCTTAAGAATTATTCATACATTATTTATTGAGTGTATCCAAACCCCCTTCTTTTATCCTGTCTGACTGTTACTTATGGGTAATTTCTATAAATTATTACACTGTGTAAAGAAAAGCTAAAAGATAAGCAGAAATTGAACCAGATAAAAAGTACATTGAATAGAGTAAGCAAACTGCAAATCTAACAGCAAAAATAAGGACAATAGTTTTGCTCCTTCATGAGTATAAAGTTATACTTGGCTTTTCAGGCACTTCCTTGTGTTTTCTTTTCTTCTAGCCAAGTTTTAGTATAAGGTCAGGCATCATTCATAGGAGGCTATGAGGTACAATGTGCACTTAGAAACAATCTGTTGTGTCAATACTCTGTTTGTTTTCATTTAGTGAAATTAAAATTCATAGTTCTGTGGTTGAGTGAATCCCACAAGAAAATAAGTTCTGAATGTACTTTATCATTTAGGTTAGTATAAAATGAAATAAAATATAAGAAAAAGTGAAAGAAATGAAAACATGTTGACTTTTTATTGTTTAAGATAAAGAGAGGTAGAGTTGTAGTACAGGCTTAAATTTCAATGCTGTGAGCAATGAGGAAATACTAGTGCTGTTTTGTGATTACTCAGAGGCAAAAAACAGTAAGTGAATAAATGAGTTAGCATTGTATTCCATAAAGCTCTCACAAAATGAAATTATATCCATAGGTTGTGCATATGCTTATACTCAAGCAAAGATATGGGAAATTTCCAAGGATTGTTGCACAGAAAGGAGCTGCTTGTTTTCCCCACCACCTGGCTAGTTTACACCTGAAATAATCACAAAGAAAATGTATTCATTAAAACACTACTTGGCCCATTAGCTCTAGTTTCTTATTGGCTAATTGTCACATCTTAATTTAACACATTTCTATTAATCTTTGTATCGCCACTTGGCTGTGGCTTACTGGCAATATTCTAACTGGTGTCTCTCTCAGGCGGAAGATCAATGGCTTCTCTCCCTGACTCTGCTTTCTTTCTCCCAGCATTCAGTTTCATTTTTCCTGCCTACCTAAGTTCTTCTCTGTCAGAAGGCCAAGGAAGTTTCTTTATTCATTTATGGTAATCTCAGCATAGAGAGGGGACTCCCACATCAAGGGAGCTTTTGCATTAAATAGAAGAGTAAAGAAGAAAGAATGAGATAATGTAAAAATCTGTTTCTATATGACCTATACATAAATGGATAAGGCAAAATGTCCAGGATTGTACAGGAAACTAAAGCCACAGGGACCTGTTAAGATTAGAGAATCTGTCAAATCTGTCACACAATTGAAAATTATATTTTTTTTGTTTTTCGAGAAAATTATATTTTTTTTTACTTTTCAGACAATCTTAGTCAGTTCATCTTGGTATTGATTAAACAGTAGTTTGTGATTAAGGGAATTCATATCTCTATTTATAATTTATTGAGACCAAAATGTAGATATTAATTTGAGAATAATAAAATATAGAGTTTCAAGAAATGTAAGGTAGCAAGTTGTCAATAGATATTCTAAGGAAAAGGATTTTGATAAACATGAGACAAAACCATTACAAAAAATATTGATAAAAATGAAGTTCTGTAATCCAAAACCTCTAAATCAATTCCATAAAAGGATAATTAGGTGAACCACAAGCATGTAGATTTAAGAGGAAAAGATGAAGAAAATGTATGAGTATTAATCCATTAAACTTCAATAACTTGGAAACTGAAAGTGTAAAAAGTTTTAGGGGACAGACAGTTGAGTTAATACATTGTCCTACACAGGAAAGGAAAGCAAAGAAGAAGGCAAACTTTATAAAAATATTTGGGACATTGAGACATGTAAAATGAATGGGGGGGCAGGCCTCCTTGTTTGTTGTTGTTTTCTGTTCTGCCCAGTACCCCACAACTGTATAGCCTCAAACAAATCACACATGGGTCTCTATAAGTTATAAAGCTGTTTGGCCCATTAGTTCTAGCCTCTCACTGGCTAACTCTCACATCTTGATTAACCCATTTTTCTGATCTATCTTAGCCATGTGGCTCAGTACCTTTTTTCAGTGGGGCAGGTCACATCCTGCTGCTTCGGTGGTCTGGGCAGTACTGGGAGGGATCAACTTCCTTTTTCCCAGAATTCTCCTGTTCTCATTACATCATTTCTACTTCCTGTCTGGTTTTTCAGGCTATATATCCTGCCTGGCCAATCAGCATTTATTTGAAACATAATTGACAGAATACAGACAATTCACACCAGAGACACACATTGCTTATAATGGCACATATATTCAAAATGTATGACGAATCCTTAATATCATTAATAAAAATAAGCACATCAAATGTTAGTAGGTAAAAAATACAGAGAAACCCTGTCTCAAGAAACCAAAAAAAATGGATAGAGGACTACAGAACATGTATTTTATAATAGCTGTTCCAAAAATGTAAACAATACCATATAGAAACTATAACAAACATATTGTAGTGTTTCTTTTCACAATGGCTGATTATTCACAAAAAGAGTGGTAGCATTTGAGAAACGTAACATCATACAGATGTGCTCCTCTGTCCATATTGATGCTGAACATCAAGCCAAGAGGTACCACAGCTGAGTTCTTGAGAAACAAAAGTCAGTGAATCATCCATTTGGTTTGAAATGTTCCACTATTAAAGTTGTAAAGAACTCAGAAAGCTATATTTCAAAACTCAAATAATCCAATTAAAATGAGGTACAGATTTAAGCAAAAAAAATTTCAGGAGAGGAGCCTCAAATGGCTGAGAAACTCTTAAAGGAATGTCTAACATTCTAAGTCATCAGGGAAATGAAAATCAAAACTATTTTGAGATTCCATTTTACACGTACCAGAATGGCTAAGATAAAAACTCAAGTGACTGCTCACATTGGAGAGGATGTAGAACAAAGGTAATACTCCTCTATTTCTAGCAGAACTGCAAAATTTCCCAGCCCCTTTGGATATCAATATGTTGATTTCTCAGAAAATTAGGAATATATCTACCTCACGACCCAGCTATGCTACTCTTGGGCATAAACCCAAAGGATGCCCCATCATCGTACAAGGACACTTGCTTAATGTTTGTAGCAGCTTTATTCATAATACCTAGAAAGCAGAAAAAAATTAGGTCTCCCTCAACTAAAAAATGGATAAAGAAAATGTCCCATATTTACCTTCTGGACTATTACTTAGTTCTTAAAAATATGATATCATAAAATTTGCAGGCAAATGGATAGAACTAGATAAAAAATTATCCTGAGTGAGGTGAGAGAGACCCAGAATGACAAACATGGTATGTTATCACTTATAGGTTGATTCTAACTTTTAGTAAAAAATGACCAAGTCACAGTCCACAGACCAAGAGAGGGTAGGTAAAAAGGAGGGATCTGGTAGGATTAAGGGATTTACCTGGGAAGAGGAAGTAGAATATGTTTTGTGAATATAACAATGGCAGGTTGATACTAGAGAAGGGAGGATCAGGTGGGAGGCATGGAGGGAGAGATTATGGGGAGAATTATGAGAAAATTAGCAGATTGTGTGGAAAAATAGTGCAGTATAAACTTCCTGGAATCTATAAGGATAATCCTGGTGGGAACTCCTAGTAATGAAGAATCTAGTCTAAACTCCCCTCTTTTCTAGACAAGGAAGGTTTCACTGGTGGGAATGGGTTCTGTTTGATTGCCAAGTGTTGTTGCCAAGTGAATCCCATGGAGAATCTCAAGCATCTCAGGCTGAGATAGGGCAGTGGGCTTATCTCTGAAAACTGACAGTAAGCACCCCACTGCTGAGGACAACATCCACACACTCCTCATTGAATGGATTAAGGGATGAGCTGGCATCTACAAGCAGCCTTCATATCTAATTTCTAGTCTCCTTTGCATGTAAATGTACTCTATAGGCTATGGAAAGAGAAACATTGATATCAAACCAGCCAAAAAACCCTCAATCAAAAATCTGTCCTTCTTGCAAGATATGCTGGGTCAATGGTGATACAGAATTGTGGGAGTGGCTAACCAATGTTTTGATTAACTTGAGACCCACAACATGAGCTGTAACCCATGATCTATACTGTCTGAATGGCCAGGAATTTTGGATATCCCAGAGACATAAGGTAGAGCCAAACACAACTGGCTAAAATTTCAGTGAAATGATTCTTAATGATATTCTGATATTCTCATACATTTGTGTCTTTTGCAGTCATCATCAGAGAGATTTCTTCTGCCAGCAGATGGGAGTCGGGTGCAGAACTAACAGTCTGACATTCACGGAGAGGTTCACTTGGAAGTCTTCTTCAGATTTCTCCTCTCAATTTCATGAAACTGAGAATTTCATGAAAGATGGGAAGAGAAAGATTGTAGGAGCCAGAAAGGATGAAGGACACAGGGATCATGGCCTACTAAATCAACCAAGCAGGGGTCACAGAGACTAAATTAGCAAGCATGGCGCCTGCCTGGGTTTGTACCATGTCCTCTGTTTATGGGTCATGGCTGTGGGCTTGGTGTTTTCATGGAACTTCTAACAGTGGGGAGAGGGTGCATCTCCGACTCTTCTGCTTGCTCTTGCCACTCTTTCCTCTTACTGGGTTGCCTTGTCCAACCTCTTTAAGAAGGCTTTGGCCTTTTCTTATTTAATCTTGCTTTTTCAGGTTTTGTTGTTGTCTCTTGAAGGACTGATCTTTTATGAAGGGAATAGAGAAAAAGTAGATTTGAGGAAGAGGGGAGATAAGGGGAAATTGGAATGAATTGTGGGTGGGAAAATTGTGGTTAGGGTGTATTGTGAAAATATATAAGAATATATTTTCAATAAAAAAGGAAAAGGGCAACACACAAAATATATATCATTAATCTGTATAGATTATAAGGGATTCTCCCCTCATGCTTACTGACTGGTAACAGAAAACAAAATTGTATGAAGAAAGACTTAAAACTATTGTATATTTGCTATGATTATAGAGTTCTCGAATTTGGAAGAACACACCTTCTATGAGTGTCACAAGACAGAAGATTGGAATTTGGAATGGGATAAAGATATTGTATGGAAGAAAACCTATATATGACCTAGGGACTCAGTTCTGTGATCCTAGCTGCACAAAATGGCAAATTATTTTATAATTCACTTCATTGTTCACACATTTTTTAAATTTGTCAAAATAGTAGCTTTTTATCAATATATCCAGAATTGTGGTTTTTTTTGTTTTTAGAAAATATTTTTTGACAATTTCACATATATACAAACACACTAGCAAATTTTATTCTTATTCAAGATGATTCACATCTCTACCTGAAATTTGATATAAACTCGTCGACCCAGCATTCCCTTTCACGGTGCCATTTATTTTAGCTTATTTGTGGCCCTTTGAGTTTCAATAGGGCTATGTATGTGATGACAGCTTTACAACTAATTCTGGGACCCTAAGGGCACCACCAGTAAGAGCAAAGAAAAATGTCATGGCATTACCTACTGCAAAAACCTATCAAGAAATCAGAGCTCAAGAAGAACAGGTACAATACTATATGCCAGGTCCTCATCCATGTCTCCTGTCAAACAGGCAAGGTCTAGAATAGGGCCAGTGTATGGAAATATGTTTGCTATGAATAATTTCAACAATTGACTTGTGGGACTTCAGAAAACTGAAAAGCATTTGCACAGATAAGAAAACAGTTGGGTAAAGAGAGAAAGTACACAGAATATGTGGGAATCTTATCCCACTTTACAAGTGAAAGGTGATAAATATTTACAAAACATGAACTCAAAATACAGAGTCAGGAAAACAAATACTCTGTTTAAAATGGCTTTGAGAATGAAGAGAATGTTCTTTTTAGAAAATGTTCAAGACATTTTAGAGAATGTCTTGAAGATGACAGAGAGAAAGAGAGAAAATGGTTTACAATCATCTTATAAACTGTTCCTCTGCACTAGTCATTGGTAAAAGCAAATCTTTGAATTGTTGACAATTAATCTTAACCCAGTAAGAAGAGCAAAGATCAAAAATGCAACAAATACGAAACCTGGAATGGAATGTAGAGAAAACGGAGCACTCATTTACACTTGGTGGGATTACAAAATTGTAAAACTCTGCAAACTATTATGGACAATTCCTCCTGAAGATGACAGTAAATCTAGCATATAAAGCAACTATATCAGTGTTTGTTAGATGCTCAAATTACTTGACTTAATATCTGTAGGTAAAGGCTGCTTGTTCGTCCTGGCTACCTAGTTTGTGCAAATGTGCATACCCAAGCAAAGACACAGGCAGTTTCTTGGCACATCACTGTTTAAGGGTAAAGGAAGGAGAAGGAAGAAAGAAATATATTAAAAACTGTCCTGATTTGACCTCCACCTGAACAGATGAGGCAAATTACGTGGGACTGAAAATTATGCCAAAGCCACAGGGAGCTCTTGATGTTGGGGACTCTGAGGTGAGTTGTCACTCAACTGAAAATAAAGAATATTTTCTTTTCAAACTCATGGTTGATTCAACTTTGTACTCTAAACTTCAGTATGTTTTTAAAAAATAATTTGTGTCATTTTATAATACCTTGGGACCAATATGTATATATTAATTTGGGAATTCAATAACACACTGTATAATGGTAAGTGTAAATGAGACAGTTGTCAATGAATATGTAGAAGATTTTTCTTTTATTGACTTTATTGAGCTATACATTTTTTGTCTGCCCCCCTCCATGCCTTTCCCCTATGATTCAACCTATTTCCATGGTCCCCATGCTCCAAATTTACTCAGCAGATCTTGTCTTTTACTACATCCCATGTAGATTAGACGAATTATGTCTCTCTTAACATCCTCATTGTTGTCCAGATTGCTTCTTAGCCTTTTTGGTAAGATCAATTGTATAAGATTCTTGACAAGCACAAGTAAAATAATATTAATCATAGACACATTTTTGAAGAGGAACAAATAACTCCAATCAAAAATTTCAGTCTCATTTTCCCCAGTGCACTACAGTATGTCCAGCTGAACCGTGGATAAGAGTAATTACAAAACAAAATGTGAAGAAATTTAGAAAAGTTCACGTTGAAGCATAAGAACATGGAAATTGAACTAATGAAACTGTTTAGCGAAAGCATCAATGAATGAATGTTTATTCTAGGATTTCCAAAGAGGTGGAAAGGAGAGCAAATTTTGTTAATTGTTAGATATTAGGGATTGTGAGACATAGAGGTGAAGTAGTAAACACAGAATGAATATGCTTTTACTGCAGCAAGGGCAGTAGGAATGTGCAGGGCATGTTCCTGCCATACAGTAGAAGAAAGATGATGGAAGGAGAAAATAGTAAAATAAATCTTTTCCATTTTGATGTCAATCTGAATGACGGTAATTGAATTTGATGATGCAGGAATCCTATGCCAAGGCACTTCTTGATGTTGGGCATTCTATTTGTCAGCAACTGAAATTTAAAGAATATTGATTTTCCGAGTCATTATGGTTGATATATTTGGAGAATGTTTATACCATGATGCTTATTGATAAAAAGCACAGCTCTTTTATAAATTATAAGGGTCCACAGACAGTTATTAATTTGGAAATAGTTAAAAAAACTTTCATTACAAATGTTAAGGAACATATTGCTGGTAGATATTTTTTTGCAGAAAGATTTGAATCAATATTTGAGTGAAAAGACCACTCCTTATAATGTATTCATTGTTCATGGAAAAGTGAATATGTATAATCAGAAACTTCTTTCAGCTTCTTTCTCATGCATGTTCATTGTTGCTCTATTCACAACAGCTATAAAATGAAAACAACCTAAATGTTCTACAGCTGTATAATGGATAATAAAATAGTGATACATCTACAACATGTTATAAATTTTCCATTTAAAAAAATGACATAATGACTTTTGCAGGCAAATGCTAGGCTCTATAAAAGATTCTACTGAGTAAGTGAACCCAGACCAAAAACAAATGGTGCATGTTAGGACTCTTCTGTTATTCCCAGTTCCAAATCTTTAGATTAATGTTGAGGAGTCACTTGCTACCTTGGAACTCATATGCATGTAAAAACATTTAGTGATAGAAGAGTCCACAAAATAGATAGAGATGAAGGGGTAAATATTAGAAGGTTTACATAGAAGAAAGGAAAGTGGGGAATGATTTAACTATGATATAATCTAAAAATTAAAAAAGATAGAGATAATAATAAGATATAATTTTTAAAAAGTATCATGAAGGGCTGTGTTGCAATGATAACACTTAATTGTCCTAGCTGCCCAGCACTGAAATAATTACACAGAAAATGTATTCATTAAATCACTGCTTGGCCCATTAGCTCTAGTTCCTTATTGGCTAACTCTTACATCTTAATTTAATCCATTTCTATTAATCTATATATCACCATGATGTTGTGGCCTACCAGCAAAGTTTCAGCATATCTACCTATGGTCATGGATCGATGGTGTCTCCAGGACTGTTTTTTTTTTTTTCTCCCAGCATTCAGTTCTTTCTTCCACGGCTAGCGATGTTCTGCCCTATCAACAGGCCAAGGCACTTTCTTTATTCATTAACAAAGAAAAGCAACACAGAGACAGAAGGACCTCCCACATATTTTCCCCTTTTCTGTTTAAATAAGAAGGAAGGTTTTAAGTTTATCATAGTAAAATTACATATAACAAAACAGGCATCAAGCAAGAATTACAGTTACAACATTTATATCTACTTCATTCTTTATTATAACTAAAAAAACTAACTATAGCTATAAATTCTTGGACTCCATTGAAGATATCAGAAGGATATAACATTACCAAAGTAAACAGGAAGTCCATTGTAAGCAACTTCAAAAACTCTAGAATTGACAGAGACATCTCACTGCCTGGACAGTCACCCAAAGTTCTTTTGTACCATTGGGGCAACCATCTTCAACCACAGTATCCAGCAGACTTTTCCATGAAGCAGGAAATTTCAAAGACAGTTCCATCTATATTGGCAGTGTACCAGTTATTTTCTTTTGAATATTGCAGAATGTCTCACAGTCTCTTTCATGAAGCAGGAACCTCAAAAGATCATCTCATCTTTAGGTAATTTCAGCAGTCATTTCACTGCGGATCATGCAAGGCCAGTTCAGCAGTCCAGGCAAAAGCAGTTTCTTCCCCAAATGGCTAAGCAGTTCCATAAGGAGCCAATTCGATGCCCATCTTCCTCTTGCAGTAGATTTGTATGCCCAGAAGGAGATATGTCTCAAGTCTTAAGTTTTTAAACATTTTAAATGCCTTATTCTGAAGGTCTCTTAAAGATGTGAAGAATGCCTATCTAGCTTAAGTATCTTTATACATCTAGAAAATCTAACTAACTTGACTAAAGTTTGTCTTTTATAGGTGATTATCTATTAAGATATATTTCTTAAATATACATCATATCTTTAAATGAGCTACACTATCACAATATCTTAATCAAGTGGAGAAATACACATATATATTATAACAGACTTTGCCTTAAATTTGTATCATGAAACCAAGATCCATACAAATGCAAATTATTCATATCTATATCATATTGCCCTGTAAATATAAATAAACAATTATAGACAGCATTGGGAATATGGGCGTAGCATTTTCCATACAGTTTCCTGCTGATTTGGGATGCTATTCATCAGGTCTTTTATGGTGTATCCTGTGTGCTAGGTTCATCTCAGTAACCAGTTTGGCAAACTAATTTTTTGAGGGTGTTCATGGAGACCTTTCAGGGGGTCTTGGTCTATGAAACCATATTGGTCTGGAAGCAATCCACATGTTCTCATCTTCTGTGACAACAAATGAAGAACTTCTTTTCTAAAACAACATATCCTTAGACTCAAATTTTGAAATTAAGAAACCTTTATGTTGGTTTAACTTAGCAGTCCATACAATGAAATGCCTCTCTGTACTTAGCTCTTTCACAGTCAAAAAATTCAAAGATAACACAATAATATACACAATCCAGACTCTGTGTATAGTCCTTCTTTACATGGCTTATTTTTCTGACTTCTTTTTATCTGTGCCTATTGGTAGTCTGTCACTTTATAGACTTTACACTTTTCTTTTAAGCATTAACTTTATTTTATGACTCTCTATACTCTTTCTCTTCTCTCTCCCAAGCCTACATATATTTGTCCAACACTATGACTCATTTGAGGTCTTTTTATTTGGATTTGTCTTTATTGCATATCTGTAAATGTTTTCTGCCCAGAAGCACTTCCTAGAATGCTAAGCACTTCTTAAAAACTTAAGCTGCACCATAGCTAGGTCAAATATGGTAAATCACTGCTTGTTCCGCACAGTCTAAAACTTAAGCTGCGCTATTGCTATTGTATATATGGTACTGCCTGATCACTATTCACAGTCCATCATGGTGGATCTTCTTGTATCTCTGAGCCTCACACACTATCCCAGTTCCAGGCACAAAGTTAGTCCACATTGCCATCAAACAAGTTGCAACACACTGCTCACAAACCCTACTGAAATGCTCTGTAGTGGGGCCTTCTGCCTGAAAAATCTAGAGGTCACACTGGCAGAAGAACCCAGAAAGCTGACATTTCAAAATGTCCCAGCTTTTTTCCTACTGTGGCTGAATCAGGAAAACCTCTCTTAAAGGAGCTGCGGCACACTGCCAGCAAACAGCTGGAAGCTGTGTTAAACTGTGTATTTTATTTTTATCTAGAATTCATTTTCAAGCCCTCTCAGATTTTATGTGGATTTAGTTGCCACATAGGCGCCCATTGTCGCAAGGAGATCACTTGTTTGTCCTGGCCACCCAGGCCCAAAATAATCATACAGAAACTGTTTTCATCAAATCACTGCTTGGCACATTAGCTCTAGCATCTTATTGGCTAACACTTACATCTTAATTTAACCCATTTCAATTAATCTGTATATCACCATTAGGTCATGGACTACCAGCAAAGTTTCATCACATCTACCTTTGGCTGCAGATCCGTGTTGTCTCCCTGACTCTTTCCTTTTCCCAGCATTCAGGCTGTCTTCCCCACACACCTAAGTTCTACCATATCAATAGGACAAGCCTTTTCTTTATTCATTAACAAAGAAAAGCAACAAACAGACAGAAGGACTTCCCACACCAGGGCTGACTGTTTCAATCACATAGTAATCATGGGTTGTCAACTCAAAATGCCAAAGTACTAGCTATAGGTTATTCCATGTGTCAGAGAGGGAAGACCCAGATGATAAACAAGTTTTGCAGAGTCCTGATATACTTGTTTTTTTTTCTAGAAATGGATGACAAGACCTTGGTTTTGATGTGTAAAGATGTCAACTGGGCAGGGAAGTTCCATGCTGTCAGAAATGTAAGCATATTTTGAGCTTGAATGCAGAGCCCATTTCCACATTGTACAGTTTTTCTGAATGTCATTATTTATTTATTTATTTATTTAAGATATCTTTCTCTCCCCCCCCCACCGCCTCCCATTTCCCGCCCCCTCCCCCAATCAACTCCCCCTCCCTCATCAGCCCAAAGAGCAATCAGGGTTCCCTGCCCTGTGGGAAGTCCAAGGACCACACACCTCCATCCAGGTCTAGTTAGGTGAGCATCTAAGCTGCCTAGGCTCCCACAAAGCCAGTACTGTGCAGTAGGATCAAAAACCCATTGCCATTGTTCTTGAGTTCTCAGTAGTCCTCATTGTCCGCTATGTTCAGTGAGTCCGATTTTATCCCAGGCCTTTTCAGACCCAGGCCAGCTGGCCTTGGTGAGTTCCCGATAGAACATCCCCATTGTCTCAGTATGTGGATGCACCCCTCGTGGTCCTGAGTTCCTTGCTTGTGCTCTCTCTCCTTCTGCTCCTGATTTGGACCTTGAGATTTCTGTCCGGTGCTCCAATATGGGTCTCTGTCTCTATCTCCTTTCATTGCTTGATGACGGGTTATATTCAGGAGGATGCCTGTATGTTTTTCTTTGGGTTCTCCTTCTTATTTAGCTTCTCTAGTATAACTAATTATAGGCTCAATGTCCTTTATTTATATCCATGTCCATATCTATCACCATGCACAAAACTCAAGTCCAAATGGATTAAAGACCTCAATATCAGTCCGAACATACTGAACCTGATAGAAGAGAAAGTGGGAAGTACTCTACAACACATGGGCACAGGAGACCACTTCCTACGTATAACCCCAGCAGCACAGACATTAAGGGCCTCATTGAATAAATGGGACCTCCTGAGACTGAGAAGCTTCTGTAAAGCAAAGGAGACTCTCACTAAGACAAAAAAGCAACCTACTGACTGGAAAGATCTTCACCAGCACGCGCATTACTGACAAGGTCCGATCTCCAAAATATATAAAGAACTCAAGAAACTAGACTGTAAAAGGCTAATCAACCCAATTATAAAATGGGGCACTGAGCTGAACAGAGAATTCTCAACAGAAGAAGTTCAAATGGCCAAAAGACACTTAAGGTCATGCTCAACTTCCTTAGCGATCACGGAAATGCAAATCAAGACAACTTTAAGATACCATCTTACACCTGTTAGTATGGCTAGAATGTCATTTTTATAGAGTGTTTCACTTAATTTGTTTTCTTTTTTAATGATATCTGTATGTATTGACAGTAGACATCTTGCAGCTTTTTTCTATTATTTATATAGTTAGCTTTTTGATATCTCTTGTAGCTTTGTGCCATATCTTTTTAATTCAGTCTACTGGAAGAATAAAGTAGTCAATATATTGAAACACTTAAAGGTCGCACAGGATATATAAACACCTTTTTAAGACATCCTTGTCAAGTTTTAGCATCTTATCTTCTAATAGTGTGGTTGCTTTGGTTCATTTAGCCCAGGCCACAATTTTAAATTAATTTAACTGCACAGTATTGTGTTTAGTTTCTGTATATATATTAAAGCATATGCTATGGTTTTAAATGACTCATGTATGACATATGCATATGTATTGTGACCTTTACCCACCAGTATAGTTTTGAAGGCAAAATGATTTCTTACATGTTCTCACAGGGATAGATCTTTTTCTGACAGGAATGCTCAATTAATCATCCCAACAGACCCTGACCTTTAGCCTAATCTTATTAGTTTAAGGATATGAGATCGTATGCCACAAAGCAGGGTCAAAGTAGAAATACTGGACAGATGCAGGTTGTTGTGGTGCAGAATCATTGGTTGTTTCCATGAAACTCCCTATAACTAACTGTATAAAAAGCTATGTCAGTTCTACTTTGAGCATCTGCAGAAGAGCAATGGCAGGCACCACCATGGTAAAGTTTCTACTGCTGGCTTTGGCATTTGGTCTGAATCATGCTCATGCTGAGGTAAATTCATTTGGTCTGTGAATAGGTTTGATGTTCTTCAATAGCTTACTTCTGTGGATATGTTGTGTCATTCAGTTTGTCCATGCAAGTCCATACTGAAAAAATAACCTGGCTGACTTTTACTCAGTTACTTTTTTCCAGCCAGATTTCTCAAAGATGAAACAAATAAACTAAGAAAACAATGGGTCGAATTTATAGAGCATAGGAAACCAAAATGTGAGTAGTTCCAAAAAGCTTCAGGTTTAAAATGCTATGTATATTGAGTTACCATATTACCATTTATTATTTTTCATCCCTAGAAGCATAATCTTGAACTAATAAAGTATTATTGATTTATATTTTTAGTAATTTTACATATTATCAAAGATTGGGATCAGAGATGTGAGTATCAACTAACATTCTAATGGTATTTGTGGTTTGTTCAGCTTGAAGGAAAGTGGGTTACCACTGCCATCGCTGCTGACAATGTGGACAAGATAGAGGAAGGAGGACCTATGAGATTCTACATGCGTGAACTTACTTGTAGTGAGGAATGTAGTCAAATGGAAATCACATTTTATGTCAAGTAAGCTAATTGTCAACGGTGTACCTGAGCAGACTGTTTACGTTCTATAGTAGTTTTTTTTATGTTGTTAAATTTACAGGAGAATGTTCTGTTTCTTATCAGGAAACTGCAAATCTTATCTTCAGAAATGGGATTATGTCATTCCATGATGGGTTAGCTCTGGGCCCCACATGAAAGTTAAATCTGTCTTAAATTCTATGAGTGTTTCCTGAGAAATCCTTGTGGCTAGAGTCCTGTGGTTGAATTTTATGCTCAAAATTTAGAATCATGAGACACTAAGGATCTCACTTCTAGTAAGTCAAAAGGTAGGTGTCAGCATTTGGGTTAAAGTCAAGAATGTTATATTATTTTGCCACAATGCCATAAAAAAATTCTTCCACAAATAGGTCAGATAGATCTAATTTGCAAATCCAGGTCTGCTGTTTTAAATTTTTCTCTCTATATATTGTTCTATTGGGTAATGAATAAAGAATAATACCTTGCCTTTTATAGGGCAGAGTAGAGCTAGGTGGGGGAAAACCAAGCTGAATGCTTTGAGAAAGAAGTCAGAGTCAAAAAGATGCCATTTAGCTGCCAGTGGGGAAAGACATAAGTTGAAAGCTTGAACCTTGCCAGTGGGCCACAAGCCCTAGGGTAAAATATAAATTACTAAATGGGTTAATTATACATGTAAAATTTAGCTAAAAATATGCTTAACTGATTGGCTAAGCAATGATTTAAATAATATAGTTTCTGTGTGGTTATTTTGAGTCTGAGCTAGTGGGAGCATGTCTCTGATGCTCTAGTTTCAAAAATTTTCTTTCTGACATTCAGATGACAATGTTCAATGAAAGACTGCATTGGACTGTAAGAACTTAAAATAGTTAGGACCATTAATTTGTTCTATTCACAATCGTAGTTTTAGGTTACACATAAAAGCATTTAAACCACATTCATAAAATCCTGTGTACATATTATTGTTGGTCTAGAAAAGGAGAATTAACATATTGAAAATCATATTCAGTGAATAGAGAATTTGGACAAGGAAGAAAATAGAGTCTTCATAGCACTTGAAAAAAAAATGCCACAAATAAAGTAATTCATAGGTATGATTAGAAACAGAATGATACTTTCTAAACAAAAATTATAAGAAGTGAGGTAAACAGATTTGTTTTCTCTAGCTCTGAATGCTGTTCATATATATTAAAGTATCTCAAGTTCTTTGAAACCTGAAGATATTTAATATGAATTCACAGGATAAATAGAATAAACCATGATTCCTCTTTTTGATTTTCAGTGTGAATGACCAATGTTCACAGACCAAAATCACTGCTTATAGGCAAGAAGATGGAAACTACAGAACCCAGTGTAAGTATGGTATCTTTGAACTTCCTCTATAAACTAGAGCATTGTGGATGAGCACATACATGTTGATACCTCACCTACCCATAGGTACATGGACCTAGAATAATTTTGGTTACTAGGAAAGTTATCAATTTTTTCCAACCTACTGAGATATGCTAACAAAATATCTCCGAATAGTTTCCTGCATGAAAATTTGTTTCTAGATCATATTCAGTGTCCTTTCTTTCATACAGTATCTCAGATTGTTATTGGACAAGCCTGCCACTCCCTAATAGGTATCTCAGTGGACTCAAACATCTTTGAAAACTTCATGATACAGGCTATCAAATCCTTATATTATAGGGGATTATCTATCATACTGTATTCATAGAGAATATAAATTAACAGTACTATTTTAAAGTATCCATTTGTTATATTTTGTAAAAAAATTGTTACATTCAGATCACTGGATGACAAAATACACTTTTGAAAAGAAGTTAGGGGAAAAACTGTTTAAGAATTTCAAACTGACTACCTCAGTATTGCAAAACAATTGGTAAAATAAAAGCAACACTGTTCAACCAAATGATATACAGCATAACTTTTGGTTGATTTTAAATGAAGAGAAGGTACATTCTTTTGGTAAAAAATAATGCTTTTCTAACCTTACATAAATATTAAAAAGCAGTCACATAATAGAAAATGACCAAATACTTAAAACCATTTATTTTCCTGTGAATCATTTTATCATTCAAACAGTGTCTGTAAGTGGAAATATCACACACACACACACACACACACACATACACACACATGAATGCACACACAACATAAAGAGAGGTAGTAAGAGAGATAAAGAGAAAGGGTGGCATACACACACAGAAACATTCATAGAGAGATTGACTCACAATATGAATGTCTGGTAAACTTAAAATATTTATTCTTACATTTTACATCTATAAGCTTACAAGAAGAAAACTGTTTTGTATATTCCTTTTTTTTGTTTGTTTGTTTTTTTCGAGACACGGGAGAACAGTCTCTTTTTGCATATGTAGCCATTTACTCGCCAGGTCTTATTATGGTATGACACCAAAGTTTTAACTCTCAGGAAATTGACAACTAGCCTTTTAGATCTGGTTGAAATTGGAAGGAATAACCAAAAGAGTGATCCCACAGATATTGACAAAAAGAATTCAGAAAAAAGGGAAAGTTTATGTACCTAAGATTCACTATCAGGTTTAAAGAGTGGAACTGATTGGTCACCACGTTATGACGGGATAAGTAAAATGAATGACTACAAGAATACCTTTGACCACGTGTGTCATGTGATAGTGAATCAGAGATGACTGTTTGAGTCAGGGTCAATATTAATGTTTTGTCAACAGGTGATGTCAAACAAAGGAGAAAAATTAGTGACACTAAGTTTTGAAATGTGTCTTTATTGCAGTTGAAGGTGATCATGTATTTAAACCTGTGTTTGCAACAGAAGACATCATAGTCCTTGCTGGTGATAATGTGGATAGAGCTAGCCGGAGAACAAAATTGATTTTTGTTCTTGGTAAGAATGGTAGTGGGTTTTCTGAAACAGTAACAAAAGTAAAAACATGTAAATGAGAATTAAGTCATATTCAAATACAGTATCATAGTATTTTCAAACTCCTGCCCACTAAATGACAGTCTGTTTGTTCTATGGACCAACTTTTTTTTTAATATAATTTTTTATTGAAAAAAATTTCTGCCTCCTCCCCGCCTCCCATTTCCCTCCCCATCTCCCTTTTCCCTCCACCTCCTCCCTCTCCTCTCCCCCTCCCCCCACTCCTCTCCCCCTCCCTCTCCAGTCTGAAGGGCAGTCAGGGTTCCCTGCCCTGTGGAAAGTCCAAAGTCCTCCCGCTCCATCCTGGTCTAGGAAGGTGAACATCCAAACTGGCTAGGCTCCCTACAAAGCCAGAACATGAAGTAGGATCAAAACCCAGTGCCATTGTCCTTGGCTTCTCAGCAGCCCTCATTGTCCGCCATATTCAAAGTCCGGTTTTATCCCATGCTTTTTCAGTAGCAGTCCAGCTGGCCTTGGTGAGCTCACAATAGATCAGCCCCACTGTCTCCGTGGGTGGGTGCACCCCTCGTGGTCCTGACTTTCTTTGCTCATACTTTCCCTCCGTCTGCTCCTCCTTGGGACATTGGAGCCTCAAGTCCGGTGCTCAGTGTGGGTCTCTGTCTCCATCTCCATCCATCTCCAGATGAGGTTCTAGTGGTGTATATGCAAGATATTCATCAGTCTGGCTAGGATGGGGCCATTTCAGGTTCTCTGTCCTCAGCTGCCCCAGGAACTAACTGGGGACATCGCCCTGGGCATCTGGAGCCCCTCTAGCTCCATCTCTTGCCAACCTATGGCCCCTTATTAAGATTATGTGCCTTCCCTGCCCCCTATCCAATCTTCCTTTATCCCAATCATCCCGTTTCCCAAGTTCCCACCAACCTCCCCTTCTCACTTTTCTCTCCCCATCTCCCTTACCCCCCATCCCCACCCCACCCCCAAGATCCCATTTTTGCCCGGCAATCTTGTCTACTTCCCATAATCAGGAGGATAGCTATATGTTTTTCTTTGGGATCACCTTCTTGTTTAGCTTCTTTAGGAAATCAAATTATAGACTCACTGACCTTTATCTCTGAGAAACCAATTATGAGTGAGTACATCCCATGTTCATCTTTTTGGGTCTGGGTTACCTCACTCAGGATAGTCTTTCTATTTCCATCCATTTGACATGCAAAATTCGAGAAGTCATTGTTTTTACCTGCTAGTAGTAGTACTCTAATGTGTACAATTCCACACTTTCTTCATCCATTCTTCCATTGAGGGCATCTAGGTTGTTTCCAGGTTCTGGCTATTACAAATAATGCTGCTATGAACATAGTTGGTTTAAATACCCCTGTCCTTATGATCGGGCATCTCATGGACCAACTTTTACATTATACTGCAACTCAAGTAGCATGGTCATTGAAGACTAGGGGAAATAGGGGTGAGGCTATTGGAAGAGTTTATTTTCATGTTTCCTTACTGGAAAGAATAGAGTAAATATTATTTTCACAAAATTGAGACTATTTTGAGTGTCATTTAATCAAGTGTGTACTAAATTAAAACACAAATTCTAAAGTAAAGATTCAGGAGAAATGAGAAGGTTCCATTGACAGGATTCATGACTCTCCAGTGTTATGTTTTTGAAAGTGGTTAGGACTTTGATGAGCGAATTCTCTAGAGAAGGTTCTTTTTTAAATTCTTTGATGCATTTTGAAACCCTGAAAAGAGATGTCATACCAACTTTTAGACTTTGTTTAAAGTGTCTGTGGAACTTGCAAAAATTTTTGTTGCCTGTATTGACTCAGCAAGTGTAGATGAATTTGGAGCAGTTTGGATTTTTACTGTATATCGTGTTGGGATATTAAAGACACAATGTAAATTCTCCAGAATTCTACTGAACATGTCTCTGACATCGTTATTCATACAATGTAGGAAAAGGTCAACCCTTGATTCCTGAGCAACATGAGCAGCTTGAGGCATATGCTGAGGAACGTAGCATTCCACCCGAGAACATTCGAGATGTTCTGGCCACAGGTATCCACAAGGAATATTTTTATCCATAGCATATATATATCACTGCATATTCATAAATACATGTATATGTACATGCTGACTCTTTCTGTCTCTCTGTCTATGTGCTATCTATGTATCTATGTATCTATCCATCAGCAATGTGTCTACATATCTAGTCATTAAAATCCCTGAGTCAGATTATGTCTAGTCATATGCTTTCTTTCAGTTGCTATTTCCAGCAACAATCCTTGGGGAGCTGTTCTCATATTCATAGGAGAATATTTCTGTCAATTTTACCCCATTTATGTTCTTTTACAGACACTTGTCCTAACTAATGACCTTCTGTAGGTGAGTAGAAACAGAAGCCATGACTAATCATCTTGATATTTGAATGGATTTGTTCTTATTACATAAAAAATTAGAGATAAATATGTGACCAAAAGAAAAAATTAATGTGAAATCTAGACAGTTTATTTGTCTTTTAAAACTGAGAATCTTACTGTGACAAAAATGAATGATAGCATATTTTTATTTATAAAACAGTTTGAAGGACATTTATCTTACTCAGAATTGTTAAATTTTCTATATCGAGATATAGTCCATCAAAAAACTGTGTCACAACTTTTGAAAATATTACTTTATTTATGATTGTGCCATCTGATTTATCACAGATAAGGTACAATCAAGTTGATATTTTCAGTATATTCCTTGAAATCACTCAAAATAAATTTTTATGTAAGGCTAAGGAATGTCATTATTTCCTGTCAATAGTGCTTCTATAGAATTTAAAGCACAGGATATTGTTGATTTCTAGGAAAGGAACGGTTCATGTACAATCCCTTCTCTATACTCTATATTGTTATATTTAATTTTGTATTCATACATTCAGAAGGCTGAAAACTTTCTTGTCTGGTAAACCATGTATAATTTTTGCTTTTATGTCTGCACAGATGACAACATGATGAGAATTATGTATCAATCCGATTGACCATGAAATCAGTATCACATACAAATCACCATTTCTTTCAAAATCAATTTCCCCCTTGCCTGTGAAGTCAGGATACAACATTCCAAATTTCTGACTTACCTTTTTTTCTCTTCTTATGATCAATGAGTTGTTCTTTTTTGAGTGATTAAATAAAATGTTTCAAGAAGCAATAAGGACTTTGTGAAAAGGATCTCATTTAAAAACTCCATAAACACTCACTAGATAATTAAAATCACCACTCCATTGTAACAAATGATACCTGTATTACTAAAACTTGTTGTAATAATTGGAAACTTTACAATTACTAAAGAGCCATATGCAAGAACTCTGCAGAAGTGAATTGTATGATGTATTCTTATTTTCCTTCAGCTGAAAATTAGTTATTTGCAGATAAATGGTCATAACCCTTTAAAATATTTCACAAAACAAACTCTTTGTTTCTGCCTCCATGTTACACATTATTTAAAACAAAGAATGAAATATGTTTTCAATAATTCATATGAGGGGATTATCTCTTGTTAATTGACTTCAGTAACCAAATGAATCAGGATATTCTTAAGTAGTATACATATGTGTCATTATCACTTGAAGAATAAATTCATGATAATGTATTCCATATATACCAATCCCTATAAATATGCAAATATTTACTACACTTTTCTCTTTGTTATACAGTTATCCCTATAATGCAGTTAGCTATCAACTAGAAAAGCCCATGCAATCCTTTTTGAGGGATTAGAATAAGGAAAAATAAAAGATAGTAGACAGTGTTGCTATATCCAGTCTCTCATCTAAGGCTATAACAAAATCAAAGTACATTCAATACACATAGACAACAGATATGAATAAGAAACAAGGTAATATTTTCTTGTTAAAATGTTCTTTAAGACGGGCAATGGTGGCGCACACCTTTAATCCCAGCACTTGGGAGGCAGAGGCAGGTGGATCTCTGTGAGTTTGAGACCAGCCTGGTCTACAGAGCTAGTTCCAGGACAGGCTCCAAAGCCACAGAGAAACCCTGTCTCGAAAAACCAAAAAAAAAAAGTTATTTAAACTTTCATTGTGTGTCTTGTAAAGCAAAAAGTTTTCTGAACAAATACTTGACTAATGTTTGATAAAAATTCTGCAAATTCAATGTACATTTATATCACTTCACCTCTTCCTCCAATTTCTCCAACTTATTCATGAATATACATATTTATTTGAAAGTATTTGTGAATGTGTGTGTGTGTGTGTGTCCATGTGTGCATGGGTGTGTATTTAGAGAGAGGAGACTGACAGAGAAATTTATGGCCCAACTGAGTCCATTAAATTATTGTAATATGTATTCATGTTTAGTGCTGGGACCTTGGTCTTCAATTGCTTATTACTTATAACTGATCTCACTTTAGAGGTAAAAGGAATATGGCTACTACTTTTAATATCAGAAGTTGCTTTCTTTCTTTTTTTTATTAAAAATTTCTGCCTCCTCCCCGCCTCTGCCTCCATTTCCCTCCCCCTCCCCTTTTCCCTCTCCCCTCCCTTTCCCTCTCAATTCCAAAGAGCAGTCAGGGTTCCCTGCCCTGTTGGATGTACAAGGTCCTCCCCCCTCCATCCACGTCTAGGAAGGTGAGCACCCAAACAGCCTAGGCTCCCACAAAGCCAGTACATGCAGTAGGATCAAAACCCAGTGCCATTGTCCTTGGCTTCTCAGCAGCCCTCATTGTCCGCCATGTTGAGAGAGTCCGGTTTTATCCCATGCTTTTTTAGAACCAGTCAAGCTGGCCTTGGCAAGTTCCCAATAGATCAGCCCCACTGTCTCAGTGTGTGGGTACACCCCTCACGGTCCTGATTTCCTTGCTCATGTTCTCCCTCCTTCTGTTCCTCATTTGGACCATGGAAGCGCAGTCCGGTGTTCCAATGTGGGTCTCTGTCTCTATCTCCTTCAATCGCCAGATGAAGGTTCTATGATGATATGCAAGATATTCATCAATATGACTATAGGGTAGGGCCGTTTCAGGCTCCTTCTCCTCAACTGCCCAAGGAACTAGCCTTGGGCAGAAGTTGCTTTCTAAGCTGTCAAGTCTTCAAATAGCATAGAAGTTCCAAAACCCACTGTTCACAATGTGATAACAAGGGTAAAGTTTGCCCAATCTGAGAGGTAACTCAGAGGTGATTAGTTGAACTTGCATCCTGAGCTACAGAAGATAAATCATGATTGGATTCATAAACATGTCCAACTACTATTGTTCATTTCATCCAACCAGTGTAATTTCTATGTGCATTCTGAAAGATAATTTCTTAATTAAGATTATTAGAGATGATTTAAATATCAGTCATACTTGGTAGCACTCTCATGGTGGCCAGGGATAATCTTCCTTCATCAAATTGTAGAGTGTATTATTTCTGCACATATGTTCTTATAAGAGCCAGAAACCGCCCCAAACTGTTAGTTTTGCAAGTTAACAATTTCAGGGATCCTCATTTCTTTGCCTTCTCAGACAGTTGAGTAACTTGGGCAGTTTGTGAGATCACTAGCATATATATATATATATATATATATATATATATATATATATATATATATATATATATATCTTCAATTGAGTAACTCCCAACTGTTCTTTTTCCTCAATCCTTTGTCTTGTGAACCTAGTGTGTGCCAAATTTATGTTGTGCAAAGAAAAATACAGGGACAAGAAGAAACAGAGGAAAGTATAGAGTTGCATAGATTTCTCTGTGGAATGTGTTAACCTAAGAATCATACATATAAATAAAGGATAAATAGATTGTGTGTATAAAGTTGTATTTGCCATTGAAGATATTGCCTGATTTTTCTCCTTCAAAGAAAACCTTAGTCTAAGGTTTGTCATCAGAAGAGAGAAGGTTCTAAGAATGCAGTGTGTCTTTAGATAAGGAACTTATGTGTAAATATCTTGTGTGTTTTTATTCTGTGACCATGGAATTCATAGTTATGGCTCTTGGTTGAATCCTGAATATGAGATCAAAATAAACTTTTAAGGCTCACCACTCATAATATTAATATAAAATTCAAGGGAATGTTTTAAGTTTTTTAGAAAATGAAATCCTTAATTAACTTTGTGCATATGTGTATACAGAAGCAAAGACATAGGCAGATTCCTGGCACATCTTTGTCAGAAAAGATAGTAAAATGAAGAAAGCAAGAAATATTTAAGTATTTTCCTGAATTGACCTCAACCTGAATAGATGAGGCAAATTGCCTAGGATTGAACATGACAACAAATCCACAGTAATTGTTGATGTAGTGAACTCTTAGGTGATTTGTCACTCAACTGAGAATAAAGAATATTTACTTCTTTTCAGACACTCATGGTTGATTCAACTTTGTACTCTAAACTTCAGCTTGTTTTTTTTTATTTAACTTCATTTTATCTGTTCTTTGAGAATTGTGTACAATGAATTTTGATCATACTGACTCCCTCCCCAATTCCTCCATCACCTCTTTGTTTATCAATTTATTTTTTTATTATTAAAAATCTCCATCTCCTCCCCTCCTCCAATTTCCCTCCCACTCCCCCATCCCCCTCCCTTTCTATCTCCAGTCCAAAGAGCAGTCAGAGTTCCCTGCCCTGTTGGAAGTCCAAGGTCCTCCCCACTCCATCCAGGTCTAGGAAGGTGAGCATCCAAACAGACTAGGCTCCCACAAAGCCAGTACATGCAGTGGGATCAAAACCCAGTGCCATTGTCCTTGGCTTCTCAGTCAGCCCTCATTGTCTGCCATGTTCAGAGAGTCCGGTTTGATCACATGTTTCATCAGTCCCAGTACAGCTGGCCTTGTTGAACTCCCATTAGATCAGCCTCACCATCTCAGTGGGTCGGCACACCCCTCGTGGTCCTGACGTCCTTGCTCATGTTCTGCCTTTTTCTGTTCCTCATTTGGACCTTGGGAGCTCAGTCCAGTGCTCCAATGTGGGTCTCTGTCTCTATCTCCACCCATCACCAGATGACGGTTCTATGATGATATGCAAGATATTCATCAGTATGGCTGTGGGATAGGGCCATTTCAGGCTCCCTCTCCTCAGCTGCCCAAGGAACTAGCTGGGGACATCTCCACGGACACCTGGGAACCCCTCTAGAGTCAAGTCTCTTGCCAACCCTAAAATGGCTCCCTTAATTAAGATATATACTTCCCTGCTCTCATATCCACCCTTCCTCCATCCCAACCATCCCATTCCCCCAAGCTCTCCCCATCCTCCCCTTCTCACTTTTCTCTCCACATCTCCCATTACCCCCACCCCCACCCCCACCCCCAAGTTCCCAATTTTTGCTTAGCAATCTTGTCTCCTTCCAATAACCAGGAGGATAACTATATGTTTTTCTTTGGGTTAGGTCCCTGCAAGGGAGCGCAGGGAACGTTTATCTTGTGCTGCAGGCTCTTCTGTGTTCCACTCAACCCTGTCCTGCCCTCATGTTCGCCCTTTTGCCTGAGGTGTCCTTGGGCTACCAGGCATCCCTGTTTCAGTGTTGAGGAGTTCTATCCGGATAGGTGAGTGTGTGCTATCCCGAGGAGGCCTGTCCCGGAAAAGAGCATAGCCCACACACCCCTAGCTCCTGCTACAGGGGTTTCTTTGTTACACATGACCCTGCCTCCCCCAAGCCTGCCCTATTGTCTGCAAGGTCCTTTGCTCAGGAGAAGTTTCCTGCTCCTGCACTCAGGCTATCTAAGAGGGGGCTACTAGGCATTTCTGTTTCAGTGCTGAGGAGTTTCATCCAGACAGGAACAATTCCTGCTCCTGCACTGAGAAGATCCACCCAGAAATTTAGTCATAGCAAAGACTGGACCAAGACACCAAGACTCTCCTGGCTTCATTTGAAGGAAAAGATGGGCAGGTGCCAATGCAAGAATGCCTCCAACAAACTGAAAGGCAACATGACATCACCAGAATCCAGGGATCTTGAAGCAGGAAGAACTGAACACCCTACTCCAGAAGAAATAGAAGAAATCAACTTTAAATGGAACTATATGAAAATAATAGAAGACCTTAAACAGGAGGTAAAAAACTGTCATAAAGAAATGGAGATGACAAACAAAAAGGTAGAGGAAATGAATAAATCTTTCAAAGATACCCAATAAAAAGAAGAAACAGCTTGTTTTTATTTTTATTTTTTTATTTTTTATTTTATTTATTTATTTATTTATTTATTTTGGTTTTTCGAGACAGGGTTTCTCTGTGGTTTTGGAGCCTGTCCTGGAACTAGCTCTTGTAGACCAGCCTGGTCTCGAACTCACAGGGATCCGCCTGCCTCTGCCTCCCAAGTGCTGGGATTAAAGGCGTGTGCCACCACCGCCCGGCCAGCTTGTTTTTAAAAAAGAATTTGTATCTGTTTTTATAACGCATTGAGACATACATACATACACACACACACACACACACACACACACACAATTGGGAAATTAAAAATACACTCCATAATGGAAAATATGAAGGAGACAATTATCAGTGGATATCTAGAAGGATCTTGATTAGCACATGTAAAATCTTATTAATCATGAACACATTTTGAGGGGAAAAATAACTGCATTCAAAAATTTCAGAATTGTTTCTCCAATACACTAGAACTATGTCCCGTTAAACCATAAGTCTTTGTTATTAAAATGGGAATCTGAAGAAACAATAGAAGACCCAACAATGTTAAAGTCTAAAAATATGTGAATTGAACTTAAGAAATCACTTAGAGAAAACCTCAATGAGTGACTGTTTTATTCTAGGATTTCCAAAGAGGTGGAGAGGAGGGGTAAATTTTATTAACATTTACATTACAGAGACTAAGAGACATAATGGTGAAGTATAAAATAGAGAATAAATATACTTTACTACAGCAATGGCAGTGGGAATGTCCAGGGCATATTCCTGCCATACAGAAGAGAAAATGATGTGGGATTCCCCAATGTATGCTGTGAATATCATTGGTTCTAAAAAAAAAAAAAAAACCTGCTTTGGGCCTATAGCAGATATATAGGGAAAGAGAGGTAGGTGGGGAAATATAAGCTGACTGCTGCAAGAAAGTAGGCAGAATCAGAGACAAGTCATGTGCTTATTTTGGGGCTGGGTGGCAGGGAAATGAACAAGCATCCTCCTTTCAACAAGGAAAGATGATGAAAGGAAAAAAGAATGAAATAAATCACTTCCAATTTGATGTCCACCTGGATGATGATAGTTGAATTTGATGATACAGGAATCCTACACAAAAGGCACTGCTTGAGGTTTGGCACTCTATTTGCCACTCAACTGAAATGTAAAGAGTATTGATTTTCTGAGTCATCATGGAAGATTCATTTTGGGAATGCTTAAACCATAGTGTGTACTAAACAAATAGCACAGCTCTTTTATAGATTAGCCGGGACCAAAGATGGTTATTAATTTAGGAATTAAAAAAACACAATCATTTTCATGACAAATATCAATGAGCATATTGATGGTAGATAGTCTTTTCAGAAGGATATTCATAAAAATTTAAATAGCCAAATCACTTCATACAATTTATTTATTGTTCAGTAAAAACTGAGTATGTTTAATCACTAATCCCTGAGTCACTTTCCACAGTATGTTGAGTCAGATCCATGAAAATGCAAGATTCATGTATTTGAGAGTCAAAGCTGAAAATGATTTAGGAAAACTTATCACTTGAAGCTTTAAAATGGTGGATATAAGATAGAGAAAAATGTTTTAGGAAAATAATAATTCATCATTATCTTATGAAGCAAAAAGTGAAAGAGAGACAGGTAGACAAAGACACAGAGAAAGACAAAAAGAGGGAAACAGAGACAGAGAGGCAGAGGGACAGAGCTGAATTTTACCAAAATTTAGATATTTGTGATTTTGAGATACACTGAAGAAATAGTTGACAGATAGTTCATATATTGAGAACATATTTAAATACTTTATTTATAATAACACATATTCAGAATGGTAAATACATTATAACAACACATGTATTCAGAATATTGAATACATTATAACAACATATGTATTTAAAATTTGTAGCAAAATCACTAATATCGTTAATAAAACACAGATAATATAAATGAGTAATGATTTGAATGGAGTGCTATAAAAAATAATGGAATAGAGTAATCATTTAACAAGTCACTTTATTTCTTCTGATAATAGAAAATATAACTTCTAATGGAAACCATGACAAATATATTACAATGCATCTGTGCCCAGTGACTGAGTCTTGACAAAATGGTTGAGGCAATTATGTCAAATAAGTGCCTGCCTCTTTTCATATGGACCCCGAGCATCAAGCCAAGAAATACAGCAGCTGAGGTTTTGCAAAACAATAGTCAGTGAATCATCCACTTGATTCGAAAAGGTCAGAAAACTGAGGAGCAGAACATCAGTCTGTAATCGGATTATAAATGGAAGTCTCTGCTCATTCTTACTGACTGGTGACAGAAAAAAAGCACATGAAGAATGAGAACTACTGTGTAGTCCACTGTTATTTTACATTTTGGTTTTTATTTTTGAGAAGGTGTTTCTCTGTGTAGCTTTGTAACCTATACTGAAACTCACTGTCTAGACCAGGCTTGCCTTGAACTGACAAAGATTCACTATGCTATGTGCTTTGATTAAAGACATGTGCCACCACAGCATGGCTCTATTGTTATTTTTATATTTTTAGAATTTGAAGAACATGTACATTCCATGAGTGTCACTAAATGGAAGACTGGATCTTGAGGTAGGTTGGAAAGATTTCATGGAAGAGCATATGTGACTCTTTACCTTACCACACCTCCTACATATACCTGAAGGCTGAGGTTTCCTATTTTTGCCATTCCCAGATGAGATATTATTCCTAGAAATTCCTTGTCTTTAATCCCTTTTCAGATGTCCTAATTTACCAGAATTAAAACATTTGGCAGGTTGATGTCCCCTCATTGCTTTGCAAATTGATTCCCCTACCCAAGAGTCATCATTGTAGTTAAATGTCTGAAAATTCATGATATGCTGAATCCATTCATCCATAGGTGCTGATCTAGACTTTAAAGGTCCAATTATAGTTTTGCATTCTAAGTTTTTATTTTCAAAAGGCAGTGATTCAAGAACTTTTCATCTAGCTTCTGGGTCTGTTACTTCTATGTTCAGAGCCTTTATTAATCTTTGCAAAATGTCAGTATAGGGGTCTCCCTGTCCCTGCCTAATCCTGGTGTATGACTAGATCCTTCTTCTTGGTTCTGGTATTCTATCCTATGCATTCAAGGCTGCTTTGTGGCATAAGGACAATACTTCTTCATCGTAAAGAGCTTGGACCTGTGGATCAGCATAAGCTCCTACACCAATAATTTGATCCTGTGAAACCTCCCCACCCTTTGCTCTCCCTTGCTCTTCCATATGTTTGGATTTTTCTCTGAAATAAATTCCAAACATCAAGTAAGGTCCACTTTCTAACTGTGAGAAATCATGGGACATAGCCCTGACATTAGAAGCCCAAATTCTTATCATTTCCTTAACAAATGTAGAGTGCAAGCCATAATTAACTATGGCTTGCTTAATTTCCGTTAGGTCATTCATTCTTACCGGTGTCCATCTAGCTTATTTGGCTCCCTTTGACCCTTTAGATGTTGATGCTTTGTCAGCATAAATTACAGGGTATGTCGCTAAAATCCTGGGTAAACCAGTTCTGACAGCCAGTGGTGGTGACAGTGTATCTTGCCCTTGTGTCTTCTTACCCTGTTCATCAGCTCTGAAAATTTCCTCAATAATTTTAAATCTCTTAATTATAATCTCTTGTAAAGGCTGAATCTCCTGACCTGTAACTGTTTCTAGTGATTTCCCTACAGTATCAATATTCTGGTCTCCATTCTGCACCTGTGATTCCAAGGTCTTAATATTTCCTTTCAAACATATCTCCTCCTTGAAATGTTCCTAAACATCGTGTAAATTGCCACCCTGGAGGTATATTCTGTCTGTTACCTTTTCAAACTTCTGTGATAACTTCTGAATGTCGAATTCAACAGCCTGGCCTGGACCCTCTCATGTTAAGTTCCTAGTACCCTTAGATATGGAGTCAATTTTGCCTATCATGGTATTAATCATATCAATTAATGCCATATACTTCCATAATGATATAATATGAAGAAGAAAATTGAAACCTAATAACCAGGAAATTGGGGTATCTTCATAGGCATATAGGCCTCTTGTGATTTTTTCCATATTGGCAGCAAAAACCCCAGCAAGAGTCCCATTAAAAATGAAACCTGACATTTTATGTGTTAACCAGCAGATGGCGCGGTTTCCAAGTCATGACTTGAATCGCTGCAAGGCATCATGACAGATCCTGTTTTAAAATCTCATTCAAAAGGTTAGATGTAGTATGCAGAGGGAGAAAACCCAGAGTCCAGGCACAGAGCACAAAAACCCAGGGAGCTTCTAGTAATTGATAAACAGAGTGGCTCGCCCCTGGTGCACCTGCCCTGCTGCTCTGCTCCAACCCGATGCAGAGGATCATGGCAAAGCCACTGTGACAGTGCTCTACTCTGTTGTGGTGGGGATTACAAATAGCATGTCTATTTGAGCCAGGACTTCATAGTAGTTCTTGCCCCAGGGAGTTTTCAGCAGTTGCTTGTACTTGCCTTCTGTGCTCTGCATAAGAGCTGCGCTGCAAGGGGGATTTAAAAACTGCAAACCAGGCAGGCAGACACTGTCCAGGCCATGGATCCCAGGAGGTGTCGAGTTTTCTGTTGGCTCCACGCAAAGGCCACAGCTGAGGGAGGGCTCGACTCTAGCCATGCTGGTGGCAGGCAGCCAAACCAGGGTTGGGGGTGTGGTTCTAAAACCAAATGTTGGATGCCAGATAAAGGAGTAAGTCACAAAACAATCCCACACCAGTTTGGAATTATGATAAACAAAATGGTTATTTATTTAAAGGGAAAAACTCATAGATCACCATCCTAGACAACAGCCCCCTGCAGAACCAGAAAGAGTCTGTTATCTGAAAGCGGAGTCTGAAGCAAGCAAGAGAACGTGTGGCTACTGCCGCTTTTTCAAGTCAGAGACCACTCCCAAGTAGGCTGGTATCTTAAAGTCTATTGGTTGAAGGATTGGAAGAAGCTCCCACAGCAAATATGTATTTGAAAGTACATAGGCTTGAGATGAGTGAATTCTTTAGGGAAGTTGTTTTATTTTTGATAAGTCATGAAACCCTGAACAGTGATGTTGTACCATCATATAGACTTTATTAAATGTATCCAGGGAACTTGAGGATAATTATTATTGACTGTATTACTCCACCAAAGTAGATGAAATTGGAGCAGTTGGGATTTTCCATTGTGTATCATGGAGGGACATGAAGGAAGCAATGTAAAAACTACAGAATTCTACTGAACATGTCTCTGACATTGTCATTCATGCAATGTAGGAAAAGGTCAACATTTGACTTCTGAACAATTTGAAAAACTTGAGGAATTTGCTATGAAACAGAACATTCCAACAGAAAGCCTTTGAAATGTTCTGGCTACAGCTAACCTCAATGAATATATTTTTGCTCATAGCATATAGATAGATAGATAGATAGATAGATAGATAGATAGATAGATAGATAGATAGATAGATAGAGAGAATGTGTGTATCTATCAGTGTGTATTCATATATATATGTATATATATATAGAGAGAGAGTTTTTCTATCTATCTATCTACCTATCTGTCTCTATATATCTATCCATCTACTCAATAAAGTCCCTGATTTCAGATCATATCTAGTCATATACTATCTTTCTGTTGCTATTTCCAGCAATAATCCCTGGGGAGCTATTTTCATATTCTTATGAGAATATTAATATCACTCCTTACCCTACTTACATTCTTTTACAGATACTTGTCCTCAATAATGACTGTCTGTAGATGAGAAGAAACAGAAGCCAGGACTAACCATCTTTTTATTTGAATGAATTTGTGTTTATTGCATAAAAACATATCAATAAATATGTGGCCAAGGAAAAAATGAACTCAAATTTGTAAAAATCAAAGCAAGATATTATGTGCCTTTTAAAGCAAAAAATCTTACAATGATGGAAATGGAGGATAGAATATTTTTATTTATAAAACAATGTGAAGAATTTTATCTAATTCAAAATTGCTAATATTTTTATATTGAGGAACATTCCATCAAAAATATGTGTCTTATCATTTGAAAATTCTTATGTTACTTATTATTCTAGTGCATTATTGGTCACAGATATCGTACAAGCATGTTGAACTTTTTAGTATATTCCTTGAAACCTCTCAATATACATTTTTATGTAGGATCACAGAATGTTATTTTTTTTTCTGTCAACAGTGATTCTATGGAATCCAAAAACACGAGATATTAGTGATTTCTAGAAAAGGGGCTGTTTGTGTACAATCCCTTCTTTATAATCAATATATTATTATATTTAATTTTTATTCTGTGAACTCTCAGTGACAATATCTTTTCTGTCTGTTCAATCGTGTTTCAATTTTTGCTTTCATATCTGCAGAGATGACAGGAGGATTGGAATTATGAATCATATCCTCTTCACCATCACAACAGCACCACATATAAATCACCATTTCTTTTTAAATGAACTCTCCCCTCTTCTGAGAAGTCAGAATACTACATATCAAATTCCTGAGTTGCCTTTTCTTTCACTTTTTATGATCTATGAGCTCATCTTTTTGAATGATTAAAT
The DNA here is from genome assembly GCA_963919705.1 of Alexandromys oeconomus. Classification (NCBI taxonomy): domain Eukaryota; kingdom Metazoa; phylum Chordata; class Mammalia; order Rodentia; family Cricetidae; genus Alexandromys; species Alexandromys oeconomus. Next base: position 206,785 of record CAWTZB010000076.1, read on the forward strand.
AAAGTGTTTTTTTTTTATTGAGAATAAGAAAAAAAAGTTTCCGCCTCCTCCCAGCCTCCCATTTCCCTCCCCCCTCCCCCACTCTTCTCCCCCTCCCCCCACTCCTCTCCCCCTCCCTCTCTAATCCAAAGAGCAGTCATGGTTCCCTGCCCTGTGGAAAGTCCAAGGTCCTCCCCCCTCCGTCCATGTCTAGGAAGGTGAACATTTTGAGACAGGGTTTCTCTGTGGCTTTGGAGCCTGTCCTGGAGCTAGCTCGGTGGACCAGGCTGGTCTCGAACTCACAGAGATCCGCCTGCCTCTGCCTCCCGAGTGCTGGGATTAAAGGCGTGTGCCACCATCGCCCGGCTAAATAAAGTGTTTTAAGAAGCAATAATACCTTGTGAAAGGAATCTCATTCAAAAAGCACATAAGCATTCACTAATCTAATTAAAATAACTATTCTGGTTTAATAAATGATATCTCCATTAATACAACCTACTGAAATAATTAGTAATGTGAAAATTACTGGAAATCCATGAGCAAGAACATTGAAGAAATAAATTTTATGTTGTGCTTCATATTTACTTTCAGCTGAAAATTGTGATTTTCTGTTTATCAGTCCTAATACTCTAAAAGATTTCACATAACAAATTATTTGAGTCTGCCTCCATGTTACACATTATTTAAAAGATAGGATAAAATATGTTTTCAAATGTCCATATGAGGGGATTTCCTTTTGTTAAATACTTCAGGAAGCACATGGATCAAGATAAGCTTGAGTCATTCTCATTTGAAGAATAAATTCATGAGAATGATATTCCATAAAAAACATGCCCTACAAATATGCATGTGTTTATTAGAATTTTCTCTTTGTTTTACAATGATTCCTTAGGTTGTAGTTAGATATAAAAGGGGAGCATGGAAGCACATATCTTAATTAAGGGAGCCATCTTAGGGTTGGCAAGAGACTTGGTGCTAGAGAGGCTCCCAGGTGCCCAGGGCGATGTCCCCAGTTAGTTCCTGGGGCAGCTGAGGACAGGGAACCTGAAATGACCCTATCCTATAGCCATACTGATGAATATCTTGCATATCACCATAGAACCTTCATCTGGCGATGGACGGAGATATACAGACAGAGACCCACACTGGAGCACCGGACTGAGCTCCCAAGGTCCCAATGAGGAGCAGAAGGAGGGAGAACATGAGCAAGGAAGTCAGGACCACGAGGGGTGCACCCAACCACTGAGACAGTGGGGCTGATCTATTGGGAGCTCACCAAGGCCAGCTGGACTGTCACTGAAAAAGCATGGGATAAAACCGGATGCTCTGAACATGGCGAACAATGAGCGCTGATGAGAAGCCAAGGACAATGGCACTGGGTTTTGATCCTACTTCATGTTCTGGCTTTGTGGGAGTCTAGCCAGTTTGGATGTTCACCTTCCTAGACCAGGATGGAAGGGAGAGGACTTTGGACTTTCCATAGGGCAGGGAACCCTGACTGCTCTTCAGACTGGAGAGGGAGGGGGAGAGGAGAGGAAGGAGGAGGAGAGGAGTGGGGAGAGGGGGAGAGGAGTGGGAGGAGGGGGAGGAAGTTGGGGGCTGGGAGGAGGCAGAATTTTTTTTCTTTCTTTCAATAAAAAAATTAAAAAAATAATAAAATAAAATTTAGTTGGCACTAAAATATTCTCTGAAATATAATTATCTTTTATTATTTAGAAAACAAATTATGGGAAACTAAATGTCAACCAGATTTTTTCTCTATGAAAGTATAAATTCCTTATAAAGAAGGCACAAAATCCTTTTATGTGTTTAATGATTTAGTTGTAATAAAACTCAATTGAATAAAAATAAAGAAAGAAACGGCAACTGCAATCTTCTTTGTGGGCTTGGAACAAGGAAAAAGAAAAGATATTAGACAATGTTGTTACATCCAGTCTCATGAAGTCTAAAGATATAACAAAAGCAAAGTACATTCAGTATTCATAAGCTTTAGTATAAACACTGATTGGCCAGTAGCCAGGAAGGAAGTATAGGTGAGACAACCAGGCAGGAAGTAGTAGCAGGTAAATGAGAACAGGAGAATTCTGGGAGAGAAAAGACTCACTCTGAAGCCATCACCCAGATGGAGAAAAAGCAAGATGAGAATGCTTCTCTGATAGCAGGTACCAAGCTAATGCAGACAAGTATCATAGGCTAATAAAAGCTATAAGAGTTAATAAGAAGCCTGAGCTAATAGGCCAAACTTTTTATGATTAATGTCTAGACCTACGTGTGTTTCTTTAGGACTGAATGACTGTGGGACCAGGTGGGACAGAAACATCTGTCAACAAATGGTGCCAACATGGAAAACTAAATTCACTTAAAACCTGAGAGAGTTTAGGAAGGAATTCTAGAGACAAAAGAAAAGAGCATTTTTTCAGGTGTGCTCTATTTGCTAGAGACAAGTGTGTCTCATTTAATAGAGGCTTCCTGATTCAGCTTTAGCTGCAAAAATCTTGAAGCCCTTTTAAGAGTCCCCACCACCAAACACTTAAATGGTATTGATTAAAACCAATAGCATGCATCTTGTTGGTGTCAGGGACCTTGAAACATAAATAGAATTGTGGCAATAAACATTGCTTTAGCCAGTAAATCTGCCATCATGCTAGACTCACAAAAAGCTAAGGAATGGGATGGATTCACCTGTCAATGCCATGACTTTAATCCTAGATATATCACTTAGCAAATTAAAGACTCCATGGTCAAAAAAGAGAGATTTACCATAAAAATAGATTCAGACAAAAAATAGCATCTAAACAGTTTACATTTTGTTTAAAATATTTGTAGGATTGTGAAAGGAAAGAAAAAGAATAAATTCCTTAAAACAACCAAAAAAATCCAAAGAATGAGAGAGTAGTTGGGTATGGTAGCACACACCTTTAATCCCAACACTTGGGAGCTAGAAGCAGGTGGATCTCTGTGAATTCAAGGACAACCTGGTCTACAGAATGAGTGTTAGGACAGCCAACGGTACACAGAGAAACCTAGTCTCACAAAAACCAAAAATTAAGAATAAAAATAAAAGAAATAGAGTTTAAAATAAAGCCATGTAAAGATAGAAAATACACAGAAAGTCTGGGTATTGTATGTTATTGTGTTGCCTTTGAATTGTTTGATGGCTGAGGAAGGAACTAAAGCTGCTAAAAGACATTTGATTACAAATGCTACTGGATTAATACAACATATATTTTAAAAATGCTTTGACTTCAAAATTTAAGTCAAAATGTATGTTACTTTGGAGAAGAGGTTTTATTTTGTTTCTATGGGAAATGAGAGAAGGCTGTGGATTCATACTGGGTTAAGAAAAATCAGGTTAGTTTAAGGAAGACCCCCTGAAGAATATCTGATACAAGCATATGACCCAGATGATCCAAGAGGACCTCTATTGGAGTTTCCTCTGAGTTCTATATCCAGAAGAGTTTCAAGTGTGTTGAAAATAGGAGCGGCAGGGCTGCGTCCCCAGCACCCTGGCCGCCTGCTAGCTTATGCCCGAAATAACAACACACAAACTGTATTCATTTAAACACTGCTTGACACATTTCTATCTAGCCTCTTCTAGGCTAATTCTCACATATTAATTTAGCCCATTTCTAATCATCTGTGTAAGCACCCCAGGGTGCGCTTACCAGGAAGATTCTAGCCTACATCCATCCTGGGTTGGAGGAGCTTCATTGTGTGCATCTGCCCGGGAGAGCGGAGCATGCCTCTCTGTCTGAGGCGTCTGGCTCTGAGAGGAGCTGCATTACTTCTGACCTCACTTCCTCTTCCTCCCAGCATTCTCTTCTGTTTACTCCACCCACCTATGTTCTAACCAATAAAATGGGCCAAGCCAGTTTCTTTATTAGCCAATGACCTTCCTCCATCACAAGTGATGATCAAGCCTCACAGAATATTAGAGTCAGGACTTGACCAAAATTGTAAATTTTCTTTAAGTTCTCATAAGGTTATCAACACCCCCAAACAGCAGAAAGTAACCTAGAAAACTGCACCCACATCCTCAAAAAATGGATTTTGGATATTTGTCTTTGTTTAGAATGCTGGTTACAAGTTGTTGTGGATGGCATTCAGGAAAAAAATCTAAACAAAGAACATTCAATTCAAAGATTTTGTTTTCAAAAAAAGGGGGGAAGTATTGTTGAATAATGGTCTTCTGTCCTGTAAAGATTGATCACTCATTTTGCTTTAAAAATGTGGAATAGCCAGTAGCAAACAGGAAGCATAGGAAGGGCGACCATCACTCAGATGCAGAGGAAGAAAGATGAGAATGCCTCGATGATAACAGGTACCAAGCCACTTGGCTAACACAGGCAAGGGCTAATATAAGTTATAAGAGTTTTTAGGAAGCTTGAGTTAATAGGCTAACCATCTTATGATTAATATAGACCTCTGTGTGTTACTTTGGGACTGAATGGCTGTGGGACTGGGCTGGACAGAAACCTCTGTCAACAGTACCTGAAATGCCCTTCCCCTCTTATCAGGTTGATGACTACCTTAATTGTCATCATACAGCCTTCATAAGCACCTGATGGAAGCAGATGCAGAGATGCACAGCTGAGCACTGGGCTGAGCTCCTGGAGTCCAGTCATAGAGAAGGAGGAGTGATATTATGAACAAATGGGCCAGGACCATGATGAGGAAACCCACAGAAATAGCTGACCTTAGCAAGTAGGAGCTCACTGACTCCAAACTTACAGCTGAGTAACCTGCATAAGACCATTCTAGGCCCTCTGAATGTGGGTGACAATTGTGTGGCTTGGGCAGTTTATGAAGTCACTAGTAATGGACCAGTATTTATTCTAATGCATGAACTGTGAAATTATTTTAATAATAAAATATAAAAAGAATTCAATTCCAGGCATACTTGGAAAGGAAGTACTTTTTCTAACTGAATGATCCCCCTACTCCATGTGGATGTGAGTTTATATTAGCAATGATACAAAAAATTAGAATGTAAATAATCATATCCAAATATGTTATACATAGCCAGTATTAATTTAATCCCTATCAAAGAACACACACACAGAGGCATGCATTCATGCATTCATTTGCACATTCATGCACATATAGAAAAATATAACTGGTGGTCATTGTAAAATTTCTTAATAAAATACTAGAAAATGAATATACCCTCATATCAAGGACATTGTCCAGAATGATTAAGATGGCTTTATTCAAGGGGAACAGGCTTGGTTTAACATACAGGATTCTATAAATTTAGTAAATCATATAACATAATTAAGGCAAGGAAGCCCATGCATAATTTAATAGTTGAATCAAAAAACAGTGATAGAATCCATCATACTTTCAAGATAAAATTCCTGGGGAAAGTGGGGATGAAGGAAATACATTTCAATATTAAATCTATCTCTGAGAAACGTACTGCCAACACCACTCTTCATGTAGAAAACCAGCAAAGAAACATATTAAAGTTTTGAAGAAGGCAGCTTGTCCACTCTCCCCATTTCTTTACAATATCATGTTTGATTCCTTACAGTGAGCAATACAGAAAGTGAATAAAATAATCACACACATATGAACAGATGAATTCTTATCATCCCCATTTTTCAGATGACATGTTATTATACCTAACTCATGCCTACATTGTACCCAAAGACATGTAGTAGAGTCAACAATTTTAGCAGCATGACAAGCAAAGTATTATCTTACAAAATTCAACAGCCTTTCTATATACCAACAGTAAAGCCACCTTAGAAGGAGGTCATGTACAGAATCCCATCTGTAATAATATAAAAGGAAAGAAAATATTTTGGGTTAAACATACACAACAAGAAGAAAGAATATTTCTTTCTTTTAAAATTTGTTTTGTTCAAATATATATTTTTCTCTGTTCCTCTCCCTTCTTCTACCCTCACTTTCTACTGTCTCCTATGATCCCCACACTCCCTATTTATTTAGGAGATCTTGTTTTTTTTTCTACTTTCCATGTAGATTAAATCCATGTATGTCTCTCTTAGGGTACTTTTTGTTGTCTAGGTTCTTTGGGATTGTGAATTGTAGGCTAGTTTCTTTGATTTATATCTAAAAGCCACTTATAGGTAAGTACATATGATATTTGTCTTTCTGGGTCTGGGATACCTCACTCCATATGATGTTTTCTAGATCCATACATTTGCCTGAAAATTTCAAGATGTCATTAATTTGTCTGCTGTGTAGTACTTCATTATGTAAATGTACCACATGTTCCTTATCCATTCTTATATTGAGGTACATTTAGGTTGTTTCCATGTTCTGGCTATGACAAACAATGCTGCTATGAACATGTTAAGCACATGTCCTTGTGGCAGCTTAGATTAATGCAGACAAATTGTGATACGTATATACAACTTTAATGGAAAAATCAGACTCACAAAACCGAGGTTCCCATGGAGTACAGGAAACAGGAAGGGGTTTTCAGACTTCTGCGCGCCCAATTTATAAGTAAATGCTCGCCTGAGGCAAGCACGCCCCCAATGGGCTGGCTTATCCCTACATGTCCTTGTGTGATTTATCATTCTTGGGTATGTACCCAAAAATTGTATTGCAGGGTCTTGAGGTCTTGAGGTGTTCCTAATTTTGTGGTAATTTGCCATACTGATTTCCATAGTCGCTGTACCAGTTTACACTCCCACCAGGAATGGAGGAGTGTTTCCTTTACCCCTCATCCTCTCCATCATAAGTTTTTATCAGTGTTTTTGATCTTGTCCATTCTTATAGGTGAAATATGGAATCTCAGAGTCATTTTCATTTGTATTTCTCTGATGGTTAATGGTGTTGAGCTTTCCCTAAGTGTCTTTCAGCCATTTTAGATTCCTCTGTTGAGAGTTCTCTGTTTATGTCTATCCCCAATTTTCTATTGCATGCTTTGATCTTTGGTTGACCAATTTTCTATGTTCGTTCTCTATTTTGCAGAACAGACCTCTGCCTGAAGTGGAGTTGGTAAAGATCTTTTCCCGTTGTGTAAGAAGCTATTTTATCTTACTGACCATGTCTTTTGCTTTACAGAAGCTTCTCAGTTTCAGGAGGTCCCATTTATTAATTGTTTTTCTCAGTGTCTGTGCTACTGGAGTTATATTTAGGAAGTGTTTTAGTGACAATGCATTGAAGTGTACTTCCCACATTCTCTTCTGTGATGTCTAGTGTATTTGGATTTATGTTGAGGTCTTTGATCCATTTGGACTTGAGTTTTGTGCATGACAATACATATATGAATCTATTTTTATTATTTTACATGTTGATATCCAGTTATACTCGTACCATTTGTTGAATATATTTTTTTCTATATTATATTTTTTGCTTCTTTGTCAAAAATCAGATGTTCATAGGTATGTGGGTTAATATCCAGGTCTTCAATTTGGTTCCAATGGACTTCCTGTAGGTTTTTATGCTAATACCAGGCTGTTTTCTACATGGTAGCTCTGTGGAGAAGTTTGAAGTCAGGGATTGTGATGCCTCCAGAAGTTCCTTTATTGCACAGGATTGTTTTGAGTGTCCTGGGTTTTTTGTTTTCTTTAACATATGAAGTTGAGTAATTTTCTTTAGAGGTCTTGAAGAATTTTGATGGGATTTTGCTGGGCATTACATTGAATCTGTAGATTGATTTGGGTAAGATTGCCACTTTTTTTCTCATTTGCTTTGTCTGCTACTTTATTTTTAGATAAAATATCATTTTATTTTTTTTATTTTTTTTTATTGAGAATAAGAAAAAAAAAGTTTCCGCCTCCTCCCAGCCTCCCATTTCCCTCCCCCTCCCCCCACTCTTCTCCCCCTCCCCCCACTCCTCTCCCCCTCCCTCTCTAATCCAAAGAGCAGTCATGGTTCCCTGCCCTGTGGAAAGTCCAAGGTCCTCCCCCTCCGTCCATGTCTAGGAAGGTGAACATCCAAACTGGCTAGGCTCCCCACCAAGCCAGAACATGAAGTAGGATCAAAACCCTTGCCATTGACCTGGCTTCTCATCAGACCCTCATTGTTCGCCGTGATCAGAGAGTCCGGTTTTATCCCATGCTTATTCAGTCACAGTCCAGCTGGCCTTGGTGAGCTCCCAATAGATCAGCCCCACTGTCTCAGTGGGTGGGTGCACCCCCCGTGGTCCTGACATCCTTGCTCGTGTTCTCCCTCCATCTGATCCTCATTGGGACCTTGGGAGCTCGGTCCAGTGCTCCAGTGTGAGTCTCTGTCTCTATGTCCATCCATCACCAGATGAAGGTTCTATGGTGATATGAAAGATATTCGTCAGTATTGCTATGGGATAGGGTCATTTCAGGTTCCCTATCCTCCGCTTCCCAAGGGACTAACTGGGGACATCACCTTGGGCTCCTGGGAGCCACTCTAGGTTCAAGTCTCTTGCCAACCCTAAGGTGGCTCCCTTAACTAAGATATGTGCTTCCCTGCTCCCCTATCCAACCATCTTCCTGTTTCCCCAAAGTTCCCCCAATCCTCCCCTTTTCTCTCCCCATCCCCCCTTATCCCCAACCCACCCCACCCCCAAGATCCCTATTATCTCCCCGTCAATTTTATCTACTTCCCTTAAGCGAAGGGATAACTAGATGTTTTTCTTGGGTTCACCTTCTTATTTAGCTTCTTTAGGTTCACCAGGTATACACTCTGTGACCTTTATTAATGGCTAGAAACCAATTATGAGTGAGTACATCCCATGTTCATCTTTTTGGGTCTGGGTTACCTCGCTCAGGATAGTGTTTTCTATTTCCATCCATTTGCATCCAAAATTCGAGAAGTCATTGTTTTTTACCGCAGCATAGTACTCTAAAGTGTATATATTCCACACTTTCTTCATCCATTCTTCCATTGAAGGGCATCTAGGTTGTTTCCAGGTTCTGGCTATTACAAATAATACTGCTATGAACATAGTTGAACAAATGCTTTTGTCATATGATAGGGCATCTCTTGGGTATATTCCCAAGAGTGGTATTGCTGGGTCCAGGGGTAGGTTGATCCCGAATTTCCTGAGAAACCGAAACACTGATTTCCAAAGTGGTTGCACAAGATTGCATTCCCACCAGCAATGGATGAGTGTACCCCTTCCTCCACAGCCTCTCCAGCAAAGGCTATCATCGGTGCTTTTGATTTTAGCCATTCTGACAGGTGTAAGATGATATCTCAGAGTTGTTTTGATTTGCATTTCCCTGATTGCTAATGAGGTTGAGCATGACCTTAGGTGTCTTTTGGCCATTTGAACTTCCTCTTTTGAGAATTCGACCCCAGCAGCACAGACACTAAGGGCAACATTGAATAACTGGGACCTACTAAAGCTGAGAAGCTTCTGTAAAGCAAAGGACACTGTCACTAAGACAAAAAGGCAACCTACTGACTGGGAGAAGATCTTCACCAACCCCGCAACAGACAAAGGTCTGATCTCCAAAATATATAGAGAACTCAAGAAACTCGACTTTAAAATGCTAATTAACCCAATTAAAAAATGGGGCACTGAACTGAATAAAATATCATTTTATTATTGATTTTACTGAGCTATACACTTTTCTCTGTTCCCCTCTCTTCCTTTTCCCTTTCCATCAACTTTCTTCCATGGTCCACATGCCCCAAATTTACTCAGGAGGTCTTATCTTTTTCTAATTTCCATGTATATTAAATCCATGTATGCATCTCTTAGGGTCCTCTCTGTTGTCTAGGTTCTCTCTGAATGTGAATTATGGGCTGGTTTTCTTTGTTTAATGTCTAAAATCTGCTTATGAAAGAGTACATATGATATTTGTCTTTCTGGGTCTGGGTTCTCCCACTCAATATGATGTTTTCTAGATCCATACATTTGCCTGAAAATTTCAAGATGTCATTAATTTTGTCTGTTGTGTAGTACTCCTTTGTGAAAATGTACCACATTCTCCTTATCCATTCTTCATGTCAAGGGTCATTTAGATTGTTTCCAGGTTCTGGCTATGACAAACAACGCTGCTGTGAACATAATTTAGCACATGTCCTTGTGGTGCATTTGAATATCCTTTGGGTATATACCCAAAAGTGGTATTGCTGTGTCTTGAGGAAGGTTGTTTCCTAATTTTCAGAAAAATCACCATACTGACATACAAAGGGGCTGTATCAGCTTGCACTCCCATGAGGAATGCGGGAGTATTCCCTTTAATATACATCTTCTGCAGCATAAGATGTCATCAGTTTGATCTTGGCCATTTTTACAGATGTAAGATGAAATCTTAGTGTTGGTTTTATTTGCTTTTCTCTGCTGTTTAAGGATGCAGAATATTTCTTTATGTGACTTTTAGCCATTTTAGATTCCTCTGTTGAGAATTCCCTGTTTAGGTCTGTACTCCATTTTTTTAAACAGGATTATTTGGTCCTTTGATGGCTGATTTCTTAAGTTCTTTGTATATTTTGGAGATGAGACCTTTGTCTGATGTGGGGTTGGTGAAGATATTTTCCCATTCTGTAGGCTGCCATTTTGTCTTGTTAACCATGCCTTTTGCTTTACAGAAGTTTTTGGTTTCAGGAGGTCCCATTTATTTATTATTTCTCTCAGTATCTGTGCTAGTAGAGTTATATTTAGGAAGTAGTCTCTTGTGTCGATGCCTTAGAATGTACTTCCCACTTCCTCTTCTATGAGTGTAAGTGTGGCTGGCTTTTATTGAAGTCTGTGTTCCATTTGGATTTGAGTTTTGTGCATGGTGATAGATATGGATTTATTCTCATTCTTCTACATGTTGATAGGAACTTATGCCAGAAGCATTTGTTAAATAAGTTTTATTTTTTCCATTTTATATTTTTTGCTTCTTTGTCAAATAATCAGGTGTTAGTAGGTGTGTGGATTAATAACTGGGTTTTCGCTACAGTTCCATTGGCCCTCCTGTCTGTTTTTTTGTCAATACAAGGTTGTGTTCAGTACTGTAATTCTGTAGTAGAATTTGAGTTCAGGGATTGTGATGCTTCCAGAAGTTCCTTTATCATACATAGTTTTGGCTTTCATGGGTTTTGTTGCTTTTCCATATGAAGTTGAACATTGTTCTTTCAAGGTCTGTGAAAAATTTTGTTGGGATTTTGATTGGCATTGCATTGAATATGTAGGTTGCTTTTGGTAATATTGGCATTTTTACTATGTTAATTCTACATACCCAAAAGCATGGGAGATCTTTTCACTTTCTGGTGTCTTCTTCAAATTCTTTCTTTAAAGATTTAAAGTTCTTGTCAGACAGCTCTTCCATTTGTGTGGTTAGAGTTACTCCAAGATAATTTATGCTGTTTGTGACTATTATGAAGGGTGATGTTTCTCTGATTTCTTTCTCAGTCCATTTATCATATGTGCAAATGAAGGATTCTGATTTTTTTTTAGTTAATCTTGTATCCTGCTACATTACTGAAGGTGTTTGTGAGTTGTAGACATTCCTTGGTAGAATTTTTTGGGACCCTTATGTGACGTATCATATAATAAGCAAGTAGTGGGGATTTTACTTCTTCTTTTCTGATTTGTATCCCCTTGATCTCCTTTTGTTGTCTTCTTGTTCTAGCTAGAACCTTAAATACTATATTGAATAGATATGGAGAGAGTGCACAACTTTGTTTTGTTCTTTATTTCAGTAAGATCACTTTGAGTTTCTCTCCATTTAGTTTGATGTTGGCTGTTAGCTAGATGTATATTGCCTTTATTGTCTGTAGGTATGTTCCTTGACCCCCTGCTCTCTCTAAGCACTTTTTTTCTCTATTACTCTCCACCTTAGTTTATTTATTTATTTATTAAAGATTGCTGTCTCTTCCCCACCACCGCCTCTCCTTTCCCTCCCCCTCCCCCAATCAAATCCCCCTCCCTACTCCGCCCAAAGAGCAATCAGGGTTCCCTGCCCTGTGGGAAGTCCAAGGACCACCCACCTCCATCCAGGTCTAGTAAGGTGAGCATCCAAACTGCCTAGGCTCCCACAAAACCAATAGGTGCAGTAGGATAAAAAACCCATTGCCATTGTTCTTGATGTCTCAGTAGTCCTCATTGTCCGCTATGTTCAGCGAGACCAGTTTTAACCCAGGCTTTTTCAGACCCAGGCCAGCTGGCCTTGGTGAGTTCCTGATAGAACATCCCCATTGTCTCAGTATGTGGGTGCACCCCTCGCGGTCCTGAGTTCCTTGCTCGTGCTCTCTCTCGGATGAAGAAAGTATGGAATATATACATATTAGAGTATTTCTCAGCAGTAAAAAACAAGGACTTCTTGAAGTTTGCAGACAAATGGATGGAAATAGAAAACACTATCCTGAGTGAGGTAAGCCAGACCCAAAAAGAGGAACATGGGATGTACTCACTCATATTTGGTTTCTAGCCATAAATAAAGGGCATTGAGCCTATAATTCGGGTTCTTAGAGAAGCTAAATAAGTAGGAGAACCCAAAGAAAAACATATAGGCATCCTCCTGAACATTAATCTTCATCAGGCGATGAAAGGAGACAAGAGACAGAGACAGAGTCCCACATTGGAGTACCGGACTGAAATCTCAATAATAAGCACTTTTTGAAGAAGGAATGTTCTATTTTGTCAAAGACTCTTTCAGCATCTAATGAGATGATCATGTGCTTTTTATTTCAGTTTGTTTATATGTTTTATTACCTTGACAGATTTTCATATATTGAGCCATCCCTGCATCTCTGGGATGAAGCCAACTTGGTCATGGTGAATGATGGTCTTGGATTTGGTTTGACAGTATTTTATTGACTGTTTTTAAATTAATGTTCATGAATGAGATTGTTCAGTAACTCCCTTTTTAGAGATGCCTTTATGTGGTCTGTGTATTCAGGTAATCATAGTCTTGTGAAAATCATAATTTTGTGAAAAGAATTTGGCAATGTTCCTTCGGTTTCTACTGTGTGGAACCATTTGAGGAGTATTGGTATTAGTTCTTTTTTGAAAATCTTGTAGCATTTTGCACTGAAAGCATCTTGTCCTGGAATATTTTTGGTTGGGAGACTTTTGATGAGTGTTCCTATTTTTTTTAGCAGTTATAGGTCTATTTAATTTGGTTATCTTGTCTTGATTTAATTTTGGTAAGTGATGTTTATCCAGAAATTTGTCTATTTTCTTATGTTTTCCAATTTTGTGGAATACAGGTTTTCAAAGTGTGACATGATGATCCTCTGCATTTCCTCCATATCTGTTGCTATGTCCCCCTTTTAGTTTCTGATTTTGTTAGTTTAGATATTCTAGTTAGTTTAGATATTTTGGTTAGTTTGAATAAAGGTTTGTCTATTTTGTTGATTTTCTCAACGTACCAACTCTATGTCTCATTGATTCTTTGTATTGTTTCCTCTGTTTCTGGTTTTTTTTTTTTTTTGATTTCAGGTCTCAATTTGGTTATTTTTTGCCATCTAGTCCTCCTGGGTGAGATTGCTTCTTTTTGTTCTAGAGTTATCAGGTGTATTGTTAACTCACTACTGTGGGATTTTTCCAGCATATTTACATAGGCATTTTAGTGCTATAAACTTTTCTCTTAACACTGCTTACATCATGTTCCATGAATCTGGATATGTTATACAGTCATTTTCATCTAATTTTAAGAAGTCTTTAACTTCTTTACTTCTTCCTTGACCTATTGGTGATTAATTTCAGTGAATTTGTGGGCTTTCTGAATTTAGTGTTGTTTATAGGTTCTAAATATATCCATGGTGATCTGATAAGATACATGGGGTTATTCCAATTTTTTGTATCCATTGAGGATTTCTTTGTTACCTAGTATATGGTCAATTTTTGAGAAGGTTCCATGCGGTGCTGAGAAGGAGTTATATTAGTTGATGTTTGAATAGAATGTTCTATAAATGTCTAATAAGTCCATTTGAGTCATAACATCTGTTAGTTTCTTTATTCCTCTTTTAAGTTTCTATCTTGGTCAACAAGGCTTGTGGTGAGAGTGGTGTGTTGAAGTCTCACCTATTAGTGTATTGGGTTTAAAGTATGATTTAAGCTTCAGTAGTGTTTCTTTTCCATATGAGGTTGCCATTGTATTTTGGGCATAGACTTTCAGAATTGTGACTTTCTCCTGAGGCATTCTTTTCTATGACTAATAAGAAATGTCTTTCTTTGTCTCTTTTGATTGATTTTCGTTTGAAGTCTATTTTGTTAAACATTAGGATAGCTATACCAGCTTGTATCTTAGGTCCATTTGATTGGAAATTTTTTCCCCATCCATTTACTCTGAGGCAATGTCTGTATTTGAGGTTGAGGTTTGTTTCTTGTATGCAACATAAGGGTGGATTCTGTTTTTGTATCCATTCTGTCTCCCTGTTTCTTTTTATAGGTGAGTTAAATCTATTTATATTAAGGGTTAAAATGACCAGTGATTGATTGCTAGTTCCTGTTATATTAATTTTAGTTGTTGGTGATATTATTGTGTGTTTATTTCCCTTCTTTGGGATTTGCTGCTGTGAGATCATCTAATATATATATTTGTGGATGGAGCTAACTTACTTGGGTTGGAGTTTTTCTTCTAGTTCTTTTTGTAGGGTTGGGTTTTTTGCTAGGTATTGCTTAAATCTCATTCTGTTATAGAATACCTTTTTTATCTGTCTATGTTCATGGAAAGTTTTCCTGGGTATAGGACTCTGGGCTGGCATCTGTGGGCTCTTAATATCTGCATAGTGCTTCTCCATGAACTTCTGGCATTTATTGTTTCCATTGATAATTTAGGTGTAATTGTGATAGGTCTGCCTTTATATATTACTTGGCCTTTTTTCTTTGCAACTCTTAATATTCTTTCTTTATTCTGTTTTTTTTTCAGTGTTTTGATTATTATATGATGAGGGCACTTTTTTGTCCAATCTATTTTGGTGTTCTGTAATCTTCTTGTATATTCATTTACATATCTTTCTTTAGGCTGGGGAAGTTTTCTTCTTTGGTTTTGTTGAATATATTTTCTGTGCTTTTAAATTGTATTTCATTTCCTTACCTTATTCCTATTATTCTTAGGTTTGGTCTTTCATTGGTGTCCCATATTTCCTGGGTATTTTGTGTTAAGCTTTTGTTAGATTTTAATGTTTTCTTTGACAGATTGATCTATTTCCTCTATTGTATCTTCACCACTTGAGAATCTCTCTCTTCTCTCTGTTATATTATGCTGTTTTGGTTGCATTGTGTCTCCTGATCATTTTCCCATATTTTACATTTTCAGAATTCCCTCAGTTTGTGTTTTCTTTATTCTTTCTATTTCGGTTTTTGAGTCTTGAATCATTTCTTTCACTTATTTAATAGTTTTTCTTCATTTTTTTAAGGGATTTGTTGATTTCTTCTAATTTTTGTTTGTCTTTTCCTCCATTTCTCAAATAGAATTTTTCATTTCCTTTTTAAGGGCCTCAAACATTGTTCTAAAGTTGCTTTTTAGGTCATTTTTTTCTGCTTCATCTATATTGGGGTTTTCAAGTTTTGCTCTTGTAGAGCCACTAGAATCTGTTTGTGTCATGTTTCTCATTGTGGTGTTGAGTGCATTCTTACTTTGTCTAATCAACTTTTCCTCTGATATATAGAAGCAGAAGATATCTTTGACAAAAATCTTTCAACATAAATACCTAGCAAGAGTAGGACTAGAAGGAACATGCTTCAACATAATAAAGACTCTATATAATAAACCAGTAGGCAACAGTATCCTGTGTGGAGAAGAATTGGAAAGAATCCCATTAAATCAGGAACAATAGAGGCTGGTCATTATCCTCACCCTTTAATGTTGTGCTGAAGATTCACAAATATTTGACTACTCATTAGTATAGTACCATTAGATATTTGTCAAAAGACAAAAACTTACACTGAACAAATGACATCATCATCAACAAATGATGATGGGAAACTCAGATGTCTATGTGCTGTCAGTTCAACTAAAGTAGATCCACATATAACACCCTGCACAATCGTAAAATCCAAGTGTACCAAGATCTCACTTTGAACACTAGAAGAAAGAGGAAATACCATAAACAGCACAAGTATGGGAAAGGATGTCTTGAACGAGACTGCATTTGTCAAGGAATTATGAGAAAGAGCTGACAAATAGGACTTCATAGAACTGAAAAGCATCTGAACTGCTATAGACACAATCAATGGATTGAAGAAAAAAATCTATAGAATAGGTAGGCCAGCTCTGTATTTGAGGGAGGATTGATACCCATAATGGGCATAGGGCCTCATAAACAGTCAAAAAAATGTCTCAGTTACAAGCTTGTGTAGAAATCTAAACAGTTTTGTTCTCAAGAGAAGAGAAATAGCAAAGAAATATCTCAAAAAGTGTTCATCGTTCATTACCTTGAAGAGTGTTCATCATTCTTAGCAATCAAGGAAAGGCAAGTTAAAACCATTTTGAGATTTCATCTACCAAACTCAGAAGGGCTATGATAAACAACAACAAGAAACCACAAGCAAACAAATACCCCCCCCCAAAAAAAAATGGTGTCTATGTGTAGCTTTGGAGCCTGTCCTAGAACTCACTCTATAGATCAGGCTAGCCTCTAACTCAGAGAGATCCTCTGGCTCCCAACTGCTGGAACTAAAAGTGTGCACCATCATTGCCTGGCACTTGCCTCTTCATCTTGTTGTTGTGTCCCAGATCCCAATTTGGGCAGATACTTCCTGTTTAGCCAGAGTCAACAATCCCCACCAGAATTTTAGATAGTCCAGCTACCAATACTTGCCACTTACTCTCACGGCGCTTGCCCAACCAAGCCTCCCTTTCCTCCTGGTCACTGTGTCCCAGTTCCTGACTTAGACAGAAACTCTCTGCTCAACCAGAGGCTGTGCTGGTTGCCAGAACTCCATGGAACAAAATACCCATCCAAAACCGATAAACTCAGAAATTGGTACCTAACCCTATAATCACCGCAAATGCAGAGGCCTAGATGCCAGCATAAGAACACAATCAATGATAGGTAAAGCAATACGTCACTACTAGAGCCCAGCTGTCCTAGTAGAACAAGCCCTGAAAATTCCTACATAGCTGAAACACACAAAAAGAACTTAAATCTAACCTAATGTAGATACTAGAGATCTCTAAAGAGGAAATTAATAAATCCCTTATAGAAATTGAGAAAAGGGCAAAGAAATATTTGAGAAAATGAACAAATCCTTTCAAGAAAACCAAGAAAAAAAAACCAAACAGCTGAAAAAAAATGGATAAAACTATTCAAGACTTGAATATAGAGATATAGAGAATAAAGAAAACAAAAAAATTGGAATTCTGGAAAAGAGAAATATAGGTGAGCAAACAGATAGTACAAATTCAAACATTACCAACAAAATAAGGAGATGGAAGAGAGTAGGAATTGAATATATGATAAAAGTAGGTATACCAATCAAATAAAGTGATAAATATAAAAACAAAAATGAAAAGTTGAAGAATTCCTGACACAGAACATACTGAAAACCTAACTGAAGTAATTACTTGCAGGAATATGAGTAAGGGATTACTTATAGGATGGTTCAAGGGCAGTTGCACAATCCAAGAACCCATCCCAGGTCAGATTCTATTGTAAAGACACTTCCAGGCAAGCCTTATGACCCGAGTTCTACCCTGAAACCTTAATGGTGGTAAAAGCAAACCAGCTCTCATTGGTCATCCTCTGACCTACAAATACCCTCTTCTCTAAAAATCTCTCAGTTGACACTCACTTACACACACAAATACACATTAAACAAAAAGCCTACTTCAACATGAGTCACTGCTTACAAAACACTGAATCCCTGGAGCTCTTCTTATGACTTTTGGGTCACTCAGCTCATCTGAGAATATTCTCAACCTAAAAATTGTTGCTTCTTTTTTGTTATTCTCCTATATTTTGCATTTTTCATGCAGTTTCTCTTTCCTCCTTTCCCCCCAAACCCCTCCACACCTCCCTTGTTTCCCACCTCCATTTTCTTCAGGTCAAATGGACCTCACTCACTACAAGAAAAGAATGTTCTATACCTTGATCATATCTTTATGGATATTTCTTGGCATCTGTACCCATTTTTTTCTATTAAAAATCATAAGTCCATATCAGGATTCTTAAAAATTATTTGGGGTCATTATATCACTTCATGCCTTCCTCTTTGCAATGAGAAAAATTCACATCTCCCTTCCTTGACTTCTGCCATCATTGTGTCTTGCTAATGTTTACCGAGTCTAACATCTTAGCAATGCTTTATTTGGGAATTTTGCATTAAAGTTCTTGCAATGGTAACATGCATTCCAACAACTTGAATGCATGTCACTCCTCTGCCATTCCTTATTTCTGATATTGTGCCTCCATGAAATACTGGGAATGAATTTTATCTCATTTTTCTCCTTAGGCACTTTAACACACACCTTTACATCTTTTTCCTCTATGCCAGTGGTTCTCAACCCATTTGGGGGGTTGAATGCCCTTTCATAGGGCTGCATTTTATGCATTGACATTATAATTCATGAAAGTAGCAACATTACAGTTAAGGAGTAGTAACGAAATAACTTTATGCTTGGGGACTACCACAACATGAGAAACTGTATTAAAGGGTCAACACGTTAGCAAGGCTGAGAACCTGTGCTCTATGCCTTAATGGAGTAAAAACTTCTGATACAAGTTTGCACTGGAAATTTCAGACTCTAAATTTAGTTATTTCATGTAAATTTGGAGTGGTTGCTTCCCCTGGGGGCTGGATTGCCTAGCTGATGTCTAAGAACAAAAATGACTGAGGTAGATCTCTTGGAAAATAAAATATTTGGAATAATGTTTGCCAACTCCCGACCCATACCTCCAGTTTATATTATGAAGATTTGTTTGTTTGTTTGTTTGTTTTTAGCAGAAGCACACATGGTTAGAATGTGGAACGAGAGTATCCTGTGTAGTTCTATTTGCCAAACAATTTCTCTCAGACTCATCTTACCATAGAACAGCTTCCATCCATATGGGGGAAGTGTGGGTCTAGCTCAATTGTTCTTTTTTTTTTTTTAGTTTGTTTGTTTTGTTTTTGTTTTCCAAGACAGGGTTTCTCTGTAGCTTTGGAATCTGTCCTGGCACTAGCTCTTGTATACCAGGCTGGCCTCGAATTCACAGAGATCCACCTGCCTCCGCCTCCCGAGTGCTGGGATTAAAGGCATGCGCCACCACCGCCCGGCTTAAAAGGGAGATACACTATGTGTGAGAGGTTACATGACAATGCATGTTCATGGTGAGAGCTTAAGAAAAGGAAAACAGAAGGGTGCTAGTTCCCCCTAGTAGGCAGTGCCCATGGATGCTCCTCCTTTAGCTCTACTGTATAGTGTGGACTCCTTATCCCCCAATTCCAACGCAGTCAGTGGTGACAAAGCTCAGAGGTTTTGCTACACCCTCCAAAGCTATGGTATTAAAGCTTAGGACGGCCTTTGTTTCAATAGCCTGCCTGCAGCAAACAAGGTAGGTGCTTTGTTTACAAGCTACCCAACCAGCACAGAGAACTGATTTCGGCACCAGGAGAGCCATAAGTGGGGTGAGTTTCTGAACCTCGGCAGCAGCCCGGGGCCCAAGAACTCAGATGTTACTCATCCCCCCCTATACTTCCTGGCCTTCCTGCAGGGCCTATACCCCCTCCCAATACTGCCTCCCTCTTCCTATACCACCCAGCTTGCATCCAGAACCCTCACCCCTTCTGCCTCTCTTCCCTCTTTGGGCACATAACTTCTCCCAGCTTAGCCTGTCTGGGCGCTGGCACTGAATCCTTTGGGCAATGGAGCAGGCGGGCAAGAGGTCCTTTGTTTCAATAGCCTGCCTGCAGCAAGCAAGGTGCTTTGTTTACAAGCTACCCAACTAGCATGGAGATCTGATCTCGGCACCAGGAGAGCCATCATTGGGAGCTACCCAAGCAGCAAGAAGATCTGATCTTGGCACCAGGAAAGACATCACTGGAGCACCAGGAGAGCCATCACTGGGGACTGCCATCACTGGGAAGATACATCAGTAGGCAAGGAGACCTGATCCTGTAAAAGAAGATCCATAGGGGAGCATTCAGAGGAAGAGATGGGCAGGCACCAATGCAGGAATTCACCCAACAATCTCAAAAACAACATGAAACTACCAGAACACAGCGACCTCACAACATGTGGACATGAAAACCTTAATCAAGATGAAGTAGAAAAAATTGACTTTAGGAAAGTGTTTGACACCCTTAAACAGCATGTAAATAATGCCCTTAAAGAAATAGATGAGAAGTATAACAGAAAGTTTGAAGAATTGAATAAATCAGTGAATAATACCCTTGGAAACAAAGGGAAAAAAATCAAACAGATAATGGAAACAGATCAAGACTTGAAAACTGAAATGGAGGCAAAGAAGAAAACACAAATGGAGGGCTGGCTGGACATGGAAAATCTAGGTAAATGAATAGAGACTACAGAAACAAGCATAACCAACAGAATACAAGAGATAGAAGAATGAATCTCAGATTCTGAAGATACCATAGAGAAAATAATCACACTTATCAAAGAAAACAGCAAGTCCAAGAAACTCTCATCACAAAACATTCAGGAAATATGGGACACAAAAAAATAGCAAACCTAAGAATTATAGGAGTAGAAGTAGGAGAAGAAGTGCAGCTCAACGGTCCAGAAAATATATTTAATAAAATTATAGAAGAAAACTTTCCCAACCTAAAGAAAGATGTACCTATGAAGATTCAAGAAGCATACAGAACACCGATCAAAAAAAAGGCTTGATCAAAAAAAAATCCCCTTGACATTTAATAATCAAAACACAAAGCATACAGAATAAAGAAAGAATATTAAGAGCTGCAAAGGAAAAAGGCCAAGTTACTTATAAAGGTAAACCTATCAGACTTACACCTGACTTCGCTTTGGAAACTATGAAAGCCAGAAGGTCCTGGATAGATGTACTGCAGACACTAAGAGACCATGAATGCAAGCCCAGACTACTATATCTGGCCAAGCTTTCATTCACTATAAATGGAGAAAACAAAATTTTCCAGGATAAAAACAAATTTAAACAATACGTAGCCACAAATCCAGCCTTACAGAAAGTAATAGAAGGAAAATCACTAACCAAGGATTCCAACAATGACCACAATAACTCAGACATCTAGAGACCCTCCACCAATGCAACTCAAATAGGGTAACACACAAACTCTACTACCAAAAATGTGACCAGAGTTAACAACCACTGGTCATTAATATCACTTAATGTCAATGGTCTCAACTCACCTATAAAAAGGCACAGGCTAAGAGATTGGATACGAAATCAGGATCAAACATTCTGCT
This sequence comes from Alexandromys oeconomus, assembly GCA_963919705.1. Lineage (NCBI taxonomy): Eukaryota > Metazoa > Chordata > Mammalia > Rodentia > Cricetidae > Alexandromys > Alexandromys oeconomus. The sequence continues at coordinate 227,994 of CAWTZB010000076.1, forward strand.
GTTTACAAGAAACACACCTCAACCACAAAGACAGGCACCTACTCAGAGTAAAGGGCTGGTAAAAGGCTTATCAAGCAAATGGACCTAAGAAGCAAGCAGGTGTGGCCATACTAATTTCTAACAAAGTTGACTTCAAACTTAAATCAATAAGAAGAGATGGAGAGGGACATTTTATACTCATAACAGGAACAATTCATCAGGATGAAGTCTCAATCCTGAATATCTATGCCCCTAATATAAAAGTACCCACATACGTAAAAGAAACATTACTAAAACTCAAGGCAGCCATCAAACCACACACACTAATAGTAGCAGACTTCAACACTCCTCTCTCAACATGGACAGGTCAATCAGATAGAAACCTAATAGAGAAATTAGAGAATTAATGGAGGTAATGAATCAATTAGATTTAACAGACATCTATAGAACATTCCACCCAAATAGGAAAGAATATACCTTCTCTGCAGCTCATGGAACCTTCTCGAAAATTGACCACATACTCGGTAACAAAGCAAACTTCCACAGTTACAAAAAAATTTTAGTAACCACCTGTGTCTTATCAGATCACCATGGATTAAAGTTAGAATTCAACAACAATGCTACCCCCAGAAAGCCTACAAACTCATGGAAACTGAACAGTCAACTACTGAACCATACCTGGATTAAGGAAGAAATAAAGAAAGAAATTAAAGTCTTCCTTGAATTCAATGAAAATAAAGAAACACTATCTCACACCAAACTCATGATACTCTAATTACTTCATTACTTAATCAGAGATAATCTAATCACTTCATTATTTAGTCAGACAATTGTGTTGGTAAACAGATTAAATAGTAGTATTATGTAATGTTATAGTACTGTCAATAAATGAAACCAAGAAAGACTAAAAGAGAATAAGAAAGACTAAAAATATATACATGCCTGTTTCGTGAATAAATCATAAATTGAGATGAGAATATGGGGACACAGAAATACTATGGAGACGTTGATAAGTGGATGAAAATGTTGTAAATACAAGCTAAATGTACAAAATTCTCAAAATAAATATATAAGTAGTTTTTCTAAAGCAACCTTGTTTTACATGGCATATGGGAAATTGCTAGTAATGATTTTCTTCAATGAAAAGCTATGTCTTTGCTTGATATCCATACATACTGCTTATAAACCTTGAATGTTAATGTGTATCTTTTCATCTTTAACTTTTAGGAGACTGGATATAACACCACTGTCTAGCATTTTCCCCTTTTCTTTATGACAAGCCCCAAGATTTCTTTTGACTCTTCTAAGAGCTAGTTATAAGTCTAAATAATCATGGCAATACACATAGAATATGAAGATATATAAATGTTTATTTGTAATGTTCTATATCTGTGGAAAGCCATTGCTATGGATTTTCTCTCTTCTTCAAGGGCACACACCACATATATATGTGATTTAACTGTATCCTGATCCAGCTGCTTACAGATGTCATTAAGGAAAAGATACTCTCCTTAGATAGACTTCAGAAAACAGATTTTGTCCTCTATTTTCAATTATGTGTGACATGAGGGCAGACCTGAAAAATTTGTTACATGAAATCATTTTAGTATTTTAAGATAATTCAACCTATAAAATAATTTACAGCTAAAAGTAACTTTGAGTCACAATATAATATTCACTTCTCCTGTGTTATTACACATGAATTTCCAGTATTTGTATCATCTCAAAAAACAAACTATTTTATTTAATCAACTGAGCACTTTCAAGTTAAAAGCATAAGCTCCTTTGATTCTTCTACATGTTGATATCCATTTATGCCAGCACCACTTGTTGAATATGCATTATTTTTTCCATTTTATATTGTTTGCTTCTTTGTCAAATATCAGGTGTTCCTAGGTATGGTTACACCACGATATTTTATGTTATTTTTATGAAGGGTGATGTTTCTCTGATTTCTTTCTCAACCCATTTATCATCATAGGAAAGGGGGGTTATTGGTTTTTTTTTGTTTTGTTTTGTTTTGTTTTTTGTTTTTTTGTTTGTTTGTTTGTTTGTTTTTAGTCAATCTTGTATCCTGCTACATTACTGAAGTTGTTTATTAGTTATAGGAGTTCCCTGTCAGAATTTTTGGGGTCTCTCATGTAAGGTATCATATCATCAGTTACAAGTGAGAGTTTGACAACTTTTTCTGTCCCTATTTGTATCCCCTTGATCTCCTTTTGCTGTCTTATTGTTCTAGCTAGAACCTCAAGTACTATATTAAATAGATATGGAGAGAGTGGATAGCCTTGTCTTGTTCCAGATTTCAGTGGGATCGCTTCAAGTTTCTCTCCATTTAGTGTGATGTTGGCTGTTGTTTTGCTGTATATTGCCTTTATTATGTTTAGGTACGTTCGTTTATCCCTATTCTCTCCAAGACATTTATTGTGAACAGAAGTTGTATTTCAGCATATAGTGAGATGAAAATAGATCTATTGCAATGCATAAAACTCAAGTCCAAGTAAATCAAAGACCTCAACATAAAACAAACCACACTGAACTCATAAAAGAGAGAGTGGCAAGTACACTTGAACTCATTGGACAGGAGACCACATCCTAAATCGTACCCCAGTAGCACAGACACTGACAGAAGCAATTAAGAAATGGGACCTACTAAAACTAAGAAGCTTCTGTAAAGCAAACTACATGGTCACCAAAACAAAACTGCAGCCTACAGAATGTAAAAAGATCTTAACCAACCCCACATCGAACAGAGGACTGATCTCCTAAATATACAAAGAACTTAAGAAATTGTTCATCAAAAGAACAAATAATTGAAAAAAACTGGCATACAGACCTAAACAGAGAACTCTTAACAAGTGAAGATAAAAAGGGTGAAAAACAGTTAAGGAAATGCTCAACATTTCTAGCCATCAGAGAAGTGCATATCAAAAAAAAAAAAACCTCTGAATTTTCATCTTACATCTGTAAGAATATCCAAGATCAAAGACACTGACGACAACTTATGCCGGAAAGGATATTGGGTAAACGAAACACTCTGCCATTCCTAGCGGGAGTGCAAAATGGTACAGCAACTTTGGAAATCAGTATGGTGATGTCTCAGAAAATTAGAAAGCAACCTACCTCCAGACCCAACAATACCACTTTTGGGTATATACCCAAGGAATGCTCAATCATACCACGAGACATGTGCTCAACTATGTTCATAGCAACATTGTTTGCCATGGTCAGAACATAGAAACAACCTAAATTCCATGCAACCAAAGAATGGATAAGGAAAATGTGGTACATTTACACAATGGAGTACTACACAGCAGAAAAAATAATGACATCTTAAAATTTGCTAGCAAATAGATTTATCTAGAAAACATCGTATTGAGTGAGGTAACCCAGAAAGACAAATATAATATTAACTCATTTATAAGTGGCTTTTAGACATGAAGCAAAGAAAAATCAGCCTACAATTCATAATCCCAGACTACCTAGAAAACAAAGAGTACCCTAAGAGAGACATACATGGATCTAATCTACCTGGGAAATAAAGAATGACAAAATCTCCTGTATAAATTGTGAGCATGGGGATCATGGAAGAGGGTAGAATGGGAGGGGAAAGGAAAGGAGGGGAGGGGAGAAAACTATGTAGCTCAAAAACAAATTAAAAAAAATCTCCTTCAAATTCTTCTAATTAAAAGATATCTGTTACACTTACTAGAAATTGTAGAGAATCCTTTCAGAAACACCATATATTATGGAGAAATCTGGGCTTCCCTCTTGGCATTTTTAACTCCATTAATAAAGGTATTTATTAGTGGACTTAAAGGAAACTTGGTGACTATTCTGTTAGAGTTTTAAAGAAACAGGACACACAAGCTACAGTCTTCACAGCTTCTTTAGGGCAAAAGATGGAGAACAGGAAGAGAAAATGCCATAGTGTTTGTGTTAAATCATCTTGGAAGTCAGCCAAATAGTGAACAAGCAGTCGTATGATAGGCAGCATTACAAAAAGAATAAAATTATTCAAAAGCCCAGTGAAAGCATAACTAGGCTCTGACCAACCAAAAAGAAGAAAAAGAAATATTATGAGAAAAGTAGACTGATCCAGTAGAATATTATGGCCACCCTTGAGTGACTGAACAAAGTCAGGGAAATCCTTGAAGAAAAAAGTAAATTATCTAATTAAAGGCATGATTATTCTTAAATATTTATGACGTCCATTAAGGTATACCTATATTCCTTTGGGCTGATTTCTTGACTAGAAGATTAAAAATAATTCCTGTACAGTAGCCATGATAACCTGTGATTGTGAATTTAAGACAGGCAGAGACTACTTCTACATCGCAGACCCTGTCATTCCAGGTATCACATAGATTGCTGTACAGACATTTTTTTCTGTGTCCCAAATGCAAGCACTGTCATCAAAAGATGGACATAAGAAAACTTGTAATTTTTTTTATGCCAAGAACCTGGTTACTATTATAGGGCACATGTGCAAAGAGTGTCTTTAACACACAGTCACTGCCACCACAAACATGGGAGGGATACACAAATACACAAAGTGTCAGGTCATCTTCCCACACTGCAGGACATATTCTAGCAATAGCTTTAGATGTACCATGGTATATTGATGTGGGATTCTCCTCTGTATGCTGTGAATACCATTGTTTAATAAAGAAACTGGCTTGGCCAGATAGGGTAGAACAGAGATAGGTTGGGAAAACTAAACTGAATGCTGGGAGAAAGAAAAGAGGTGTCAGTGGGAAGCCATGGAGCCACTGCCAGAGACAGACTTTCCAGAACCTTGCCAGTAGGCCATGAGCCTCATGGTAAAATATAAAATAGTGGAGATGGGTTAATTCTAGATATAAGAGCTAGATAACAATATACTTAAGCAATTGGCCAAACAGTGATTTAATTAAAACAGTTTCTGTGTGGTTATTTTGGGAGTTTGGGTAGCTGGGAAATGAACAAGTCACCTTCCTTACAAGGGTATATGACATGGTGAAGGTGCTATTCATTGCAAGCCATATTCTCATTTATACAATTTTAACATTTCCTTTAAAAAATGTATTTCTCATCAGGAAAACTCTGGGTCCTTACAAGGTAAACATCACCCTATATTATTCTGTCACAATTGTACAAGTAGTTATGAGCTAAAATGTACTAAAATGAACTGTAAGTTTATGGGGTCCTCAGGGGAATGTGAAAATATCTGAGAAATCTGGCAGGAAAATCTGCATAACTTATAGTCCTGCTCCTTTAAAACAAAGGATAGAGATATTAAAAATATTTTTTGGCCTAGGACAAACACAAAATGTTATCATGACTATGTTAGTTTTTTGGCTTATTTTATTGTTGCTTGTTTTTGTCAACATGACACATGCCAAGGTCATCTGATAACAAAAACACAAGATGCCTTTATCATATTGGTATGCAATACATCCTTGAAGATATACATGAGCAATGCCAACCCTGGGAAGATGTTCATGAGTTATATAAGAAAGTGAACTCTCCTAGGTGGTTTTATTGTCAACTTGACACAAGGAAAAGTCATCTGGAAAGAGGGAGCCTCAATTGAGGAAATAACTCCATCTGTGGGAAAGCCTGCTGGACATTTTCTTAACAATTGATGTGTGAGGACCCATCCCACTTTAGGAAAGCTACATTGCATTTCTTGATTGATGACTGATGTGGAAGTGCACATACCAATGTGGGAAATTTTGTGGTGAATTTTTCTGATTGATAATTGATGTGGGAGGGTGAAGCTCACTGTGATGGTACCACCCCTGACCTGGTGGTTCTGGGTTCTATAGTAAAGCAAGCTTAGCAAGCCATGGAAAACAAACAAGTAAGCTGCAGCATTTTCTATTGTTACAGGAGTGGGGTCCCTAGTTTTGGCTGTCCGACTAGCTTACACCTGACATAATCACACAAAACTGTATTAATTAAAACACCGCTTGGCCATTACCTCTAGCCTCCTATTGGCTAACTCTCACATCTTGATTTAACTTATTTCTATTAATCTATGTTTACCATGAGGTCATGGCTTACCAGGAAAAGTTTAGCATGTCTGACTTGGCGACTTCATGGCAGCTCTCTCTCTGATTCTGCTTCCTTCTTCCGAGAATACAGTTCTGCCTTCTCCACCTACCCAAGTTCTGCTCTATCAAGCCAAGCAGTTTCTTTATCGATTAACCAATGAAAGCAGCACAAAAACAGAAGAACCTCCTACACCACTCCATAGCCTCTGCTTCAGGCCTTTCCTTTAGTTTCTGCCCTGACTTCCTTTAGTGATAGATTGTAAGCTGTAAGATTGAATAACACTTTCATTTCCAAGGTGTTTTTGGGCAAGGTCTTTATCACAGTAACAGACAAGCAAACTAGAACACAATCTCAGTTAAATGTCCTGGTACCTCTGAGTTACTCATGAGTGAGAATACAAGCATTGCTTTCTTAAAGTAATTAGGTATTCCATATGTCCACATTGATAGGTAGATGAATATATACACAGATTCATGCCCCTATCTCACTTCAGTCTCCTGCCAGCTGTTTTTCTGGAATAGCTCACAGACCCCTTTACACTTGAGTTTCATGATTTGACTTTTAGGAGACACATTCTTCTATTCAGTGGACTTTTTGTAAATAATGATAGCACTCTTCAGAACATGTTCTTTTTCTATGACATTTAATTTGCATACACTTCAGTTTTCAAGCTCCAATGCCTGGATATATATTTATACCTGTATTTATACCTACCTACTCTCTACCTTTCCATCTGTTCATTTATGCATGTATCATTTCTTCCATCCATAGATTCATGAACCTATGTACATACCCATTCATCTTTGTATCTATCATCTTTGTCTACCTCTCTAGTATCTACTTATATTTTCATTAATCATTGTATATATTCATCTATCCATCTATCCATGCATCTATTTTCTTATATATATATGAATCTATTCATGTATTCGTTGAGCTATCATTCTATCAAGTCATATATGTATGCCTCTACTATGTATTTGTAAGTATATGTATGCATATATGTGTATATATGCATATCATACTCACATATTTGTGAATGTATGCATATATTTATGTATCTATATGTTCCTATCATGTGTGCATGAATGTATATATGTATTTATAGACATATCCACTGATGAATCTATCATCTATGTATCTATCTATGTATCTATCTATCTATCTATATTATATATGTATATATATAGATTATATATAATCTATATAACTTAGTACATATTTATCTATCAATCCTTAGATTTATTAACCCCTCTTAACATCCATCATCAATATCTATCCATCTACCATGCATCTAACCGCTATGTATCTACACAACTATCTACTTCTCCATTCATCCATAGATTCATGTATTTACATATAAGTCCATCTAATATCTATTGGCTGTCTCTCTATCTACCTATGCTTCATGATTCTATGGATATATTCATCTACCTAGCCATCCATGCATCTATCATCTAATATCTATTACCATGTTTCTATCTATATAACACTTCAACAATCTACAGGCTTGTTGATTTATGTATATATCCAATATCTATCTATCTATCTATCTATCTATCTATCTATCTATCTATCTATCTACTGGTATGCATATTATCTATCATCTTTTCATCTTCCATATAAGACATTTTATTTTATGTGCCATGCAATTGTTCTAAAATTGAGCAACATCCCATCCCAACAGAAACATGGTTTCTTTGCTTGCTTTTTCTCTTTTTTCTTTGTATGTATTCTTCTCTAACATAATAAATTCCTACCAGTTTTTAGATCTTTATCTGATTTTTAATTGGATTATTTGCTATTTTGATGTCGAGTTACTTGAGTTTTTTTTATATATTTTGGAGATCAACCCTCTGTCAGGTGTGGGGTTGGTGCTCTGTAAGATGCTGTTTTATATTATTGGCATTGTCCTTTGACTTACAGAAGCTTTACAGATTCAGGAGGTATCATTTATTAATTGTTGCTCTCAGTGTCTGTGCTACTGGTGTATTTAGGAAGTGGTCTCCTGTGCCAGTGCATTTTAGTTACTTCTCATTTCCTCTTGTATCAGGTTCAGTATAACGGGATGTTATATGTTGAGGTCTTTGATTCATTTGGACTTGACTTTTGTATGTCAATGGGTATAGAAATGGGTCCCTTTGGATTCTTCTACAAGTCTACACCCAATTACGCCAGTGTCATTTGTTAATTTGCATTCTTCTGCATGCTCACATGCAGTTATGTCGGCATCATTTGTTAAAGAGGCTTTCTTTTTTCCATTGTACAATTTTGGATTCTTTGTCAAAAATCAGGTGTCCGTAAGTGTATGGAATAATGACAGGGGCTTTGATTTGATTCCATTGGTACATTTGGCAGTTTCTATGCCAATACCAAGATGTTTTTATTACTGTAAGTCTATAATAGAGCTTAAAGTCAGTGAATGTGATGCCTCTGGAAGTAACTTTATTGTAGAGGATTGTTGTGGCTATCCTGTGATTTTTGTTTTCCCATATGAATTTGAGTATTGCTCTTTTGAGGTCTATGAAGAATTGTCGTGTGATTTTGATGAGGAATACATTGAATCTATAGATTGCTTTTGGTTAAGAATAACATTTTTATTATGTTGATCCTACCTTTCCAAGATCATAAAAGAGCTTTCCATTTCGTATATCTTCTTCAATTTTGTTCTTCAAAGGCTTAATGTTCTTGTCATTCATGTCTCCCATTTGTTTGGTTAGTACCCCCAAAATCGTATCACATCATCATTCTAAATACATGTCCCCTCTACAACAACCATAGAATCTAAGTGTTGCTCTTCTTATATTCTTGGACTCAGGGTCCTCCACTAGAGTATAGACATTTTGACAAGGACCAGTCACGTAAGAAAAGTACACTCTCCCAAGTCCAGGACCATATAGCTGACAAAGTATTTTGGTTGCAGGTGATAATTTTATTAATAATCTAGTAAATTATTAATAATAATATGATTATTGTTTTTTCCCTTATATTTTTAGCAATTTTCCGCTTATGACCTTTATAAATTACACTGGCTATTTTATATTGGACCATAAAATAGATTTCTGATTGAGAAAGATGTCTCAACATTTTAAATGATACAATAGGCGTTAGTTCTTTAGGATTACAAGACTTGGAATATTTTCACTGCTCAGAATCCACCACCTAGGACAAGTAGTCATAGAAACATTAGAATGTTTAGAGTTACTTACTGTACTAAGCAACCACTGTCATTTGTCCATTCTGGAAAATAATTTGGAGAGTCTTAAGATTTCTTGGGTGTTTGTGTAGTCTAAACAGCTCATGGTCTTCAGGAAGAACTTCAACACCATTGGATGTTCACCAAACCTGCTCATCTCAATCCATATTGTACTTGATATACAGTCATCTTTATCTTTTTAATGCTACCTGCCAGGCTCTGTGTTCTGTATCTTTAGGTAAGTCATTCTGAAGGTCCTTTGAAAAAGGAATAAATCCCAGTATTGTATCATGTGATGTGAACCATCACATCCTCCTTTATACGTAAAAAGTCATATTATTGAACATGCAGCAGGAAATAAATTGCTTAAATTATGACCCAATAACCTAAATGATGGTGCTGTCAACCCACGGGGTATCCTTCACTTTCTTCTATAAATAGTATTCATCTTAGAACTTTATAACCTATATTATTTAAAAAAAACATGTTTACCAGTATTTTTCATGCATTGTATTTTATCCTGTTTTGGTCCCCCTCAATTCCTCCCAGAGCTTCTCTACCTTCCTACCTCTTGGTGATGTACACTTTTACTATGGAAATACATGTAACAGAAAACTGGCTGTCTTGATTTTGAAGTATGCAGTTCACTGACATAAGGTGGTTTGTTTATAGACATTTCTGGAACTTTTTTATCTTTTTCATTTTGATTTATCCTCACCCACTGCCCAGTCCCTGGTAATCCCCACTGTACTTTCCACATCTGTGGATTTCACTGTATGGGGTGTCTCATAAGTGGTAAATGATGCCATATTTGTTCCTTTGTGATTTTCTCTATCCACTTACCTTTGTGTTCTCAAAGATCTCACATATTAAATAATGTCAAAATTTCCTCCTTCAGATTTGTATATGTCTTCAGCCATCAAGGAACATACACATGGATAACACCTTTACTTACTGAGAAGAGTGCCATGAATGTTGTTGAATGAACATGTATTCAAAATGATTCTTGAATTCTTTTGGTAATAGGCTCTGAAACTGAAATGATAGCTCTTATGGCAATTCTCTGTTTTAGCCTATGAGGGATGACTATCTCACATCTTCACTTGCAGTTCTGTGTTTTTGTTCTTATAAAAAAAGTATTGTGCATAAAATGTTTTATTCAAGCTGAAATAAAAAGTAAAAAGAGATACGTATATTATATTTTTCACAAATTTCTGTCATTCATCACTTTCCATTTTAAAGGACATAGGGATGACCACTGTTGACCACTGCTGCATTTATCATACAATTCATGTATTTGTTGGCAAATTTTCTGTGTGAATAAAATTCACTTTTAGCAGAGCCAGGGAGCACTGCCTCTGACTGTGAACTATCAGGAAACTGGATTATCCATTATATCTCTATAACTTACTAAAATCAAGGAAACTGCTTCACTATTTTCCACTTTGCTCCTAACCTACAAAATTCTGAGATCATACCTATGTGCTTATTATTTCACTTTTATGAGGCTTGAAAGATTTTTATTGAAAAATGTTTTTGCATACAATACATCCTGTTTATGGATTCCTCTCCCACAACTCCTCTCAGATCCTCCTTGATACCCCATTTCCCCAAATGCGCACCCATTCTCTGTCACACTAGAATACAAATGGATATTCCAAGATGATTAAAGAAAACAGAATAGTGTGAAATAAATAAAATACCAAGAGAAAGAGCCAAAGAAGAAGCATAAGAAACACATACAGATGCAGAGGCACACAAGTGTCAATGTAGTAATCTTATAAAAGTAGAAAACTGAAAAGCAAAAAGACCTATACAAGTTAATTATTTTAAAAAAGTAAGAAAGAAAGAAAGAAAGAAAGAAAGAAAGAAAGAAAGAAAGAAAAAGGAACCCACTCAAATCATTAGGAGACAAGGAACCTCCAAAGAAGCCACTGAGTTCACTCTGTGTTGCCATCTACAGATGTGCATGGGGCCTGTTCTAAAGAGTAATTGGTATACCCGGGAGACTCCTTTGGAGAAAACAAACTTTTCCTATGGATTGGAGTGTCTGAGTTAGGCATGGAAGCTTGAAGGACTGAAGGTTTTGTTATTAGATATATGCTTATAAACTCTTATGCAAATCCAGATAACTGGACTGTGAGGAGGGGTCTATGTTCCAGGGATGGATGAGGATTTGTTATGTGGGTCACACTCTGCATCACAGTACTTTTCTCTTTTTCTTTTGTCTTTTTTTTCTTGCAGGTGCTTCACTTTATTCCATAATTCCCTGCCCAGTTCAACATTTCTTGTTACTACTAAGAAAATAAGCCCATCTGGATCCATCTTCAAAATGTATAAATTCACCTATAACGTGCAGAGGTAAGTGCTAAGGAGAAACCTACAGAGTGACCTTCAAATTTGTTCTGAAGGATAAACATGTATCCACCCCACAGATATCAGATGTGAAAACAACTAAGTCTTCAACAATCTAAATCTTTATCCACTTCTCTGTCAGCGCTCTGCTATAGACAGTGCATTAACCAAGCTGGCTATCAATTCCAAATCCATCTTGTTGGTGTAACTTTTCAAGTAGGACCTCTGTGCCTTCAGTCAGTTAGAACACAGTGGGTGTGTAAAAGAAAGTATTTCTAGGCAAGTTTGTAGGCTCCCTGAAGGCTTCTTCATGTGCAGTCATTTCTACTGATGAAAAGAATTCCATGTTTTACCTTTCTGCAAAACAACCCAGCTGAAATGATTGGGGCATAATTTTCCATTGATCATTTTCAATTACACATAGGATTTAAACTAATAAGACATCCTGATAACATTGTTCACAGGATCAATTAAAAGTGCAATTTTGCTTTACAGAAAATAGTTGCTCATGAAAAATTTGTCAACATATTTTGCATATATTAATGAAGCAAATTTGGTTATTCAAAGGCAGAAATTGGAGCGAGTGATAAGGATACAAAGACTGCCATGATTTCTGTTTTATGTACTGTGTGTGTGTGTGTATAGGTGTGTTACTGATAGAAATCAGTATCCAATACATACTAGGCAATGAATATACCACCTAAATATATTCCCCAAGTTCGTTTCTTTAAATACATCATCAATGGCAAAGCCATTATCATTTTAATTGTGCAAGTCTCTATTGCTTTCTTTAGCAAAAATCTTATAAATTGTAAAAAATATGCAAATAAGAACATCACTGCCTACTGAAGCCAACTGGATAGATAACTGGTCTCCCTGAAGTTACAGTTTTGTGTTCATATTTCACACTTAAAGGTGAACATATCTCTTTGTATGTATAAATATGTCACTTATATTTCATTGATACAAATGAGTTCACTAGCTCATTTGTGAGAATTTTGGAGTTTCAGTTTTCAGCATCAACATAGCAGCTCAAAACCAGTTGTAACTCCAGTGCCAGTTTCTGACACTCTGTTCTGGACTCTTCAGGCACCAGGCAAACAAGTGGTACATACATGTATATGCAAGCAAAACACCTCAAAGCATAAAATAATAGTCTATTTGGTTTTGTTACATTATAGATATATATGTAGGGTGTGAGCATGTAGGTGCCATGCCCTTTGAGGCCAGAAGAGGGCATCATATCCCCTGGAGGTGGTTGTGAATAGCTCAGGGAAAGTACTGCGAAAAAATTCTGGTCATTCTGCAAGAATAGCAAGTGCTCTTACTCACAGAGTGGTCACCAACCTTTTTTCTTTCTTTTTAAAGATTTATTTATTAATTAAGTATACAGCATTCTACTTGCATGTGTCCCTGCAGGCCAGTAGAGGGCACCAGATCTCATTACAGATGGTTGTGAGCCATCATGTGGTTGCTGGGAATTGAACTCAGAACCTCGGGAAGAAGAGTCAATGCTCTTAACGTCTGAGCCATATCTCCAGCCCACCTTTTTTCTTTTATTATTATCTTCAGAATGTGCAAAAGTAATATATAGAAAAAGTTTTACAATGCAACTTTTAGACAGGAGAAACAAAATGGCTTGTTAGGACTCTAACAGTGATTCATTCTGTGTCTTCCATCTTCCTTCATGTTCCTGGTTGATTCCACACCTCTCTGACACCATCTACAGCTCTGCTGAAGTGAAGGAGTGGATCTTCAGACTGACAAGCCTCCTTTGCAGTTTTTTGGTCTGGGGTTTTGGGATAAACCTAGCTACCAGTAGATACTGGCGCCTTTGGGAATTCAACAGCAAGGCTCTACACCTGATGTACATTGGATTGTGGGAAGCTTACTATTATCAAGAAGTCAACAAATCAGGTTTAATAACCAGGGTGCCAGTGCACAGTGCTATGAACTCCAACTGGACCATTTCAATAGAAATTGAGTATGCACGGGGCCTGATGTTATTGTCTAATTTTATGCAGCCCATAGTCCTTATTTTTACCTCAGTGGCCATTATGGTCTGCTGGATCAGAGCCCCATACCCTGATTTCATGATCCTGTGCTACAACACATCAGTCTTATTTCTGATTTTCAATATCATTTGCACAGTTCTGGCTGTGAGTTGGAACCACTTGGTGGACATTTATGGTCAAAGCACCCTTGACTTCCCACCAGCATTTCCAGTTGGGAAAGATGATCTGATAAGGAAGCAGAGAACCCATGTGTTCCCACTGGGGATGCTGACGGCTGTGCTTTCAGTCATCAGCATCATTGCGTTGTTTCATGAGATGTGGTCAATTAAGCCAAAGACCAGAGTTAAGTCAAGAGTTTCCTCAATAGATCATTGTCTGAGGAACTAATCTAAGGGCTCCTGTGTCAGCAAACATCTGCCAGGAGACTTCTTCAAGATACTTTCTGTATGCACATAAACCTGTTCTGGTCATCTACTCATTTAAAATAAAAATGTTAACTGTATTACCCATGTTTGTCACCTGCTTACGGCCTGGCCTCTCTACTCTACAAATGCACTACCATCTCTTAAGGTCTTCATTTTTGGAAATACAGGCCAGGATTGTACATAGAGATACTTAAAGCAAAGGCAGGATACAAAGGCAGGGAAGAGTCCAAGTTGCATAGATGGGCATGACCAACTCCAGTCTTCAAGAAGGTTCATAAATAAGTTCATGCCTACAAAAGGGAAAACAACCATATCTCCGCTGTGGAGACCTTAGCTTTAATACCGCTTTGGAGGTTGGAGCAAAACTTCTGAACTTTGGCACCAATGACTGTGTTGGGATTGGGAAGATAAAGAGTCCACAATGTGCAATGGAGCTAAACAAGGAGCATCCATGGGCACTGCCCACTAGGGGTCACTAGCACATTTCTGTTTCCCTTTTCTGAAGAACCCAACCGTGGGCATTCATTGCCACATACATAACCTTTCACAAATATTGTATCTCCCTTTTTAAGAAGAATTTAGCTAGACCCGCACTTTCCACCTATGGATGGAAGCTGTGCTATGGTAAGTGGATTCTGACAGAAATTGGTAAGAAAATTCTGACAGACAAATAGAACCACACAGGGTCCTCTTGTTCCAAATTCTAAACAAGTATGCTTCGGCAAAAATAAAGTCCTCAAAATATAAACTGGAGAGATGGGTGGGAAATTTGCAAACGTTATTCCAAGTCATTTATTTATCAGAAGTTCCACTTCAGTCATTGTTGTTCTCAGACATCAGCTAGAAGGCAATCCAGCGCCCAGGGGAAGCAATCACTCCAACTTTTACATGAAATGCTAAATTTAGAGTCTGAAATTTTCAGTGCAATTTTTTTTCAGAAGTTTTTACTCCATTAAGGCATAGATCAGAGGTTCTCAGCCTTGCTAATGTGTTGACCCTTTAATAGAGTTCCTCATGTTGTGGTAGCCCCCAAGCATAAAATTATTTCATTAGTACTTCTTAACTGTAATTTTGCTACTGCCATGAATCATAATGGAAATACTTGATATACAGCCCCTGTGAAATGGCATTCAACCCCCCAAACAGCACAACCCACAGGTTGAGAACCACTAGCATAAAGGAAGAAGATGGGAAAGATAGTGTTAAAGAGCCTAAGGAGAAATATGAGATAGAATTCATCCCAGAACTTCATGGAGTGACACAGTATCAGAAATAAGGAATGGCAGAGGAGTGCCATTCTTTCAAGTTGTTGAAATGCACACCACCATTGCAAGACCTTTAATGTGAAATTTCCAAATGAAGCATTGCTAAGATGTTAGACTCAGTAAGATTTAGCAAGACACAATGATGGCAGAAGTCAAGGAAGGGAGATGTGAATTGTTCTCATTACAAAGAGGAAGACGTGAAGTGATATCATGACTCCAAATCTTTTTTCAGAATTCTGACATGGACACATGATTTTTAATCGATGAAAAATTGGGGGACATGCCAAGAATTATCAATAGATATAGAGATCTGTTCAAGGTATAGAACATTCCCTATTTTGTGGTGAATGAGGTCCATTTGACCTGAAGAAAATGGGGGTGGAAAACAGGGAATGGGTAGAGGGGTTTGAGTGAGAGGAGGAAAGAGAAACTACATTCAAGATGCAAAATATGAGAGAATAACAAAAACGATGCAACAATTTCTAGGTTGAGAATATTCTCAGATGAGCTGAGTGACCCAAAAGTCATACGAAGAGCTCCAAGTAAGCAGTGTTTGTAAGCTGTGACTCATTTTTGTTTGGGGGGGGGCGCTTTTTGTTTAATGTGTATTTGTCTGGGTATGTGAGTTGTGACTGAGAGATTTTTGAAGTGTACTGGGAGATCAGAAGATGACCAATGAGAGCTGGTTTGGTTTTACCACCATGAGGGTTTCGGGGTAGAACTCAGGTCATGAAAGTTGGCTGGAAGTGTCTGTAAAATAGAACCTGACCTGGGATGGGTTCTTTGATGATGCAACTTCCCTTGAGCCATTCTATAAGTAATCTGTTGCCAATATTGCTACAAGTAATTACATCAGTTAGACTTACAGGATGTTCTGTGTCAGGAATTTTCCAATCTGACATGTTCACTTTTTATATTTATCTTTTTGACTGGTATGCCTACTTCTTCTACCTTATCTTCAATGCCTAAGATTCTCTCTTCTATTTCCTGTATTTTGCTGGTGATACTTGAATTTGTAGTTCCTGTTTGCTAACCTTGATTTCTCGTTTTCAGAATTCCAATTTGTGCTTTCTTTATTCCTTATATCTCTGTATTCCTTTGACTGTTTTTCCTTGGCTTTTTTGAAAGTATTTATTCATTTTCCACAATAGATGTTTGCCTTTTTTTCAGTTTCTAAAAGGGATTTAATAATTTCCTCTTTAGGAATCTCTAGCATCTTCATTAGGTTAGATTTAAGGTCTTGTTTTGTGTGTGCTTCAGCTATGTAGGGATTTTCAGGTCTTGCTGTATTAGGAGAGCTGGGCTTTGGTAGTGACATATTGCTTTGCCTACCTTTTATTGTGTTCTTATCTGGCATCTAGGCCTCTGCTTTTGGGGTGACTATAGGCCTACTTAACAATTTCTGGTTCTGTCAGTTTTTGGATGGATAATTTGTTACATGGAGTTCTGAGAGCCAGCATAGCCTCTGGTCGAGCAGAGAGTCTTTGTCTAAGTCAGGGGTTGGGACACAGTGACCAGGAGGGAAGGAGGCCTTGGTAGGGCAGGCACCATGAGAGTGAGAGGCATCTGTTGGCAGCTGGACTATGTAAACTTCTAGTGAGGATCGTTGCCTCTGGCTAAACAGGGAGTGTCTGCCCAAATTGGGATCTGGGACATGGCAACAAGAAGGAGAGGCAGTTGCCAGGTGATGATGGTGCACACCATTAATCCCAGCAGTTGGGAGGCAGAGGCATGTGGATCTCTATGAGTTCGAGGCCAGCCTGGTCTACAGAGCGAATTCCAGGACAAGCTCCAAAGCTACACAGAGAAACCTTGTGATGGGGGAGGAGAGGTGGGACTGTGTACTGTAGGCAAGAATCTAGAGAGTAGGGGAGATCTATGAGCCGTAGACCTACCTGAAGTTCTAGTGGCCACAGTGGCCCATGGTCAAGCAGGGGGTCTCCACCTGACCTGGAGGTCAAGACATGGAGATGAAGAAGGGTGTGGTTTGGGCTAGGTTAGGCAGGTACCTCAAGATTTGGGGGAGGGGTCATCAGGTCGGTGGCCTACTTGGAATTTTGGCATCTGGAGTGGTCTCGGATCAAAAAGGTGGCCTCCATCCTATTTGGAGGCTGGGAAATAGTGACGCAATTTCCATCTTTAAATTATCCCTATCCAAATACTCTTCTCCCCACCTGCCTTTGTACACCTACTGCCTTTGTACATTCCTGATTACTGTGCATATCCCATGTCATAAATTCACATTGGAATATTTGTGGCTTGAATCTGCAGGTAAGACAGAAACTGTGGCGTTTGTTTCTATGCATGTAGGATACCTCACTCTCTATGGCCTTTTCTAGTTCCAGGCATTTGCCTGGTTTCATTTTTTATAGCAGCTAAACAACATTCCACTGTGTGTCTGAAGCACATTTTAATTATCCATTAGTCAGTTTAAAGACATTTAGGTTGCTTTCAGTTTCTGGTTCTTGTGAATAGAGAAGAAATCTTTCCTGAGGTTATATGTGTGGCGGAGGATATGGAGTTCTTTGAGCACAGGACAAGGAGTAGTATGACTTAGAGGTATGCTAGATTTGGTTTTACTTTTTGGAGGGTTAGTTATTCTGATTTCCAGAGTGAATGTACCAATATATGGTTCCATCAAGACTAAAGGATAGACAATGTTGCTCTACAATCTAGTCAGCGTTTGCTGTCAGATTTATTTTTTGTTTGGTTGTTTGACTTTTGTTTTATTTGTTTGTTTGTGATTTTGTTGTTGTTTTTGTTTATCATAGCCCTTCAGATTTTGGTAAGATGAAATGTCAAAATGGTTTTAACTGTCCTTTCCTTGATTTCTAAGGATGGTGAACACTTTTTGAGGTATTTCTGTGCTATCTGTCTCTTGAAAACAATTTTGTTTAGAATTTTACCCAAGCTCTTAACTGAGACATTTGTTTCCTTGACTGTTTTGGGGTCTCTAAGCCCATTATGGGTATGAATCCTTGGTCAAATACAAAGCTAGCCAGGGTTCCCTCCTATTCTATAGATCCTTCTTTCTTCACTCCATTGATTGTATCAGTAGCGGTTCAAAAGCTTTATAGTTTTTTTAGGTCCCATTTGTCAACTCTTTCTCATAAAGAGTTTGTGCTGGTAGAACAGTCCAGGAAGCTGCGCTTTAAAACGGCACAGCTTTTTTTTTTTTTTAAACTACAGCTGAATCAGGAAAATCTTTCTTAAAGGAGTTGCAGCACAATGCCAAAAAGCAGAAAGCTGTGTTAAACTCTGTATTTTTGTGTCTAGATTCCTTTCAAACTCTCTCACATTTTAAGTGGATTTAGCTGGCCACATGGGCACCAATTGAACAGAAAGGCTGCTTGTTTGTCCCAGCTGCCCAGAACCGAAATAACCACACAGAAATCATGTTAAATCACTGTATGGCCCATTAGCTCTACCTTCTTATTGGCTAACTGTTACATTAATTTAACCCATTTCTATTAATCTGTGTATCACCACGTAGCAGTAGCTTACCAGTGAAAATTCCCAGCCTCTGTCTCCAGAAGATTCATGGCATCTCTCTGACTATGCCTTCTTCTTCCCAGAATTTAGTTCCATCTTTCCACCTACCTAAGTTCTGCCCTATCAACAGGCCAAGACAGCTTATTAACCAATGAAAGCAACACATAGACAGAAGGACCTCACACACCAAAGCTACAAAAGAGAAATCACTTCACAAGAATAGTACAAATAAAAAAAAAGTTGATGTCATATGTATTCTAGCAATAAATATTTCATGGAATTAAAAGACCAAATAAGCCAAGTGCAAAAATGTAGAAACGTCATGGTCTATGCTTTGTGTCGAGGTACAATCCTTTAATCCCAATACTTGGGAGGCAGACACATGGGTGAGTTCCAGTTTAGCCAATCTACATAGAAAGTTCAAGGATAGCCAGCATACATAAATAGAACAGTCAGAAAATAATAATGTTTATATATGTATAATGTATTATTACACAAATAAAGACTATATTCAAATTAAAAGTTATGATTTATGTTTCTTAGAGCAAGGACTTTTCCTGCCAAGTTTCAGCTTGACTTATTATATATAAAAATTAAGGTTTGGGCTGGAGAGATGGCTCAGAGGTAAAAAGCACTGGCTGCTCTTCCAGAGGTCCTGAGTTCAATTCCCAGCAACCACATGGTGGCTCACAACCATCTGTAGTGAGATCTGGTGCCCTTTTCTGTACTGTAGGATATATGTAGGAAAAACCCTGTATACATAATAAATAAAAATCTTAAAAAAAATTAAGGGTTGTCTTGTCCTCAGCTATAGGGTCTTGTCATCCAGTTCTAGGGGAAACTAAGAAGCAAAGCAGGACCCTATAGTACTTGTTCTGCCTTAGTGATTTACCTATCCAAACCATATGGAATAGCCTATATTTCACATTGCATCATTTTTGTTTTATAAGTATGCCTTAGTAGTTAAGCCATTATCTAACACAAAACAAATGTCCTAAAAGATATTTTCTTTAAACTATGACCCATTCATATTAATATTAATAATGTTTTGGGTTTATAATTAAATTACATAATTTCTACTATCCTTTCCCACCATCAAACCAACCCATAAGTCCATTTTTTTCTCTTTAAAAGCTATAGTGCCTGTTTTCATTGTTACATGCACACACATATGCATTCATATACATATGCATATACACATATACATCCTGTTCAGACTGAATACTGTTACACATATGTATGTTCTCAGGGCTTGTCATTTGTCATAGGATAACCATCTGATCTTCTCTTCCTTAGAGAAGAGAAACAATCCTATACAATAAAAGTACTTCCAGAGGCATTACCATCCCTTACTTCAAACTTTATTACAGAGCTACAGTAATGAAAACAGCTTGGTATTGGCACAAAAGCAGAGATGTTGACTGATGGAATCGAATCTAAGACCCGGATATTAATCCACAAACCTATGAACACCTGATTTACGACAAAGGAGCTAAAATTATACAATGGAAGAAAGCAACTTTAACAAATGGTGCTGGCATAACTGGATGTCAATGTGTATAAGAATGAAAATAGATCCATATCTATCACCATGCACAAAACTCAAATCCAAATGGATTAAAGATCAATATTAATCTGACCACACTGAACCTGATAGAAGAGAAAGTGGGAAGTAGTCTGCATCACATTGACACAGGAGACCACTTCCTACATAGAACCCCAGTAGCACAGACAATTAGAACAATGAATAAATGGGACCTCCGTAAACTCTGAAGCTTCTGTAATGCAAAGGACACTTTCATTAAGACCAAAAGGCAACCTACTGAATGGGAGAAGAACTTTACCAATCTTACATCAAACAAAGGTCTAATCTCCAAAATATATAAAGAACTCAAGAAACTCTAATTAAAAATTTAATGTCTAATTAGACATTAAAACTTTAATTAACCCAATTAAGAGTACTGAACTGAACAGAGAATTCTTAATAGAAATAGTTCAAATGGCCAAAAGACACTTAAGCTCATGTTCAACCTCCTTAGTGATCAGGGAAATGCAAATGAAAACAACTTTGAGATACCATCTTACACTTGACTGCTCTTAGGACTGGAGAGGGAGGTGGAAGGGGAGTGCGGGAGTGGGAGGCAAATGGGAGGAGGGGAGGAGGTGAAAATTTTTTAATAAAACAAAAGAAGACTATCCTGTTCTCAGTATTCCTCAATTGCCTGTAGTTACTTGAGTAAAATTGAGGCCTTGTGGTCATTCTTCCCCCATATTATCATGTCCATCACTGCCATATATCTGGTAACAATCCTGGCACTTGCGCTGTAGACTAGGTTGTCCTTGAACTCACAGAGATCCACCTTCCTCTGCATCCCGAGTGCCAGGATTAAAAGCATACACCAGCACTGCCTGGCCTGATCTGAATTTTAGGCAGACATGTGAGAATTTTGGGGAATGGCTTCTAACATTACTAGGAGACTCAATCTTATAGCTAACTCTCTGTTTCTCTGCCTCTTAAAGTCTTTGCACTCTCTCTTCATAATGATCCCTGAGCTATAGGTATAGAAGCTGTATTATAGATGTACCCATTGGAACTGTGCTCCACATCCCTATTTCAGTTGGTTGTAGTTTTCTGTAATGTTCTCTATCTGTTGCAAAGAGAATTTCCGTTTATGATAGATGAGGTCTAAATATTTTTTTAAATCTAAAGATTAGGACCTAGAGGTCTCAGAAGACAGATGACAGAGAACATATGATGTGTTTCTTTCTGGATCTGGGTTACCTAATTTGGTTTGGTATTTTCTAGTTTCATATTTTTATGTGTACTTTTCTTAATTTTATTTTTCTTTACATCTGAATAGTGTTCCATAGTGTAGGTATACCATATTTTCACTATTCATTAATTAGTTGTAGAACATTGAGATTGTTTTCATTTCCTCACTATTGTGAGTAAAGGAACAATGAACAAGGCCAAGTAAGTATCTGTAGAGTAGGATGCTGAATACTTTGGGTATACGCCAAGGAGTGAAAGAGCTGTGTCATATAGCGGATATAATTCTAGTTTTTGGAGAATTTTTACACTGATTTCCATAGTGGGTGTAATGGTTTACAATCCCATAAAAAATGAGTCTAAGCCACATTCTCTCTCTAGTGTTTGTTTTCTATTGTTGTATTGAACTTGAAACTTTGAAAGTGTTGATATGAAATCTCAAAATTGTTTGGATTTGTACTTTCCTAACTGCTAGTGACAAAGAATGCTTAAAATTTTTTTGAGATACATTTGTTATTTATCTCTCTATCCTTTAATGTATCTTATATAGTTCCAATGCCCATTTTATGAATGTGTCATGTGTCTTTTTGATACATTATTTTTGACTTCTTTATAAATTATGGATATTAATCCTATGACAGATGGATAGTTGGCAAACATTACCTCTATTCACTCACCTGATTGCTTCTTTAGCTCCACATAATATTTTAGTTTAATAAAGCTAAACTTGTCAATTTTTGTCTTAATTTACAGCTGGCATGTTAATCTACAATGGGCCTCTACTAGACTACGTCTGCCTACTGGGAGGCATGGATGAGGAGCTAGATGATGAGATTACCCTAATTAATTTGAGATGTGGTCATTGCTTTAGGTAGAGCCCTTTCTTTCACTTAGGTATGCAATCATGAGGCCACTATGGTCTAAGGCATAGTTCCAAAGCAATGGTCACACAGATAGGCCTGGATAAACTCATTGGATCACATAACAAAACCAAATGACCTGACTCTATTTAATAGTTTTGTTGAATTGAGGGGTTTGTGAAGCATAGGAGATATATATATATATATATATATATATATATATATATATATGGTCTAAAATAAGAGTTAGCAGAATTACTCATATATGTATGGAATTTTCAAAGATTAAACTTTTTAGTAAAAATATGTAATAATATATAGTTGACAAACCATCTCTTTAGAAAAAGAAGAAGAAAATAATTGTTATGTGTTGAATGAACTGTGCAACTTGAGACACTCTGTGCCTTTAGTTTCATGGACATGGGCTCCTAACTGCCACATAGATGCAATGCCTCTACCACATTCCAAAAGCTAGTCTTAACTTTTGTGACATTTCAGAGATATGTGTCTTTTCTCAAATCTATAATTCTAGAACCATAGTAGAAGAGAAATCAATTTTTAGACTCTTTCTTGTGCTTTGTTTCCTGTTATCAGTGAGTAAGAATGAGAGGAGAATCCACATTATAATCCAATTGCAGACTAATGATGTTTCTCTGTTTGCTGACTTTTTCAAACAGATCACTCACTTACTAGAGTTTCTCAAGAGCTGTGCCACTGTATTTCATGATTTGATACTAAGGAATAATCTGAATAAAACAAGGCACGAGTATGACTTCATATTTCCCAAACACCCATATAAGTATCAGTAGGTTTTAGATTGGTTTCTCTGTGTCCTGTAGTTACAGCGTGGGGCATCTTTGGCAATACGGGCTTACCACATAGTTGGTGGAAACGACATGTGTCTGTGCTACAGCTCTTTAGCCATTCGTCTACTGACAGACACTTTTCATGTTTCAGCTGTTAGAAATAGTGCGGCAGTGGCCAAAATGATACAGAGATCAAATAACACAACAGCAATACTAACAGTAACCAATTAAAAAGGGCAAAGGACCCGATATGTGTATCATGAAGTGGATTTTACAGAAGCACAAATAATCTTCCAAGGCTTACCCACCCAGCTGAGTGCAATGAGGACAAAGGAAAAACCAAGTCTGCAGCTTAACCTCCTGGCTGTGCGGCTGGGAGGGGGGAAGGGCATACATTTACACACATCAAGGTGGTAGAAACAGAGTCTCCTATTTCCCTGTGGGGACTAGTGAGCCCTGCAATCATTACTCCAGGCTGCCCTGTTGTTTCTTAGCCCATGTAAAGAACATCAATTAAGGGAACTCCAAAGCTCCTGCCGGGAGATGGTGGCGTACACCTTTAATCCCAGCACTCGGGAGGCAGAGGCAGGCGGATCTCTGTGAGTTTGAGACCAGCCTGGTCTACAGAGCTAATGCCAGGACAGGCTCCAAAGCCACAGAGAAACCCTGTCTCGAAAAAAAACAAAAAAAAAAAAAAGAATATTATTGCTTCTACATTTTTCCCAGTACCCAGCCATTTGACAGAAACATAGCCATATGTTTATTATGCTATCTAACTGGGGTTTTATTGTTTTGTATATTCAGAATGAATGATGTGACTTGTTTCATGACTGTTTCACTTCATTATTTTCTTTTTATATTTATTTATTTATTTATTATGTATGTATACAATATTCTGTCGGTATGCTTGAAGGCCAAAAGAGGGCGCTAGACCTCTTTACAGATGGTTGTGAGCTACCATGTGGTTGCTGGGAATTGAACTCAGGACCTTTGGAAGAGCAGTCAATGCTCTTAACCACTGAGCCATCTCTCCAGCCCCACTTCATTATTTTCTATAGGCATAAGTCTTTGCCATGTTTATTTTTATTAATGCTAATAGAGATTTCTTTACACATGTGCTGCTATAAATGATGTTTTTATATACCTTCTCCAAATGTATGGATTTTCTTTTAACCATTTCTTCAATATATCTTGAACTACCAAATATCTAAAGTTTAATACAGTTTACCTCCCCCCATCAGCCTCTCTCCTATGTAAGACAATACATACATTCAGTGAATGTTTCCCTTAAAGAATCTTTCATTGTTTCGATATCAAAGTTTTGAAGTTTCTTGTGACAAGTTATCATAAAATTTCTTCAGCTTTACCTCTTGAATATATAAATCTCTGATCTGCCTGTAACCTCTACCTTACTATGGAATTGATTTAGAAGTTTCTGATTATAGATCTTCACTTTCCCCCACATAAATACATTGTAAGGAGTGATATTCTGGGCTTATATGCTTATCAAATTCCTTCTGCACAGAGTATTCACCAGCAACATATTCCTTGCTTTTTCAATAAAACTATACTTTTATTATTTCTAAACTGATATATATATATATATATATATATATATATATATATATATATATATATATATATATATACACACTGGTCACCAGTACTTTATAAAGATATGATTTCTGATAAGAAACCAACTGCAGTTTAAACATCACTAAGATGAATTAACCATGATGATTCTGAAAAGTAAATAGATGAGTGACAAAATCCTTCCGAGTCCCCAACCTCAGGCAGCACCTTGGACTTTGAATTCCTGTATAACCCAAGGCAATTTGTATCATTCACTCAGGTTGAGTGCAAATCAGAATATATTTATTTTATTATTTACTTCTTCCATCTTACATATGGGAGGGGTATGCTCTGGATATTTACAGTGTCCTTTCTGGAGTAAAAGCATATGAAATCTCTACTTACTACTTTACCACTATATCTCAGCATCGCACATATCTAAAGATTGATTAGGTTGTCTTCTCCTCTCTATCTCCTCTGAAGATCCTAAGACAAAACATTAATCCAGTGGTGATTTTTCTAAAGAAATTTCCCAATGAATCCTGTCCAAATTCTTAGACCTTAAGATAATTAGTTCTTTAGCTTCTTGTATTAAAGATATAGATCTGTATTTCATCTTGACATGGCTGTATCATACAGTGAAAAATGACTTTGAATTACATGTTTATGACCAGTGACCTCATGCTCATCGAAATTCTATTGCTTAGACTATCCATTGAAAACATTCGATTTAAATAAAATAAAATGATGTATTTCATTATTCCCAAATTAATATCTACATTTTGTCTTATAAAAGATACATGAATACTTTTAAAAACATACTAAGGTATAGTCAGTACCAACTTGACACAACAAGAGTTTGAAAAATAAATACTTTTCTATTTTCAATTGATTGACAAATCACCACAGACTCCCCAACCTCAAAAAGTCCCTGTGGCTTTGGTTTCAATTCTAGGCTATTTGCCTAATTCATTTAGGCTGAGGTCAAATCAGGACAGTTTGTTTTTCAATGTGAAAAATAATGTCTGCTATTTGGAACACTTCAAATTTCACAGAAAGTGTTCAAAGATTTAAAATATAATTTTACACCCCAAAGTTGGAATTTAGATATACAGTGTTGAATGAGGGTAAAATGTACGTAGATCAGAAATCAAAAACACCAGATGATGTAATATGCAGTTCCCTTCCATTCATGCTCTCCACGGCCCTCGAGGTAAGAAATTATTTCTGATTGATGTATCAGACCTTTATATAATAAAGATGCGAACTGTGATTGATTTTCCAATGCACATATAAGTAGTTTTTTTTCTATTCTCATTCATCTTCTCTTGATCTTAGACAAATGGTAGAATATTGTACAAATTCCACACCACAATGTTTTGGTGAACAATGTGTATTGGAGAGTATCCCTTATTAGAACACAAAGAGCATCTCCATTTCTTCAGCAGCTGCATAAAATTTGGGAGCTTTGTTTTGATTTTGCTCTCACTTTGTTTGAGACATGGTCTCACTATGTAGCTCTGTATGACCTGGGACTCATTATGTAGACCAGGTTGTTTTGAACTCACAGAGATCCACCTGCTCCTGCCTCCAGATTGCTGGGATTAAAGGAGCATATCACATTGCCTGGAAGCTGCACATAAATGTAACATTGCACTATGAATGTTATCGTATTAATGGGACAAAATTATTTTATTATTTTTTTACAATAAACCAAAATAAATCTTGCATGCATGTCATGATGTGCCAGTCTTCACTGTCATCTGAGAGATAGTAATGCTGGGTCAGAAGATATAAATGCCTTTTTTCATTTATTAAACTGTTTTATCTTCAGAGTTGACAGGGCCTCAGCCATGTATCTCAGGGTTCTTTGTTTCAGAATTTCTGTGTCTTTTACTAACGTTTGGAATCAGTTTCCTGTTTTTTTACCAGCAGTCAAAGCATGTGTTAAAAACATAAAGATCATAAGAACTCTCAACTCACTTTTGTCAGATGCATATATAAAACAAGCCAGGGACAATGGCATCTGACAATATTTAAGCAAACTTTTTAAATATTTCCTTCTTCCCTCCTCTTACTCTTCTCTCTGGCATTATTGTGCCAGGAATTTCCCTGTGCCTTTGTTTGGGTATAAGCATATGATCAAACTCAAATAATAATTTCATTTTCTTAAAAGCTTTTGGGAACATTAGAAGAGTTCATTTATCTACTGATTCTCTTGTTTGTCTCTATAATCATAAAGCAGTAGTATTAGTGCAGTAAAGTCTTGAAAGTAAACTGTGCTGTATCTCTACATTTGTTTACTTTGAACAATAAAAATTTAATGTTTTTATTTCATTCATATTTTATATTTTTACATTATTTCATGCTAATCTTAAAAGTGAGGAACCATAAACACTCATTCTCATCTTGCTATCAGAATTCAACCAAACATAGTAACTAATTAATTTCAAGTTCACTGAGTAAATATATCCAGATTTCACACTAAAGACACATTGCATTCTCAGAGTCTTCTTTTATTCTGATTGCTGGCCTTATGCTAAGACTTGATTAGAACAAAAAGCCACAGACAGAATCTTCCAAGGCACATATAACTTTATAAGCATGAAGAAGCAAAACTACCGTTGCTAATTTCTATATGTCTTGGTGTTAGTTTTGTACATTTCCTACTTTATTCAACATGGTTACCTATATGTGGTTTTACTTCTGAGTTTAAATTTTTACAAAACATCTATTGGCAGACACTATACTCAAATGCCAGTGAGCTGTGGTAGTTTTGTGGAGACTCAATTAAAACTATGTATGAAAATATCTTTAAAAACTCTGAAAGCATACAGTGAACAATTATAATGATTCAACTTCAATTTCAATGAAGAAAATCTAAATGAGAATGACAATAACCAAAGTAAAATAATTTATTGTCATGAATGTAAAATGTTTTAACTTCAGTATTATGTTATATTAAAAAGCATATTCTGACTAAAATGGCAAATATTGAATTGTATTCTTTACATAACAAATACTGTTTTAATGCAAAATTTAAGATTTTATTCGAAGCAGAAATACATTATTTTCCTCCAAACATTCTTTCCTCATTCTCTCTCAGCTAGAACCCCTCCATGACCCTGCTTTCAAGTATATTGGTTCTTTTTCTTTGGTTATTATTATATGTATGAATGTTTGCATTTATGCAGGTATATACAAATATATACAATTAACAGCTACAGAGTCTGCTTTTGCTGTATGGATATTTATAGTTTAGGATTGATCACTGAAGATTTGTGGGATCCACTGGGTTGGGATAAGATTGTGGGGGGAGGCTACCACATGTGCTGCAGAGGTCGGATGAGACTGGAGGATTGGAGTTAGAAGACTACAGAGGTAAGAATCTGCAGCTGGCCTATAGGGCTGATCACTCTGCACTGGGTAACCAATCAGGACATTCTTCCCTGGAAGAGTTTTCTCAGTCTTTCTTTCTCAGCAGTCATTTATCTCCTTATGGCTAATTTTCTATGTGTGGTTACCCTCAACAATTTCCTCTTTCCACATTAACATGACAGTTGATATTGCCAT
The DNA here is from genome assembly GCA_963919705.1 of Alexandromys oeconomus. NCBI lineage: Eukaryota > Metazoa > Chordata > Mammalia > Rodentia > Cricetidae > Alexandromys > Alexandromys oeconomus. Next base: position 256,341 of record CAWTZB010000076.1, read on the forward strand.
TGTTTCCACAATTTCTAGGAGAGAATATATGACTGCAGATATTCTGGTATTATGGATTTTACAATTTTTGAAAATTAAATAGTTTTTACTTTTCAGACTTTCATAGTCTGTTGATCTTGACAGTGAGTAAATAGTTGTTTGTGGCTAAGGGAATTCTTATCTCTTTTGATAATGTATTGAGACCAAACTGTAGATATTAATTTGGGAATAATAAAATATAGAGATTCAAGGACATGTAAGGTAGCAAGTTGTCAAAATATTTTCTAAGGAAAAGGATTTTGATAAGCATGAGACAAAAAGCATTACAATAAGATTTTTGATAAAAATGAAGTTCTGTAATCCAAATTCTCTAAATCAATTCCATAAAAAGATAACTAGGTGAACCACAAACATATAGATTTAAGAGGAAAAGCTGAAAAATATATGAGTATTAACCCATGAAACGTTATAAATTTGGACACTGGAAGTGTAAAAATTGTAGGGGAATGAAAGTTGAGTTAATGCATTGTCCTACATAGAACAGGGGAGCAAAGAGGAAAGGAAAATTTTATAAAAAATGTAGATATTTGGGACATTGAGATAAACACTGCTTATAACTGCACACATATTCAAAATGTATGAAGAAATCCTTAATATCATTAATTAAAAATAAGCACATAAAATATTAGTGGGTAATAAATTGGACATGGGTCTATAGAACATATATAATAATTCTTCTGAATTTTAAAACAAGACTGCATAGAAGCCATAACAAACATATTGCAATGTTTCTTTGCACATTGGCTCAGTATTAACAAAAATAGTGGTGGCATTTGAGAAACATGACATCATACAGGTGTGCTCCTTTGTCTATATTGATCCTGAACATCAAACCAAGAGATACCACAGCTAAGTTCTTGATAAAAAAAAAAGTCAGTGAATCATCCATTTAGTTTGAAAACTTCTGCTATCAAAGGTTTAAAAAACTCAAAAAACTAGACATCAAAAACTCAAAATATCCAATTAAGAAATGAGGTACAGATCTAAACTGAAAAATCTTAACAGAGGAGTTTCAAATGGCTGAGAAACTCTTAAAGAAATGTGTAGCATTTTAAGTCATCAGGGAAATGCAAATTAAAACAATTTTGAGATTCCATCCTACACCTAATAGAATGGCTAAAATAAAAACTCAAGTGATTGCTCATGCTAGAGAGGATGTAGAGCAAAGGGAATGTTCCTCTTTTTTTGGAAGAAGTACAAAATTGAACAGCCACTTTGCATAGCAAAACTCAGCTATGGTACTCTTAGTCATATGCCCAAAGGATGCTCCTTCATCCTACAAGGACCCTTTATTTATGTTTATAACAGCTTTATTCATAATACCTAGAAAGCAGAAACAACCTAGATGTCCCTAAACTGAAGAATGGATAAAGAAAATGAGGAATATTTACATAATAGACTATTACTTACTTAGTTCTTAAAAATATGACATCATGAAATTTGCAGGCAAATTGATGGAAGTAGAAAAAAATCATCCTGATTGAGGTAAACCAGACCCAGAATGACAAATATGGTGTGTACGCACTTATAACTCATTAGTACCTTTTAAGTAAATGATGAGCAAGCCACAATCCAGAGACCAAGAGAGGGTAGGTATAGGGATAAGTCCCGCCCCTTAGGGGGCATGTTCACCTCGGGCTAACGTTTGCCTATAAATTTGGCTACCGTGCTCCCAGACGCTGCTTCTACTTTCCTGGTCTCTGTGGGAACTGTGGTTCTGTAAGTCTATTTCTCCATTAAAGCTGTATATATTTTTACAATCTGTCTGCATTCGTTTATGCTGTTACATTTTGGCATCCAAAGTCGGGTTATTTTGCCCCCGACTCAAGCGTGTAGCCTGCTAGCTAACGCAGCACGCTTCCAGGTTTCATTTTCTTAGTTTGTGACTCGGGCCCCAGTGCTGAGTTCAAGATACATTCGGCCTTCAGGCCCATAATATCCAGAGAGGCAGGCAGATCTCTGGGAGTTCGAGGCCGGCCAGTCGGTGGTGGCACACGCCTTTAATCCCAGCACTTGGGAGGCAGTCCCCCAACTTCTTAGAGGGACAAGTGGCGTTCAGCCACCCGAGATTGAACAATAACAGGTCTGTGATGCCCTTAGATGTCCGGGGCTGCACGAGCTCTACACTGACTGGCTCAGCCTGTGCCTACCCTCCGCCAGGCGCGGGTAACCCGTTGAACCCCATTCGTGATGGGGATCGGGGATTGCAATTCTTCCCCATGAATGAGGAATTCCCAGTAAGTGCGGGTCATAAGCTTGTGTTGATTAAGTCCCTGCCCTTTGTACACACTGCCCGTCGCTACTACCGATTGGATGGTTTAGTGAGGCCCTCTTCTCGGCACTCCGCCAGGGCTGCGGGCCGACTCCTCTCTTATTTCCACAGGTGAGGAAAAATTGTGGATACCGTCAAAGTTAATAAAGGTTCGGTTTGAAGAAGAGAAGCCATTTGGAAAAGATAAATAACAATTCATTCACAAAGATGGCGAGCATACTGATGGTAAGAAATACAGATAGGTTGGGGGCAGGGTTCTTTTCTTATCTCCACAGGAAAATACTCATCTTCAAAGAAATTAAGGGACCCTGAATATTTAATTACTGATGGATGGACACATTTTGTAAGTATTAATTTTTATATATATATATATATATATATATATATATATGTCTTATTAAACATTTCTTTATAAATATGTAGAGCTGGTTTTGAAGTTGGACTCTGGCTCAGTCCCTCTCCAATTCCAAGCCTGTTAGTAAGAGAAAAACCCAAAGTTTCTGTCTTATGTCAAGTGTCATGATATGGGACAGAAAGAAATATGAGTTTAGAAAACATCTTTGCTTTTCTTTATATCTATCATACTTTTCATTGAATATATCTATTATGCCTTTCATTGAATATATATATATATATATGTATGTCTATATATGTCTATATGATCAATGTTTAAGTTTTTCACAATGAACAATGAGTTTTTCCTGAAGTGACATTTGAAGTTTCCAGGAAGAAGATGGGGCCCCACAACAACAACTCTACCTGGTTGTTATGACATCATGATACTGATAGCACTACTACAAGACCTGTTTTGGGTACCAGCTGCACAAGACGATCCAAATTGGTTAGCTGAAATGGTGCACATCTTGTACAACATTCTGGCCAGACATCCACAAAATACTCAGAGACTATTTGCAATTTTAAAAGACATTGATCTTGAAATTTAACCATCATTTTATTTTCACAGGATCCCCCAGAAAGAACATCGCCCCCATGACAGCTGGAAGTAATTCTAGAGGACGAAGTCCCCTCTCCCAGTAAAGTTTGCCCCTGGGTTTAGGGACATCATTTAGGGGTTGGGAGGTTGGGGGAGGAATTTTATAAGCTCAGGGATCATTTTGAAAAAAAAGAGGGATGATGGGATAATAGATTTATAATTGTGAGTTACTGTTTTTAGACATATATATTGGTATCGATTCTTGTATATTGATACAAAGTTAAATTATATTGACTATTGTATGCATGCATGTTTCTACCTCTGTTTAAAACATTTCTTATGTATTGACATGTATTGTATCGATATATATTGTATATATTTACCATATTGCAGTGTACATTTCTACCTATGATTAAGATACTTATATAATGTTTGTGTATTGATATATATTTACCATATTGCAATGTGTATTTGTACAGTGTTTATATTTGGAGGTCATTATTCTCATTTGTTACACAGTTGTTTATTGTCTTAGTCTTTAAGTTAGATAGATATTGAGAATTATATAGATTAATAGTCATCTAAGTTTGTCATTTATAATTAGACTAATCAGGTTCTTTAGATATATAGAGATTATACTCAGTATAGATAGATAATCTTCAATCTCTTCAAAGAGCTGTAGAAAATGGCCTTTAATATAACTCAGAGTTTCGTGATAGTGAGACACAATTGCTCCTGGCAACACCGCTCTATTTCTGAGAGAACGTTGAACACCAAAGACACTCCACTGGGAGCTTGTCTTCTTGGCAGAACTGGCTTTTGGGTTAAGAAAAGCCCATACCTCAACTTCCGACAATGAAACAGGATTGTCTTATCCTGCCAAGACAGGGTAGGATAGTTCTAAGAAAGTTCCTTGCCTTTAATAATGGTATGTCAGTTATGTTAGGCCTTAGCCAAAGTTGGTTGACTCAACATTGCAAACGAGACTTTGGGTGATTGCCCAGGTAGTCAGTTTTCTCTGTCAATTGTTACACATTTTGGATATATCTCATTTGTTAAGTAATATTTATTCTCTTCTCAGATCTTTGACAGAGTTGAAGATTATATAATTGTAGTTACTCTACATTCTTTAGACTCCTTGAGATAGAATGTTTAGCAAAACTTTTGATTATCAATATTGTTTGTTATATTTATTATTTGTTATTATTGTATATAGTTGTATTTGGTTTAGTTCTGTCTTATTTAGACAAAATGGGGAGATGTAGGGATAAGTCTCGCCCCTTAGGGGTATGTTCGCCTTGGGCTAATGTTTGCCTATAAATTTGGCAAGCGTGCTCCCAGACGCTGCTTCTGCTTTCCTGGTCACCTCAGGAAGGGTGGTTCTGTAAGTCTATTTCTCCATTAAAGCTGTATATATTTTTACAATCTGTCTGCATTTGGTTACGCCATTACAGGTAGGTAAAGAGAAGGGCTCTTGGGGGGTTAAAGGATTTCCCTGAGAAGGGGAAGTAGATATATATTTTGAGAGAGTACCAAGGGCAGGTTGACACTGGAGCAGGAAGGATCAGGTTGGATTCAAGGAAGGAGAGAGTGTGGTTGAAAATGGGGGGGGGGGGCATGTGGAAATGTGGTGCTTGGGAAACTTCCTGGAATCTATGAGAGTGACCCTTTTGGGAACTCCTAGTAATGAAAAATCAGACTCTGAACTCAGCATCTTTTCTAGCCAGGGAAGGCTTCCACTGGTGGGAATGGGTTGTGTTTGGTTGTGCTGTTGCCAAGTGGGTCCCATGGAGATGCTAAATAACTCAGGCTGATGCTAGGGCAGTGGGCTTCTCTCTGAAAAATGAAATTAAGTACCCCATTATTGAGAGCAACATCCACACACTTCATTGAATGGAGAAATGATTGAGCTGGTGCCTACATGGAGCCTTTCACCCCTAATTTCTAGTCCCCTTTGCATGCAAATTTACTCTACAAAAAGAGAAACCTGGACATCAAAGCAGCCACAAATCCCTCAATCTACAATCTGTCCTTTTTGCAAGATATGCTGGGGAAATGGTGATGCAGAACTTGTGGGAGTGGCCAACCAATGTCTGGATGAACTTGAGGCCCACACCATAAGCTGCAAATCATGGTCTATATTGTATGGATGGCCAGGATTTTTGGAAATCCCAGAAACCTAGGTTAGAACCAAACACACCTGGCTAAAAATTCAGTGAAGGGGTTCTTAATGATATTCTGCTACACTCATAGATTTGTGTCTTTTGCAGTCATCATCAGAGATGTTTCCTCTGTCAGCAGATGGGGTTGGGTGCAGAGAATAACAGCCAGACATGCAGCAAGGGAGAGTGTCTCATTTGGAAGCACCCATGAGATTCCTCCTCTCGATGAACTGGGGGTTTCATGAAAGAGGGCAAGGAAAGATTGTAGGAGCCAGAGGGGATGGAGGACAAGGGAGAACATGGCCCACTGAATCAGCAGAACAGGGCTCACAGAGACTAATTTGGCAATCATGGAGCCTGCATGTGTTTGTATCATATCCTCTTTATATAAGTCATGGCTGTTAGCTTGGTATTTTTATGGGACTCCTAACAGTGGGAGAGGGTGTATCTCTGACTCTTCTGACTGCTGTTGGGACTCTTTTCCTCTTACTGGGTTGCTTTGTTCATTCTCTCTATGAAGGCTTTGTCCCTGTCTTATTGAATCTTGTTTTCTCTTGTTTCATTGTCGTCTCTTGAAAGCCTGCTCTTTTATGAAGGGAATAGAGGGAAAGTATATTTGAGGGAGAGGCGAGGTAAAGGGAAACTGGAATGAGTAGTAGGAGAGAAAACTCTGATTGTGCTGTGTTGTGTAAGACAAGAACATATTTTCAATAAAAAAAGATCAACACACACAAAAAATATCATCAATCTGCATTGATTATAAGGGAATCTCCAGTCATTCTTACTGACTGGTAACAGAAGACAAAACTATATGAAGAACGAATAAAACCTAATGTCAATTTTACTATGATTTTAGAATTCAAGAATTTGGGAGAACACACGCATTCTATGAGTGTCATAAAACAGAAGATTGGAACTTGGAAAGGGATTGAGATAGTATATGGAAGAAAAACTATATGTGATATAGGGACTCAGTTTTGTGATCCTAAATGCACAGAATGCCACATTGTTTCATATTTCATTTCATTCTTCGCAAATGTTTTCATTTGTGAAAATAGTAGCTTGTCATTGATATATCCAGAAACATGTTTTTCTTTTTCGAAAATATTTTTTGACAATTTTACAAACACACACTCACACAAATACTTACTATTCCTAATCCAATATGATTCACATCTCCACCTGAAGTTTGATTAAACCCCTTCATGCAACAAGTCTCTTTTACAGTGTCATTTATTTTAGCTTATTTGTGGATCTATGAGTTTAATCAGGGCTATCTCTGTGAGTTAGCTTTGCAACTAACTCTTGGACCCTAAGGGCATCGCTAGTAAGAGCAAGGGGAAATGCCAGGAATTTACCTACTGCAAAAACCTATCAAGAGACCAGAGCGCAGGAAGAATGGGTACAATCCTATATACCAGGTCCTCATCCATGTCTCCTGTCAGATAAGCAAGGTCTAGAACAGGCCCAGTGTAGAAAAATACGTTGACTGTAAATAATTTCAACAATTGAAAAGTGGGACTTCAGAAAACTGAAAAGCATTTGAAGACAATAAGGAAAAAGATTGATGAAGAGAAGGTACATGGAATGTGTGGTATTCTTAGACAGCTTTACAACTGAAGGTTGATAAATATTCACAAAACATGGAGAACTCAAAATACAGAGTCAGGAAAACAAATACTCCATTCAAAATGGGTCTGAAAATAAAGCGAGTTTTCTTTTCTTATTTTTCTGTCTTTTCTTTTTTAATTTTTTATTACTTTATCAATAATACCAATCAAAATTTCCACTTCCTCCCCTCCTTCCACTTCCTTCCTGCTCCCACACACAATATCCCTCCCTCGCCCTCCAGTCATAAGAGAGGGCAAGGTACCTTGCACTGTGGAATGTCTAAGGACCTCCCTCCTACATCCAGGCTTAAGAAGGTATGCATCCAAATGGAATAGAATCCAAAAGCCAGTATATGCAGTAGAGACAAATCCCAGTGCCATTATCATTAACTTCTCAGACTGCCCAATTGTCAGCTACAATCAAAGGGTCCAGTTCAATCCCATGCTAGTTCAGTCCCAGTCCAGCTGGATTTGGTGAGCTCCCATTAGCTAGGCACACTGTCTCAGTGGGTGGACCACCCCTCATGGTCCTGACTTCCTTGCTCATATTCTTTCTTCTTTTGCTCTTCAACTGGACCTGAGGAGCTCATTCCAGTACTCTGATGTGGGTTTCGCTGGATGAAGGTTCTATGGTGATATTCATGATAGTCATCAGTCTAACTATGAGACAAGGCCAGTTCAAGCACATTCTCCTCCACTGTCCATGGTCCTAGCTGGGGTCAACCCTGTGGATTCCTGGGAACCAAGTCTCTTGCCAACTCCAAAATGGCTCCCTCAATTAAGATATCTCCTTCCCTGCTCCCATATCCACACTTCCTCCATCTCAATATCCCACTCCTCTGAGCTTTTCCAATGCCTCCCCATCTCCCCTCTCTCTCCCACTCTTTCCTTACTCCAACCCAACAACAACATGTTCCTAACTTATTCCTGGCGAAATTGTGTATATCCAATTTCCATGAGGGTCTATATATGTTTTTCTCTGGGTTCAACTTGTTACTTAGCTTCTCTAGGATCACAAATTATAGGCTCAATGCCCTTTGTTTATGGCTAGAATTCACTAATGAGTGAGTACATACCATATTCATAATTTTGGGTCTGGGTTATCTCTCCCAGGATAGGGTTTTCTAATTTCATCCATTTGCATGCAAAATTGAAGATGTTATTTTTTTTTACCACTGAGTAGTACTCTAATGTGTATATGTGCTACACTTTCCTTATCCATTCTTCCTTTGAGGGGCATCTAGGTTGTTTCCAGGTTCCGGTTATTACAAATAATGCTGCTATAAACATAGTTGAACAAATGCTTTTGTAGTATGATTGGGCATCTCTATGGAATATTCCCAAGAGTGGTATTGCTAGATCTTGAGTTAAGTTGACTCCCAATTATCTGAGAAACCAACACACTGATTCCCAAAGTGGTTTCACAAGTTTGCATTACCACCAGCAAGAGATGAGTGTTCCCCTTAGTCCACATTCTCTCCAGCATAGGTTGTCTTTGTTTTTTTTTTTTTTTTTTTTTTTTAGCCATTCTGACAGGTATAAGATGGTATCTCAAAGTTGTTTTGATTTGCATTTCCCTAATCTATAAGGAAGTTGAACATGTCTTTAAGTATCTTTTGGCCATTTGAACTTCTCCTGTTGAGAATTCTCTGTCCTGGTCAGAAACCGATTTTTTAATTGGGTTGTTTAGAATTTTAATGTTTATTTTCTTGAGTTATTTATATATTTTCAGATCAAACCTTTGTCTTATCTGGGGTTGGTGAAGATCTTCTCCCATTCAGTAGGTTGCCTTTTTGTCTTAATGATAGCATCCTTTGCTTTACAGAAGCTTCTCCATTTCAGGAGGTCCCATGTATTCATTGTTGCTCTTATTGTCTGTGCTACTGGGGTTCTACGTAGGAAGTGGTCTCCTGTGCCCATTTTTTGCAGGCTACTTCCCACTTTCTCATCTATCAGGTTCAGTGTGGTAGAATTTATTTGGGGTCTTTAATCCATTTGGACTTGAGATTTGTGCATGGTGGTATGCACAAAGTAGATATGGATCTATTTTCATTCTTCTATATGTTGATATCCAGTTATGCCAGCACCATTTGTTAATGATGCTTTCTTTCTTCCATTGTATAACTATAGCATTTTTATCAAAAATCAGTTTTTCATAGGTTGTGTATCAATATCCGGGTCTTCATTTTGAATCCATTGGTCAATGTCTCTGTTTTTATGCCAATACCATGCTGTTATCATTACTGTAGCTCTGAAATAGAGTTTGAAGTCAGGGTTGGTAATGCCTCTGGAAGTTCCTTTATTGTATAGCATTGTTTCAGCTCTCCTGGGTTGTTTGTTTTTCCATATGGTGTTGATTATGGTTTTCTGAAGGTCTTCGAAGAACTGTGTGAGGATTTGATGGGAATTGCATTGAATCTATAGATTGCCTTTGGTAGGATTGCCATTTTTACTATGTGGATCCTACCAACCCACGAGCATGGAAGATGTTTACATTTTCTGGCATCCTCTTTAATTTCCTTCTTTAAAGCCTTAAAGTTCTTGTCAAATAGATCTTTCACTTCTTTGGTTATTGTTACCCCAACTGACTTTATGCTATTTGTCGCTATTTTGAAAGTTGAAGTTTCTCTGATTTCCCTCTCAGCTTCTTTATCCTTTGTATATAGGAGGGCTACTAATTTTTTGGACTTGATCTTGTATCCTGGTACATCACTGAAGGTATTTACCAGCTGTAGAAATTCTCTTTTAGAGTTTTTGTGGTCACTTATGAGCACTATTATATCTGCAAATAACGAAAGTTTGAATTCTTCATTTCCAATTCAAATCCACTTGATCTCCTTATGTTGTCTTACTGCTATTGCTAGAATTTCAAGCACTATGTTGTAGAGATATGGAAAGAGTGGACAGCTTTTTCATGTTCCTGATTATACTGGAATTGCTTTAAGTTTCTCTCCATTTAATTTGATGTAAGCTGCCTGCTGCTTGCTGTATATTTTTTATTATATTTAGATGTCATCCATGTATCCCTAATATCTCTAAGACCTTTATCATAAATGGATATTGAATTTTGTCACATGATTTTTCAGCATCTAATGAAATGATCATGTTTTTTCTTTCAGTTTATTTATATGCTGGTTTACATTGATAGATTTTCATATGTTGAACCAAGCCTGCATCTCTGGGATGAAGCCTACTTCATCATAGTGGATGATTTCTTTTATGTGTTCTTTGATTCAGTTTGCCAGTATTTTGTTGAGAATTTTCCATCGATGTTCATGTGTGAGATCTGTCTTTATTTCTCTTTCTTGGTTGAGTCTTTGTGTGGTGTTCATATCAGGGTAATTGTAACTTCATAAAAAGAGTTTGGCAATGACTCTTCTGTTTTTCTTATGTGGAACACATTAAGGAGTATAGGTATTAGCTATCTTTCAAAGTTCTGGTAGAATTCTACACTAAAACCATCTGGCCCTGAGCTTTTTTTGATTGGGAGGTTTTTGATGACAGACAGCTCCTATTTCCTCATGACTTGGTCTATTTAAATTGTTCACCTGGTCTTGATTTAATTTTGGTATATGGTGTTTATCTAAAACATATCCATTTCTTTTACATTTTCCAATTTTGTGGCATATAGGCTTTTATAGTAAGACCTAAAGATTCTCTGAATTTCCTCAGTGTCTGTTGTTATGCCCCCCTTTTTATTTCAGATCTTGTTAATTTGAGTGTTTTCTCTCCACCTTTTAATTACTTTGTATAAGTGTGTGTCAATCCTGTTGATTTTCTCAAAAAAAGAGCTCTTTGTTTCATTGATTCTTTGGATTGTTTTCTGTGTTTCTATTTTGTTGATTTCATCCCTCAATTTGATTATTTCTAGTCTTCTACTCCTCCTGGGTAAGTCTGCTTCTTTTTGTTCTAGAGCTCTCAGGTGTGCTGCTAAGTTTCTAATGTGAGCTTTCTCCATTTTCTTTATGTGGGCACTTAGTGCTATGAACTTTCCTCTTAGCACTGCTTTCATAGTGTCCTATAGGTTTGGGTATGTTGTGTCTTCATTTTCATTGAATTCAAGGAAGACTTTAATTTTCTTTTTTGTCTTTCTTGACCCAGGGATGGTTCAGTAGTTGACTGTTCAGTTTTCATGAGTTTGTAGGCTTTCTGGGGGCAGTATTTTTTTTAAATTCTAACTTTACAGCATGGTGATCTGATAACACAGGTGGTTACTCCAATTTTTCTTTTTGTATCTGTGGGTGATTGCTTTGTTACAGAGTATGTGATCAATCTTAGAAAAGGTTACATGAGATGCTGAGAAGAAGCTATGTTTGGGTGGAATGTTTTATAGATGTCTGTTAAGTCCATTTAATTCATTACATCTGTTAGTCCTCTTATTTCTCTTTTTAAATTATTTATTTATTTATTATTTCTCTGTTACGCTTCTGTCTGGTTGACCTGTCCTTTGGTGAGAGAGGAGTGTTGAAATCTCATACTATTAGTGTGGGGTTTGGTGTGTGATTTGAATTCTAATAACTTTTCACAGAAAGAGAGAAAATGACTCAAAACATCTTATAAAATGTCCCTTTTTACTAGTCATTTGGTAAATGAAAATTTGCACATTGTTGATATTAAATCTTAAACTAGTCAGAAGAGCAAAGATAAAAAAGATAACAATAAAGAAACCTTTGAGAGAACGTAGAGAAAAGGGAACACTTATTCACACTTGGTGGGATTGCAAAAGTGTAAAACTGCAAACCACTCTGGACATTTCCTTGAGAAGATAACAGTAAATCTAGCACATGGAACAATGATACCACTCTTCGTCACATGTTCAAAGAATTTGACTTAATATCCCACTAATATTTTCTCAGTAATGTTTAGCTGCTCTATTCACAATATCTAGGAAATGGAATAAACTGAGAAATGGATAATGAAAATGTGTTTCCAATGCACTAGGAAATAAGATTTAGCTGCAAATAAACATGGAATCATAACCTTTAAACATAAATGAAAGAAGGAAATATTATATTGAGTGAGGCAACCCAGATCCAAAAAGAAAACAAAAGAACAACAAAAAAACAAAACATCATATTTTATTTTTCATCTGCAGTTGCTAGCTCCAAATCAAGAGATAAGTATATAATACTGAGTAAAAAAAAAAAAAAAAAAGAGAGAGAGCTTTCAGAATGTGTAAACGGACTATGCATAAAGTGGAGTTTGAGGATTAGGAGGTAAATGACAACATAAAGGTTCTCTAAAAATGAAAACATAATCATAGTGTCAAGTTTCCAAGTTGGGTGAGGGAGATCTTTTAATACAATAAGGCATGGAGAGGGGAATGAAATAACATCAAACTTGAAAACTTGTTTGGGCAAGCTTCAAAGGAATATATATATATATATATATATATATATATATATATATATATATATATATATATGTGTGTGTGTGTGTGTGTGTGTGTGTGTGTGTGTGTCTATGAGTGTGTGTGTTTGTGTGTGTGCATCAACAAAAATCAAAGTAAAAGGCTGTAAAGTTTTGGGGGTGTATGCATACAAGATGTTTCATGGAGGGTAGGTATGTGGGAGGGACTTGTGGAAGGAAAGAATGAGGGAAAATGATGTAAATTGATGACAACTAAAAACAACAAAATGCAATAAAACAGCACGTGATATCTAAAGAACACAGTTAAAAATTTGCCATTTGTGTTGAAAGTTTCTTTCTAATATCATAGATGACTGAACTTCATATATTTTGCATCAAGACAATGAGTTACTTGACTGTGATTCATTTAAATCTTTTCAATATTAACCATATTATTTTTCTCTCTGTTGAGGATTATTTACTTTTATTTTCATTACATGTCTTGAAGATTGTTTAAGATATTTCCATATATACATAGTTTCATTGAGTAACTCCTGACAGCACCCTTTCCTCCAAGCTATGACTTATGAAGCTAGTGTCTGCCAAATTAATTTTGTAAAAAGAAAAAAAATACAGAGACAAGAAGAAGCAGAAGAAATTATAAGGAAGTGTATTGTTTTTCTCTGTGGAATATGTGAACCCAAGAATCAACATGCAAAATAAATGACAAATAGCTTCATCGCTGTAAAGTTGTATTTGCCATGGAAGATATTGTCTGAGTTTTCTCCATCTAGCAAAATCTTAGTATAAAGTCTGTCATCACAGTGAGAGAAGGCTCTGAGAATGCAATGTGTCTTTAGATAAAGAACTTATGTGTAAATCTCATGGGTGTTTTAATTCTGTGTTCATGGAATTCATAGATACTACTCTGTGTAGAATACTGAATACAAGATCAAAATAAAATCTTAAGGTTCATCACTCATAATGATGATATAGAATAAAAATCAGCATCATGTGAAAGATATGGAAAAATTTTGGAACAAAATGTTCCAAAAACAGATAGAGGATTATATTTATAACAGATATTAATTTAAATTGTAATATCTTCTGATTCCTTTAATTTTAAGATACTATATTATAACCACACCAATTGCTCCTTACATTTTTCCTTCAGAAGCATTTCATAGTTCCTCCTTTCTCTGACATTATTTGGGACTTCTTTAAAAATTAGTTGCTGTCATATTCAAAATTGTGAAAATTTGATGAATATGACTGTTATGTGAGTACAGATAGAAGAAAGGGAATTGGAGTGAATGAATTTGCTAAGTGTTCCATAAAGCTTTTCAGAATATGAAATCCTTAACTAAGTTTGTGTATATGTTAATACTCAAGCAAAGACACAGGCAGTTTCTTGATACATTAATGTTAGAGAGGAAAGGAAGAAGGAAGTAGGAAGTATTTAAAAACTGTCCTGATTTGACCTCTACCTGAAAGGTGAGGCAAATTGCCTAGGATTGAACATGATGCCAAAGCCGCAGGGAACTGTTGATCTTGGGGCCTCTGAGGTTATTTGTCACTCAACTGAAAATAAAGAATATTCTCTTTTCAAACTCTCATGGTTCATTCAACTTTGTGCTCTAAACTTCAGTATGGTTTTCAAAAATAATTTGTATCTTCTTATAACACATTGGGACAAAATGTATATATATTAATTTGGGAATTTAAAAATACATTGTATAATGGTAAATGTAAAGGAGAGAGTTGTCAATGGATATCTAGAAGATTCTTTTTATTGATTTTTATTATTATTTTTCATTATTGATTTTATTATTTTATTTATTATTTATTACTATTTTATTGATTTTCTCTGCTCTCCTGTATGCCTTTGCCCTCACTTTCACCCGTCTCCAATGGTCCCTCTGCTCCCAAGCTCCCAATTTACTCGGGATATCTTATCTTTTACTACTTCCCATATAGATTAGATCGATGTATGTCTCTCTTAGCATCCTCATTTTAGGACTCACTTGCTACCTTGGAATTCATATGCATGTAACAATCATTTAGTGATATAAGAGTCTACAAAATTGAAAGAGATGAATGGGATGCATATTGGAGGGTTTAGAAGGAAGAAAGAAAGGAAAGTGGGGAATCTTGTAATTATGCTATAATCTCAACATTAAAAGAAATAGACATAATAATAGGATAGTAGTTAAAGAAAGTGTCACGAAGGGCTGACTAATTCTTTTTTTTTTCCACACACTAGCAGTTTAATGCCAAAAAATGTCTTTCTCTTACCACTACAAGCAAAGTTAAAATATAGACCAATTAAAAAGGGAGTTCAAGTGATTTAACCTTTACTATAGACACTAAATTGCAAGCCACTTGAAAGGACATTTTTTCCCCTTAGGGTTCAACCTAATGCTGAGTCCACAGCAGCTCTCAATATAACTTCTCAAATCTTCTCAAAGTTCAGAAACATCAGCTATTACTTCCCCAACACTAACTAAGAGCTGAGGTTTGAGCAGCAAGAAAAAAGCCTTTCTATCCCCACACTTCAACATACACACACAAACACCCTACACACACACACACACACACACACACACACACACACACACACACGGGGAGAGGGAGAGAGAGATTTAACATCTTTACCTAAAATTCTCTCTGCCAATTCCATGTCTTTGAGATGCTTGTTCAAAGTAAAAATCCCCAGAAGGAAACAAAAGATAGAAAACCCAGCATCTGCTTCACTAGGGACCCACGGGCCTTAGCATGCATTTTGTCATGCTAATTGATTTTCTTTTTTTAATTTTTATTTATTTATTTATTTATTAAAGATTTCTGTCTCTTCCCCACTGCCGCCTCCCCTTTCCCTCCCCCTCCCCCAATCAAGTCCTTGGACTTCCCATAGGGCAGGGAACCCTGATTGCTCTTTGGGCTGACTAATTGTTTTTAATGATGCAGGTAGTCATCATTTGTTCTCAACCAAAAATATCAAAGTGCTAACTGTAGGTTATGCCACATATCAGAGAGGGAAGCAAGAGAGGACAAATCTTGATATGTTTGGTTGTCCCTAGAAATGAATGATAGGATCCTATGGCCAAGCACAACACAGACCTTCATTTTGGTGTGGAAAGAAGTCAACTGGGCAGAAAGGGTCCTTCTTTAGTAAATATAATCATATATCCTAAATGCAGAGTCCATTTGCACATTGTACAGTTTTTTATGAGTACCATTATTTGTATAGACTGTTTCATTTGATTTGTTTTCTTTTGGTTAGTGATATCTGTATTTATTCCCAGTAGACATCTAGCAACATTTTTTTCTATTATATACACAGTTAAGCTTTGGTGATATCTCTTGTAGATCTATACAATAGCCTTTAAATTCATTGTATTGGAAGAATAAAGTAGTCAATATATTTGAAGACTTAAAAGTAGCACAGGATATATCAATACCCTTATAGGAAATCCTCGTCAAGTTTTTCCATCTTATCTTCTAACAGTGTGGTTGCTTTGGCTCATATAGCCCAGGCCACACTTTAAAATTCATTTAACTGCACAGTGTTAGGCTTAGATTCAGGATGTATTTTAAAGTATGTGCCAAGGTTTTAAATGAATCATATATGACATATGCACATGCATTGTGACCTTTACCCACAAGTATAGTTCTGGAGGCAAAATGATTACTTAAATTCTCTCACAGGGACAGATCTTTCTTTCTGAGAGGAATGTTCAATTAATCATCCCAACAGAACCTGACCTTTAGCCTAATCTTATTAGTTTAGGGATATGAGATCATATGTCATTCAGCAGGGTGAAGTGAACATACTGGACAGATGCAGGCTGTTGTGGTGCAGAATCATTGGCTGATTCCAGGAGACTCCCTCTAACTAACTGTATAAAAAGCTTTTCAGTTCAGTTCCTTCACAACCAATACCCTTCTTTGATCTCCTGTGGAAGAGCAAAGGCAGGCACCACCATGGTAAAGTTTCTGCTGCTGGCTTTGGCATTTGGTCTGGCTCATGCTCAGGCTGAGGTAAATTCATTTGATCTGTGCACAGGTTTGATGTTCTTCAATAGTTTAGTTCTGTGAGTGCAGGTGTCATTCAGTTTGTCCATGCAAATATATATTCATGTTATAACCTTTCTGACTTCCACTCAGTTACAATTTTCCAGCCAGATTTCTCAAAGATCAAACAAAGAAAATAAAAAAAAACAATGGGTTGAATTTGCAGAGCATAGGAGACCAAATATGAGTAGTTCCAAAATGTCTCAAGTTCAAAATGTTATGTAAATTGAGTTATGATATTGTCCCGAGTTCTTCTTCTTCCCCAGAAGCATAATTTTGAACTACCAAACAAACTATTATTGATTTATATTTCTCATTAGCTTATGTATTTCCAAAGATTGGAATCAGAGATGAAAGTACCAACTCAAATTCCAATGGCCTTTGTTGTTTGTTCAGCTTGAAGGAAAGTGGGTTACCACTGCCATCGCTGCTGACAATGTGGACAAGATAGAGGCAGGAGGACCACTGAGACTCTACGTTCGTGAAATTACTTGTACTGAGGCATGTAGTAAAATGGAAGTCACATTTTATGTCAAGTAAGCAAATTGTCAATGGTGTAACCTGAGCAGACTGCTTACGTTTCACAGAATTTTGTATTGTTAAGCGTATAGGGGAATGTTCTGTTTCTGGTCAGGAAACTGAAAATCTCATCTTCAGAAATGCGATTTTGTTATTTCATGATGGGTTAGCTCTAAAGACCACATGAAAGTAAGAATCTGTCTGAAATTCTATGAGTTTTTCCTGAGAAATTCTTCTGGCTGGAGGCCTGTGGCTGAATTTTATGCTCTAATATTAAAATCAGGAGATTCTAAGGATCTCAGTTCTGGTTAGCCAAAAGGTAGGTGTGAGCATTTGTGTCAAAGTCATGCATGTTATATTATTCAGGCATAGGTGTCATAAAAATATTCTTCCACAAACAGGACAGAAAAATCTAATTTGCAAATCCATGTCTGGTATGGGAAGTACTTCTCTATATGTGTAGTTTTTATTAGTTAATGGATAAAGAATCTACCTTGGCCTGTGATAGGACAGAGTATAGCTAGGTGGGGGAAAACTATACTGAATGCTGGGAGAAAGAAGTCCGTGTCAAAGAGATGTCATGTAGCCACCAGAGGGAATAGACGCGAGTTGCCAGCCAGAACTTTGCCAGTAGGCCACGAGCCTCATGGAAAATATAAAATAATGGAATTTGGTTAATTATAGATGAAAAAGTCATTAGCAATATGCTTAAGTGATTGGCCAAGTGGTGCTTTAAATAATATAGTTTCTGTGTGATTATTTTGGGTCTGAACTGCCAGAAACATGTCTGTGAAGCTTTAGTTTCAAAAATTTTCTTTCTTACATTTAGATGACAATGTTCAATAAAAAGTGCTTAATACTGTAAGAACTTAAAATGTTTGTAACCATTATTTTGTTCTAGAAAGAGTTGTTGTTTTAGGTTAGACATAAAAGCATTTAAAACACAGTCATAAAATCCTGTGTACATATTATTGTTGGAATAGTAAAAGAGAATTAACAAATTGAAAATCATACTGAGTGAATAGTGAAATTTGGATAAGGAATAAACTAGTCTTTTTAACACTTGGGAAAATTGCTACAAATACAGTAATTCATATGTATGGTTACAAACAGGATAATATTTTCTAAACAAAAATTATGAAAAGTGAGGTAAACAGAGTTTCATCTATTCTAGCTCTGAACACTGTTCATAGATATTAAAGTATCTCAAGTTCTGTAAATCTTAAAGATATTTAATATGAATTCAAAGGATAAATACAATAAACCATGATTCCTCTGTTTGATTTTCAGTGCGAATAACCAATGTTCACAGACCCAAATCACTGGGTATAGGCAAGAAGATGGCAACTACAGAACCCAGTGTAAGTATGGGATCTTGGCACCTCCTCTATGAACAAAAGCATTGTGGGTGGGGGCATACATGCTGACACTTCAGCCACAGATAGATACATGGACCTAGCACAATTTTGGTTACTGGGAATGTTATCAGTCCTTCCAACCAACGGAGATATGATACGAAGTCAGAGTACATTGTAGGTCATCTGAAGTTTACATGGAGAAGAACAGTATTACCTGAAGATGTGAGTAATGCTAACAAAACATCTCCAAATAGTTTCCTGCATGAAAATTTACTTCTAGATAATATCCAGTGTCTTTTCTTTCATACAGTATCTTGGATTGTTATTGGACAGGCCTGCCCCTCACTATTAGGTCTCAGTGGCCTCATACATCTTTGCAAACTTCATGATTCAGTCTATCAAGTACTTATATTACAGGGATTATCTATCATCCTAGACTTATAGAGAATTTGAATTAACGATGCTATAAGAAAGTTTCCCTTTCTTACATTTTGTAAACATCATAACATTTAGATCACTGGATGATAAAATTGACTTTTGAAAAGCAGTTAGGGTAAAATCTGTTTAATAATTTTGAAAAAAAATGCTAAAATAATATCAACACTATTCAACTGAATTGTACACAGCATAACTTTTGGCTTGATTTTAAATGAAGAGAAGGCACATTCTTCTGGAAAAATAATGCTTTTCTAACCTCACACGAATATTAAAAAGCAGTCCTGTAACAGAAAATGACCAGATCCTAAAATCCATTTATTTTCCTGTGAACCATTCTATCATTCAATTAGTATCTGTAAGCGGAAATATCATAGACACACACACATAAAACACACACACACACACACCAGAGAGTTTTTCATCTTACAAGTTGTAAGATGAAAACTTTTGTGCATATTTCTAATGAGTACAGTCCTTTTTGCATATGTATCCCTTTGCCCACCAGATATTATTATGGTATGACACCAAAGTTTTACACTTTCTGGAAACTGACAAGTGGCCTTTTGGATCTGATTGAAATGGGAAGAATTACCCAACAGAGTGATCCCACAGGTCTTGACACAGGAATTCAGAGAAAAGGGAATGTGTTTCTACCTAGGATTCACTACCAGGTTTAAAGAGTAAGAATGATTGGTTACCACATTATGATAGGATATGTAAAATGAATGACAACAAGAATACCTTTATACACGTGTGTCATATAAAAGTGAATCAGAGATGATTGCAGAATCAGGGTCAATATTAATGTTTAGTCAACCGGTAACATCCAACAAAGTAGAAAAATGGATGACACTGAGTTTTGAAATGTGTATGTTATTGCAGTTGAAGGGGATAATGTATTTAAACCTGTGAGTGCAACAGAAGACAACATAGTCTTTACCGGTGAGAATGTGGATAGAGCCGGCCGGACAACAAACTTGATTTTTGTTGTTGGTAAGAATGGTACTGGGTTTCCTGAAATAATAACAGAAGTATGACCCTGTAAATGAGGATTAAGTCAGATTCACCCACCAAATACAGTATTCTGTTATTTCCAAACTCTTATCAACTAAATAACAGTCCATTTGTTTTGTGAACCAACTTTTACATTATACTTTAATTCAAGTACCATGGTCATTGAAGACTAGGGACAATGGTGGGGTGGGGGGTATTGGAAGAGTTTATGTTCATGTTTCCTCACTGGGACGAACAGAGTAAAATAGAGTATTTTCCCACAATTCAGACCATTTTGAGTTCATTTGTTCAAGTGCGTACTAAATTACAACATGAACTCTAGAGTATAGATTTGGGAGAAAAGTGAAGCTTCCATTCATAGGCATCCATGACTCTCTAGTGTTATGTTTTAGAAAGTGGGTAGGATTGAGATGAGTAAATTCTCTAGAGAAGGTTTTGTTTTTAATTTTTTGATGCATCATGAAACGCTGATAAGTGATGTCATACCATCATTTAGATATTTTTAAATGTGTCCGTGGAACTTTCAAAAATTTTTATTGCCTCTATTGACTCACCCAGGGTAGTTGAATTTAGAGAAGTTGGTATTTTTATTCTATGTAGTGGTGGGATACTAAGGATGCAATGTAAATTATCCAGAATTCTACTGATCATTTCTCTGCCATTGGAATTCATGCAATGTAGGAAAAGGTCAACCTTTGACTCCTGAACAACATGAAAAACTTGAGGCATATGCTAAGGAACGAAGCATTCCACCAGAAAACGTTCGAGATGTTCTTGCTACAGGTAACCTTAATTAATATTTTTGTCTATAGTATCTACAAATACATACATACATATGTATACGTATAACAATGGATATTCATAAATATATGTATATGTATCTACATACTGAGTCTGTCTCTCTATGTATCTGTTTATGTATTGATGTATCTATTATTCTATGTATCTATCTACCTACTTATCTACTCAGTAAGATCTCTGAATCATGTTATATCTAGCTATATGTTATCTTTCAGTTGTTCTTTCCAGCAACATCCCCTGGGGAGCTGTTCTCGTATTCTTATGAGATCAGTTCTGTTAATCCTTACTCCATTCCACTTCTTTTACAGATACTTGTCCTAAATAATGATCTTCTGTAGGTGAGTAGGAACAGAAGCCATGTCTAACCACCTTGATATTTGAGTGAATTTGTGCTTATTATTTTAAAAAATTGGAGACAAGTATGGGAACAAGGGAAAAATGAATGCAAAATAAAGACAGGTTATTATTTGTCTTTTAAAACTGAGAATCTTACTGTGTCATTATTTCCTGTGAACAGTGCTCCTATAGAATTCAAAGCACAAGATATTGGTGATTTCTAGGGAAGAAACGGTTCATGTGCAATCCCTTCTCTATACTCTATATTGTTATATTAATTTTGTATTCATACATTCTCAAGGATGCAAACTTTCCTGTCTGATCAACCATGTTTTAATATTTGCGTTCATGTCTGCAGAGATGACAACAGGATGAGAATTATGCATCATGTCCTCTTTACCACGGAATTAGCATCACATACAAATCCCCATTTCTTTCTGAATTAATTTCCCCTTGACTGTGAATTCAAGATACCACCATCCAATATCCTGACTTACCTTTCCTTTCTCTTCTTATGATCTATGAGCTGTTACTTTTTGAATGATTCAATAAAATGTTTCAAGAAGCAATGAGGACCTTGTGAAAAGGATTTCATTTAAAAACCACTTAAACCTTCACTAAGCTAATTAAAATCACAACTCGGCTGTAAAAATGATATCTGTATTAGTAGAACTTACTGTAATAATTGGAAACTTTACAGTTCCTGGAGAGCCATGGGCAAGAACTCTGCTGTGGAAAATTGTGTGTTGTGCTCTTATTTACCTTCAGCTGAAAATTAGTTATTTGCAGATGAATGGTCATAACACTTTCAAAGATTTCACGCAACAAACTCTTTGGATCTG
Organism: Alexandromys oeconomus; assembly: GCA_963919705.1. Taxonomy (NCBI): domain Eukaryota; kingdom Metazoa; phylum Chordata; class Mammalia; order Rodentia; family Cricetidae; genus Alexandromys; species Alexandromys oeconomus. The sequence goes on from CAWTZB010000076.1 coordinate 278,089, forward strand.
CCTCCATGTTACACATTATTTAAAACAAAGGGTAAAATATGTTTTCAATAGTTCATATGAGGAGATTATCTCTTGTTAAATGACTTCAGTAAGTAAGCAAATGAATCAAGATATTCTTAAATAATGTACATATAAGGAATCATTCTCACTTGAAGAATAAGTTCATGAAAATTATAACAATCCCTATAAATATTCATATATTTATTATAATTTTTTGTTTGTGATACAATGATTCATTAGAATATAGTTAGCTCTCAAAATTGAAAAGGCAATGCAATTTTCTTTGAGAGTATTTTTTTTTATTTTGGAGATAGAATTTCTCCATAGCTTTGGTTCCCATCTTGGAACTAGCTCTTGTAGACCAGGCTGGCCTCAAACTCACAGAGACCCGCCTGCCTCTGCCTCCCAAGTGCTGGGATTAAAGGTGTGCACCACCACTCCCTGGATTCTTTGAGAGCTTTAAACAAGGAAAAAGAAAAGATATTAGACAGTGTCGCTACATCCAGTCTCTCATCTAAAGATATAACCAAGTCAAAGTACATTCAATATTCATAGGCAACAGATATGAATTAGAAAAGACGAAATAGTTTCTTGTTGAATAAAACCTGTTTTTTAACCTTTCTTGTGTGTCTTGTAAAACAAAGAGATGTCAGAACAAATACTGGACTGTTTGATAAAAGTTCTGTATATCCAATGTACATTTACATCACTTCACCCAAATCTCAAAATAATCACTACTATACTTGTGCCCCATCTCCTCTTCCAATTTTTCCAAGTTCTTCATGAATATTCATATTTATTTAGAAGTATGTGTGAATATGTGTGTGTCTGTGTGTGCCTGGTGTGTGTATTTAAAGAGAGGAGATTGGTAGAGGAATTTATAGCCCATATGAGTCCATTTAGTGTTTTTAATATGGATACATATTTAGTGCTGGCCCCTTGGTCTTCAATTACTTACAACTTATGAGTAGTCTCATTTTAGAGGTAAAAGGAACATGGTTACTACTTTTACTCTCAGAAGTTGCTTTCTATGTTGCCAAGGTTTCAAATAGCATGGAAGTTCTTAAGCTCACCATTCACATCGTCATAACATAGCTAGTTTGCCCAATCTGAGAGGTAACTCAGAGGTGATTAGTTGAACTTTCATCCTGAGCTATAGAAGATAAATCATGCTTGGTTCCATAAACATGTCTAACTACCGTTGTTGATATTTCATCAACCAGTGTAATTTCTATGAGCATTCTGAATGGTAATTTCTTAATCAAGACTTTAGAGATTATTTAAATATCGATCTTAGTTTGTAGTACTCTCATGTTGACCAAGATAATTTTCCTTCATCAATTTGTAGAGTGTATTGTTATTTCTGCAGATATGTTCTTATAATAGCCAGAAACCTCCCAAAGCTGTCAGTTTTGCAAGTTAAGAATTCTAGGGATTGTTATTTCTCTGTGTTCTCAGTAAACTAAACATCAAGAAAACAAATGACTTCTTTCCAAACCTGGATTATAGATCTAAAAGGCATGTTCTCAGAATGTGAAACACAAAGATCTGAGAGACACTTAAAAGTGTTCACTATTTTTAGCTGTTAGGGAAATAAAATTAAAACTATTTAGATATTTTGTCTTACTGCTGTCAGCATGGCCTAGCTCAATAAAAGAAATGATGCATGGAAAGGGCTGCACTTGGTCCTGGTTGGTGGAAGTGAAAACTGATTCAGCTGTTGTCAAAATCAATGACAAGTATCCTAAAGATGACATCAGTCTTACCACAAGTCCTTCAAAGAAGAATTACTACCCAACTATCTTGACAATTTTTTTTCAGGAATACACAGATGACCCCAGCTAAGAATCTAAGCAATAGTGGAGAGGGTACCTTGCTGTGAGACAATGGTCTTCTACTCATACCAACCCACCCCTAAATTCCAAATTTTTGCCCGGCAATCTTGTCTACTTACCATATCCAGGAATATGACTATATGTTTTTCTTTAGGTTCACCTTCTTATTTAGCTTCTCTAGGATCACAAATTATAGGCTCAATGTCCTTTATTTATGGCTAGAAAAAGAAGAATGAGTGAGTACATCCCATGTTCATCTTTTTGGGTCTGGGTTACCTCACTCAGGATAGTGATTTTTATTTCTTTCCATTTGCATGCAAAATTCAAGATGTCTTTGTATTTTACCGCTGAGTAGTACTCTAATATGTATATATTCCACACTTTCTTCATCCATTCTTCCATTGAAGGGCATCTAGGCTATTTCCAAGTTCTAGCTATTATAAATAATGCTGCTATGAACATAATTGCGCAAATGCTTTTGTAATATGATAGGGCATCTCTTGGGTATATTTCCAAGAGTGGTATTGCTGTGTCCTGGGGTAGGTTGATCCCGAATTTCCTGAGAAATCGTCACACTGATTTCCAAAGTATTTGCACAAGTTTGCATTCCCACCAACAATGGATGAGTGTACCCCTTACTCCACAACCTCTCCAGCAAAGACTATCATTGGTGTTTTTGATTTTAGCCATTCTGACAGGTATAAGGTGTTATCTCAAAGTTGTTTTGATTTGCATTTCCCTGATCGCAAAGGAGGTTGAACATGACCTTATGTGTCTTTTGGCCATTTGAAGTTCTTCCATTGAGAATCCTCTGTTCAGTTCAATTCCCCATTTTTTAATTGGGTTAATTAGCATTTTAAAGTCTAGTTTCTTGAGTTCTTTATATATTTTAAAGATCAGACCTTTGTCTGTTGCAGGGTGGGTGAAGATCTTCTCCCAGTCAGTAGGTTGTCTTTTTGTCTTAATGACAGTGTCCTTTGCTTTACAGAAGCTTCTCCATTTCAGGAGGTCCCATTTATTCAAAGTTGCCCTTAATGTCTGTGATGTTGGCGTTATACGTAAGAAGTGATCTCCTGTGTCCATATGATGTAGAGTACTTCCCACTTTCTCTACTATCAGGTTCACTGTCTTCAGATTGATATTGAGGCCTTTGATCCATTTGGACTTGAGTTTTGTGCATGGTGATAGAGAAGGATCTATTTTCATTCTTGTACATGTTGACATCCAGTTATGGCAGCACCATTTGTTGAAGATGCTTTCTTTCTTCCATTGTATACTTTTAGCTCCTTTATCGAAAATCAGGTGTTCATAGGATTGAGGGTTAAAATCGGGGTCTTCTATTCGATTCCATTGGTCGACTTCTCTGTTTTTATGCCAATACCAAACTGTTTTCATTACTGTAGCTCTGTAATAGAGTTTGAAGTCAGGGACGGTAATGCCTCCAGAAGATCCTTTATTGTATAAGATTGTTTGGGCTATCCTGGGTTTTTTTGTTTTTCCATATAAAGTTGATTATTGTCCTCTCAATGTCTGTGAAGAATTTTGATGGGATTTTGATGGGGATTGCATTGAATCTATAAATTGCCTTTGGTAGGATTGCCATTTGTACTATGTTGATCCTCACAATCCAAGAGCAAGGGAGATCCTTCCATTTTCTGGTATGCTCTTCAATTTCTTTCTTCACGGACTTAAAGTCCTTGTCAAATAGATCCTTCACTTCCTTGGTTACAGTTACCCCAAGATATTTTATGCTATTTGTGGCTATAGTGAAAGGTGATGCTTCTCTGATTTCCCTCTCTGCTTCTTTATCCTTTGTGTATAGGAGGGCAACTGATTTTTTGGAGTTGATCTTCTATCCTGCCATGTTACTAAAGGTGTTTATCAGCTGTAGGAGTTCTTTGGTGGAGTTTTTGGGGTCGCTTATATACACTATTATATCATCTGTAAATAAGGAAAGTTTAACTTGTTCCTTTCCAATTCGAATCCCCTTGATCCCCTTATGTTGTCTTATTGCTATTGCTAGATTTTCAAGCACTATATTGAAGAGGTATGGAGAGAGTGGACAGCCTTGTCGTGTTCCTGATTTTAGTGGGATGGCTTTGAGTTTTTCTCTGTTTATTTTAATGTTGGCTGTTGGCTTGCTGTAAATAGCTTTTATTATATTTAGGTATGACCCTTGTATCCCTAATCTCTCCAAGAACTTTATCCTAAAGGGGTGTTGAATTTTTTCGAATGCGTTTTCAGCATCTAATGAAATGATTATATTTTTTTCTTTCAGTTTATTATTATGATGGATTACATTTATAGATTTGCATATTTTGAACCAGCCCTGCATTTCTGGGATGAAGCCAACTTGATCATAATGGATAATTTTTTTTAATGTGTTCTTGGATTCGGATTGCCAGTATTTTATTGATAATTTTTGTGTCGATGTTCAGGAGTGAGATTGGCCTGTGTTTCTCTTTCTTGGTTATGTCTTTGTGAGGTTTTGGTATCAGGGTGACTGTAGCTTCATAAAAGGAATTTGGCAATGACTCTTCTGTTTCTATATTGTGAAATACCTTAAGGAGTATAGGTATTAGGTCTTCTTGGAAGTTCTGGGAGAATTCTGCATTGAAACCATCTAGTCCTGGGCTTTTTTTGGAAGGGAGGTTTTTGATAACAGCTTCTAATTCTTCGTGACTAACAGGTCTATTTAGATTGTTCACCGAGTCTTGGTTTAACTTTGGTATATGGTACTTATCTAAAACAAATGTCCATTTCTTTAGCATTTTCCAGTTTTGTGGCATATAGGCTTTTGTAGTAAGATCTAATGATTCTCTGAATTTCCTCTGTGTCTGTGGTTATGTCCCCCTTTTCATTTCTGATCTTATTAATTTGCATCTTCTCTCTCTGCCGTTTGATTAGTATGGAAAGGGGTTTATCAATCTTGTTGATTTCCTCCAGGAACCAGCTTTTTGTTTCATTGATTCTTTGGATTGTTTTCTGTGTTTCTATTTTGTTGATTTCAGCCCTGAGTTTGATTATTTCCAGTCGTCCACTCCTCTTAGGTGAGTCTGCTTCTTTTTTTTTCTAGAGCTTTCAGGTGTGCTGTTAAGTCTCCAATGTATGCTTTCTACATTTTCTTTAAGTGGGCACTTATTGCTATGAACTTTCCTCTTAGCACTGTTTTCATAGTGTCCCATAGGTTTGAGTATGTTGAGTCTTTATTTTCATTGAATTAAAGATAGACTTTAATTTCTTTCTTTATTTCTTTCTTGATGTTGGTGTGGTTCAGTAGTTGACTGTTCAGTGTCCATGAGTTTGTAGACTTTCTGGGTGTAGCATTGTTGTTGAATTCTAACTTTAATCCATGGTGATCCGATAATACACAGGTGGTTACTAATATTTTTTTTGTAACTGTGGAAGTTTGCTTTGTTACCGAGTATGTGGTCAATTTTCAAGAAGGTTCCATGAGCTGCAGAGAAGAAGGTATATTCTTTCCTATTTGGGTGGAATGTTCTATAGATGTCTGTTAAGTCCATTTGATTCATTACCACCATTAATTCTCTTATTTCTCTGTTAGGTTTCTGTCTGATTGACCCTTCCATTGGTGAGAGAGGAGTGTTGAAGTCTCCTACTATTAGTGTGTGTGGTTTGATGACTGCCTTGTGTTTTAGTAGTTTCTTTTACATAAGTTGGTGCTGTTATATTAGGGGGCATAGATATTCAGGACTGAGACTTCATCCTGATGAATTGTTCCTGCTTTGAGTATAAAGTGTCCCTCTCCATCTCTTCTGATTGATTTTAGTTTGAAGTCAACTTTGTTAGAAATTAGTATGGCCATACCTGCTTGTTTCTTTGGTCCATTTGCTTGATAAACCTTTTCCTAGCCTGACATCTACTCTGAGTAGATGTCTGTATTTGTGGTTGAGGTGTGTTTCTTGTAAACAGCAGAATGTTGGATACTGTTTTCTTATATCTTAGCCTGTTCCTTTTTTTTAGGTACGGTTGCTATTTTTAATAGGTTATTTCTACCTACACAAGATCATGGGAGACCTTTTCACTTTCTGGTGTCATCTTCAATTTCTTTGTTTAATGATTTAAAGTTCTTGTCATACAGCTCTTCCTTTTGCTTGGTAAGAGTTATACCAAGATATTTTATGTCGTTTGTGGCTATTATATAGGGTGATGTTTCTCTGATTTCTTTCTCAGTCCATTTATCAGCAGTGTAAATAAGGGATACTGACTTTTTAGTTAATCTTCTATCCTGTTACATTACTGAATGTGTCAATGAGTTTTAGAAGTAACTTGGTAGAATTTGGGGGGTCACGTTCTTTCTCTACCAAAGTTCTGCGTGAGGGCCGTAGGGAAAGGCCAGTGCTCATCGACTTACATTGCCAAGATGAGGCTAGCCAGCACAGCTCAGAGCACACGGGCCTAGGACACAGGCACTGCTTTTTACTCTGCTCTAAGACCGCTGCCTCCAGCCCAGCTTCATTAGCAACAAACCGGACTCGACTGGTCTGAAAATGGTCTGTCAGTTATTCTATACCTTAGCCAAACTTGGTTGCTCCAACATTGAAAATGAGACTTTAGGTGACTGCCCAGGTAGCCAGTTGTCTCTGTCATTTGTTGTACATATTGGAAGTTGTTTGATGACACTTTCTGCATACTCAAGTAATATTATTTCTCTTCGAGATCTTTGATGGAGTTGAAGACTAGATAGTTGTATTTATTTTCCTCTCATGACTTGGCCAAGTTTTTTTGCTATACGAGACATAAACTCATTGAGATACGATAATTATTGAAACATTTATCATGTGTTTCTTTTGATATATTTGTTCTTATTTTATATAATTTTATATTAAGCTTAGACCTCTCTTATTTAAACAAAAGAAGGATGGGCTGTAGAAATTCCTATTGCTAGTACCTTTTATTTACCTACCCACTTGGGTGTTGCCTCATACTATTTATGCTGATATAAAATACATGTCTGGCCATTTTTCTGGCTGTGGAATTCAGTTGCTGTTTCTGGTTAAAGCAGAGGGTGATGATCTGTAGTCTACCCCTAAATAAATAACCCTCTATTATTCTCAATTCTGGGCTACTGTGGGATTTCTTTTAAGTGTCCTTCTTCAAAGTGTCTAGTAGAGACTCTGGTCTGGTCTCTGTCACAGATTATACAAAGGTTACACAAGGCCCAAGCCTTGTGTGCTGATAACAGGTTATTAATTACTATCTTTGAAAGAACAATCCTGTGTGGCTTACATCTCAGATCCCTAGTACTTTTCTTTGAGCACAAGGACCTCAGTTCCTCCTACACTGTTAGACCTTGAAATCATAATTCCTCTGCCACCACTCACCATGTCCTAAGATCAAAGAAGTTAGCCACACCATACAGAGATTTAATATGACTAGTAAAAGTAACTCCCGGAACTGCATAAGGTTAACACAATCTCTCTGTATGTTATTTTGCTCTCTCTAATGTTTTAATTTTTTTATTTTGAATACTGTATTTAATAATAAAAACAAAATATATACTTTATTATATTAATTTAAACTACTTAATAAAACATTACTGAAATATAAGATTTATTTAAAATTGTTCACATAGAAAAATCTGAAGATATGGTTATTACTTGTGCTTAAGAGATTAGATAGTTACTCACTTCTAATTACATGCTTTGCTTCAAATTTAGAAAAGAATAACTCATACAATTCAGAATAGAATATTTCTAAGAAATAACTGTTAGAAAATTCTTAGGGAAGTGAAATTCAATTTTAATCTTCATGTAGTATTCTTTCCTGTTATCAGTAAATTAAAGTAAGTGAAAAATTCCCTTTATATTCTTATTTCAAATTGATCATATGCTTTTGTGTTTGTTGAATGTTCAAACCAAATGGATCACTCATTTACTACTCTTTTCTCAAGAACTCTTCTACAGTCTTTCTTGACATAATGGTCAGGATCAATACTGACAGAAGAAACAATGGGTGAGGCATATCTATGGCCATTGATCTCTCAGACTCTATTGATACCTATTTACATAATTCATTATTTCCATAACAGAATGGAAGACTTTTAGTTTGATGAGGTCAAGGTTGTCAATACTTGGCCACTATTCCTTGGCAAATGGAACCCTGTTTGGATAATACTGTCTTACACCTATATCTTGTAAAGTATGGATTTTGTTTTCTTCTAGGGTATATACTGTTTCAGGATTCAGACTGAGGTCTTAGATTCCCTTGTATCTAATTTTTGTGAAAAGTAATAGTTTTGGTCCAGTTTCGTTGTAATGCAAGTAGATACCCAGTTTTCTCAGCAGCATTCCTTGAAGATGCTGTCTTTTCTCCAATGTAGGTGTTTTGCTTTTTGTTAAGGTCCATATGCCCATAGTAATGAGAACTTCTATTTGGGTCTTCTTAATTCTATTGGAGTGCACATCTATATTTGTACCTGTACCAGATTGCGTGTTTTTATTATTCTGTTTAAATTTTAAGATTATGATAAGAATTACATCACCATATGCCCTTTGTACTCTTCCACATTCACAGCTTCCTTTTTCAGGAATTGTTCTTACTTATATATTTGTGTATGTTTACTCCTTTGTTTTCCAAATAGATAAATATAATATTCTCTGTCTATATAATGTTAATTATGTTTGTTTACAAGATGTCCACTTGTTATTGAATAAACAATTACTCTGCTCCTCCGTTGAAAGATGATATATCCCAAACTTCATGTTAATTAGTTGCATGTGAGTGAAATCTGTAGGGCTGAGGCCTCATGTTTCCCTAGGCTACTTTGGCATGCTTGTTGTCATCCTTGTTCTGCTGCTGTTGAAGTAGTCATATAGATGACACTTTGTGGGGGTAGCTTCTGACTCTGCTAGGAAATAGAATCTCATACTGAACATCATGGTCCTATTTTTATGCCCTCTCTTACACAAGATTCCCTGAACCTTAAGTATGGGAATGCTTATTCATATAGCTATTGGGAATATACTTTACACCTCTGTGTTCTGAGTGATTGTGGTTTTGTGTAATGTTTCAGTATGTTGAAAACACTAGTTTGCTTTATGAGAGGTCAAGAATACACTTCTCTATGTTTATTAGCACAGACCTGTCTGTGTGTTGATGCTTTTGTTATGTTGTTGTCATTTTTGTTGTTGCTGTTGACATTGTTAGCTGATATCCTGGCAGTTATTCGTGCTACATATCTAATCACTGCTTCTGAGTAGTTAGCTAGACTTTTTTCTATAACTCTAGACCTATAAAATACCTTAAAGACTGAAATGACGATACCTCCTGTATTGATCTATTTATCCCAGGATTCATTTAAGAATCTATAAACTTTTCAAGTTCCATGTGAAAATCAGAAGCCGTATGCATTCCCATTTCTGTGAAGAATGTCATGTCTTTTTTTTTTTATTTTGGCATTGTATTATATCTGTGAAGTGTTTCTTTCAAGATGATCACTTCCATACTATTAATTCTTCCATTCTTTGATTATTAAATGTCTTTCCAGTTTATAGGACATTTTCATCAAACGTTCTTCTGAGATTTGGAGTCTACTTTTTTTTGTTATTTTTAACCCAACATATTTTTTCTTTGATGTTATTTTAAACGGGATTCTGCTCATGATAGCTTTCTAAGTTGGCTTTGTTGGTAGTATATAGAAAAGCTTTTAATTTTTGAAACTGATACTTTCCTTGTCAGGCTGCTGAAATTTTGACTCTACTTCATGTGTTTGGGTACAATTTGGGTATGCCTTAGGTAAAAGATCATGTCATCTGAAAATAGGGTTAATTTAGATTTACCTTTTCATAGGTGTATGATTTTAATGTCCTTCAGTTTCTGTATCACTCACTGTACTGCATCCAACTCGACATTATAAAGAAGTTGGAAGAGTGGGTACCCTTCCTTCTTCAAGATTTTAGTGTGTTTTCTTGCAGGTTTTCTACATATGGGCTGTGTATTGACAGTATGTTGTCAGAGACAGCTTTTAGTATTATGAAGTATATTTCCTCCATTCCCACTATCTTTTAAATTTAATTTTGAAAGTATGAGGCATTCTATCAAAGGCTTTTTCTTGAAATACTGAATTAATGATGACTTGATTGCCATAATTATATAGTATGATTAATCATATTTATAGGATTCTGTGTGTGGAACCAAGCCTGTACCTCTGGAATAAAGTCACCTTAATTATTGTGGATGATATGCTTGATATAAATGTGTATTCATTTTTTCTAGTACTTTATAATGTTTTCTGCCTTTTTTATCAGCAGTTACGTTTTAATCCATGTGCATGTTATATGTGCACACACATGAATATATGCATGTGCGTGTGTGTTGATTGGGTTTAAATTAATACTGGCAATATATAACATGGGAGAGATCCTTTACATTCTATGATAATGTAATAAAATATGTCAACAGAGATTTGTTGTAATTCTTCTTTGAAGGACTTTTGGTAAGATAGATGTTAGGATCCTACCCACTGATTTTGATCACAGCTGAATCAGTTTTCACTTCCACCAACCAGGGCCAAGTGCAGCTATTCCCACAATTGATTTTGATCGTGGCTGAATCATTTTTCACTCCCACCAACCAGGACCAAGTACAGCCCTTTCCCTGCATCATAGACTAAATCTCTAAGGAGATTCAATTTTATTTCCCTGATGGCTAAAGACATTGAACACTTTGAAGTATGTCTCAGACATTTATGCTTCACTCTCTGAGAACATGAGTTTTAGTTTTATAATACATGTTTTGATATGGAGTCGTATGTTTTCTTGGTGTTAATTTTGTTGAGAAGATAGAAAGATGAGGATTCCTGCAGTGTAAACTTGTAAAACTGACACCTTTGGGAGGCTTCAGGCTGTTATAAGGACATATCTGCAGGAACAATGCATTCTGCAGTTTGATGAAGGAAGATTATTCCTGGTCACCATGAGAGTACTACTAAATAAGATCAGTATTTAAATCATCTCTAGTAGTTGTGATTAAGAAATTACCATTCAGAATATACATAGAAATTACAATAGTTGGTGAAAAGAACAATGATAGCGGAATATGTTTGTGGAACCAAGGATGATTTACATTCTACAGCTCAAGGTGTAAGTTCAATTAATCCCCTCTGAGTTACCTCTCAGATTGGGCAAGCTTTACCCATGTTAGCATGATGTGAATGGTGAGCTTTAGAACTTCTATGCCATTTGAAGTCTTAGAAAGCCACTTCTGATAGGACAAGATGTAGCCATATTCCCTTTACCTCTAAAATGAGACATATAGGTAATAAGTAATTGAAGCATAAAAGGACAGCACTAGGTACAAATGCATATTAGAAACTCTACATGGACACAATTGGGTATAAATTTCTGTGTAAACCTCTTCTTTCTTAATACACATACATATTCACACATATATTGAAATGAATTTGTATATTCATGAAGAAGTTGGAGAAATTGCAAGAAGAGGACACAGGAATAGCACTAATTAGTAGGAGAATAAAGGTGATGTGATGTAAATGTACACCGAATATACCAAATTTGCAGAAGACATTGGTCAATTATTTTTTCTAAAGTAACGTTGTTTTGCCATGCACACAATGAAAGTTTAAATAACAGGATTTTTCACAGAAAAATTGTCATTGTTTCTTTGTCATATCTCTTGCTTATGAATATTGAATGCACTTTGCTTTCTTTATATCTTCAGACTTCATTAAACTGTATGTAACAACATTGTCTAATATATTTTGTTTTTCCTTGTTCCAAGCCCTAAAAGAAGATTGCCTCTGCGTTTTCTAATTTGATAACTAAATATATCCTAAGTAATTGTTGCAATACAAAGAGAAAATTGTAACCAGCACATGCATATATGTAGGGCATGGTATCTATGGAATATCATTCTTAAGAAATTATTCTTCAAATGTAACTGAGTCATATGTACACTATTAAAGCATATCCTGATTTATTTGCTTACTGAAGTCATTTAACAAAAGATAATCTCCTCAGATAGACTTTTGAAAACATATTTCATCCTCTCTTTTAAATAATGTGTAACATGGAGGCAGACCCAAAGAGTTTTTCTGTGAAATCTTATAGAGTGTTAGGACTGTTCAACCGCAAATCATAGTTTTAAGCTGAAAGTAAACATGAAGCACAATATAAAATTTATTTGTTCGGTGTTCTTAATCATGGATCTCCAGTAATTATCACATTTCTATTTATTTATTTATTTATTAAAGATTTCTGCCTGCTCCCCGCCACCGCCTCCCATTCCCTCCCCTCCCCCAATCAAGTCCCCCTCCCTCATCAGCTCCAAGAGCAGTCAGGGTTCCCTGCCCTGTGGGAAGTCCAAGGACCTCCCACCTCCTTCCAGGTCTAGTAAGGTGAGCATCCAAACAGCATAGGATCCCACAAAGCCAGTACGTGCAGTAGGAACAAAACCCAGTGCCATTTCTCTTGACTTCTCAGCAGTCCTAATTTAGTAATACTGATATCATTTGTTACACCAGAGTGGTTATTTTATTAGTTTAGTGAATATTTATGTGCTTTTTGAATGAGATCCTTTTCACAACGTTTTTATTGCTTCTTGAAACACTTTATTTAATCATTATGAAATATGAAGACCTTATAAATCATAAGAAGGGAAAGGAAATACAAGTCAGGAATTTGGTATATGCTGCTCTGACTTCACAGGAGAAAAGACAATTCATTTAAAAGAAATGGTGATTTATATATGACATTGATTCCATGGTCAAGAGGATATGATGTATATCATTCTATTCCTCCTGTCATCTGTGCAGACAGACATGAGAGCAAAAATTAAAACATGATTGAACAGACAGGAAAGATTTCATCATTGAGAGTTCATGGATGCAAAACTAAATATAACAATAGAATGAGTATACATAAATGATGGTACACAAACAGTTCCTATCCAAAAATCACCAATACCTTGTACTTTGGAAACTATAGAAGCACTGTCAACAGAAAATAATGATATTCTGTGCCCCTACATGAAAATTTATATTGAGAGGTTTCAAAGAATATACTGAAAATATCAACATCGTTTTACCATATCTGTGACAAATAATACCTCACAATCATAAGTAATATAAGATTTTTACAAATAGCAAGGCACATTCTCTTGATGAAGTATTCCTCAATATAAGCATATTAGCAATTGTGAATTAGATAAAATTCTTCATATTTTTAAAAATAAAAATATTTTATCCTTCATTTCTATCTCTGTAATATTTTCTCTCTTAAAAGACATATGATACCCACTCTTGATTTTGCTAATTTTCAGTTCACTTTTTCCTTGGTGACATACTTATCTCTAATTTTTATGTAATAAGCACAAATCATGGCCTCTGTTTCTACTCACCTCCAGAAAGTCATTATTGAGGACAAATATCTGTAAAAGAATATGAATGGGGTAAAGATTGACAGAAATATTTTCATAGGAATATGATAACAGATCCCCAAGGATTATTTCTGAAAATAGCAACTGAAAGATTGCATATGAATCCATATAATATGAATCAGGGATCTTACTGAGTTGATTTATAGATAGATAGATATAGATAGATAGATAGATAGATAGATAGATAGATACATAGAGTTAGATTCATTATGTAGATATATATATTATGTACATGTATATATTCATACATGAATTTCTGTGTGTGTGTGTGTGTGTGTGTGTGTGTGTGTGGAGAGAGAGAGAGAGAGAGAGAGAGAGAGAGAGAGAGAGAGAGAGAGAGAGATTCTGTGGCCAAAATAATATTCATTGTGGTTACCTGTAGCCAGAACTTCTCTAATGTTTTCTTTTGGAATGTTTTGTTCCTTAGCAAATTCTTCAAGTTTTTCAAATTGTTCAGGAGTCAAAGGTTTACCTTTTCCTACAGTTTATTAAAGACAATGTCAAAGACATGTTCAAGAAATATGGAGAAATTATATTGCTTCTTTAGTATCCCTGCATCATATGCAATAGAAAGTCTCAACTGCTTCAGAAGATCTATCCTGGTTGGATCAATACAGACTGTGATAATTTCCCCAAATTCCATTTTCAGTGTTTCATGATGTATGCAAAAATAAAGCAGATTCTTTAGGGAATTCTCACATCTCAATCCTATGTATTTTCAAAAATATAACACTAAAGAATCATGGATGCTTTCAATGGCACCTTCACATTTCTCCTGAGTCTATACTCTAGAGTTCATGATTTCTTTAGTACACACTTGATCAAATGACACTCAAAATGTTTTAAATTTTAGACAAATAGTATTTGGTCTTTTCTTTCTAGTAAGGAAACATGAACATAAATACTTCCAATAACATTCACCATCACCAATACTCTTCAATGACCATGCAACTCAAATTACAAAATAAGGTAAAAGTTGGTCCACACAACAATCATATTGTCATTTAGTGGAGAGGAGTTTGGAAACACCACAACACTCTTTGGAGTGTGAATCTGACTTAATCTCGATTTTCAGGGTGATACTTCTCTTACTACATCAGAAAACCCACTAGCATTCTTACCAACAAGAAAAAGCAGGTTAGTTGTCTTGCCAGCTCTATCCACATTCTTACTGGTAAAGACTATGTTCTCTGGTGTTGCATGCACAGGTTCAAATCTGTTGTCACCTTCAACTGTAATAACAGAAATATTTCAAACTCAGTGCCACTCATTTTTCTACTTTGTTTGACATCAACTGTTGACTAAACATTAAGATTGATCCTGACTGTAGCAATCATCTCTGATTCACTATCATATAACACATGTTGGCAAAGGTATTCTTGTAGTCATTCATTTTGCATATCCAATCATAATATGAGAACCAATCATTTCCACTCTTTAAACCTGATAGTGAATCCAAGGTTCATACACATTCCTTTTTTTTTTCTGAATTCCTTGTGTCAAGATCTGTGGGATCACTCTGTTGGGTAATCCTTCCCCTTTCAACCAGATCCAAAAGGACACTTGTCAGTTTTCTGAAACTGTAAAACTTTGGTGTCATACCATAGTAATACTTGGTGGGTACTTGGTGGGAGAATTGATACATATGCTAAAAAGGACATACTAATTAGAAATCTGCACAAAAGTTTTATTCTTGTAAGATTATGGATAGAAAAGATATAAGAATCAACATTTTAAGTTTACCAGACATTCATATTGTATGTGTTCTCTCTGTGTGTGAGAGTTTTTCTGTTTGCATTCTCTCTGTGTCTCTCTCTCATTGTCTCTCTCTGTGTCTCTCTCTGTCTCTGTGTGTGTGTGTGTGTGTGTATGTGTGTGTGTTTGGTATTTTCTCTTAAAGACATTTATTAAATTATAAAAGTGGTTCATGGAAAATAAAAGGAATTTATTATCTAGTAAATTTCTATTACTTGACTACTTTATAATGGTCATGTAAACTTAGGAAAACAATAAACTTGGCAGAAGAATGTGCCCTCCTTTCATTCAAGATCTAACCAAAGATCATCCTATGCATAATTCAGTTGAATATTTTTACTATTATTTTAGCAATTTTTACAAAATTGAAGGAGCCTGTCTGAATTTTTTAAACAGATTTTCCCTAACTGCCTTTCAAAATTGAAGTTTATCATTTAATGATCTAAATGTTATGATCGCTACAAAGTAAGAGAATAGGAAACTTTAAAATAGGACCATTAATTTAAAGTTTCCCTGAATCCAGAATGACAGTTCAGGCCTGTAATATAAGTGCTTGTCAGCCTGAGGCAAGAAGTTTTCAACGATGTTTGAGGCCACTGAGACCTATCAGTGAGTATCAGTCCTGTCCGATGACAAACAGAGATATTGTATGAAAGCAGCATTATTTGTCATAGCCAGAACCTAGAAACAACGTAATTACCCCTTCTCAGAAGAATGGATAAGAAAAATATAGTACATTTATACAATGGAGTACTATATAGCAGGGAAAATGACATCTTGAAGTTTGCAGGCAAATAAATGCATCTAGAAAATATCATATTGAGTGAGGTAACCCAGACCCAGAAAAACAAATATCATGTATACTCACTCATAAGTGCTTTTTAGACATAAGGCAAAGAAAAACTACCCTACAATTCACAATCCCAGAGAACCTAGACAACAAAGAGGACCCTAAGAAAGAGTGGCATGGATACAATCTACATGGGATGTACAAAAAGACAATATCTCCTGAGTAAATTGGGAGCATGGACAACATAGGAGAGGGTAGAAGGGGTTGGGATAGGAAGGGAGGGGAGCAGAGAAAAATATATAGCCTAATAATAACAAATTTAACAAAAGACACTGAATATTATATAGAAATAAATTTTATGCAGGAAACTATTTGGAGACATTCTGTTAGCATCATTACTTACATCTTCAGGTTCAGTGTTCTTCTCCATGTAAACTTCAGATGACCTACATTGTACTCTGACTTTGTAGGATATCTCAGTTGGTTGGAAGAACTAATGAATTTCCAAGTAACTAATATTGTTCTAGATCCATGTACCTATGAGTACCTTAAGTGTCAGCATGAATGTGCTCACTCAAAATGCTTCTGTTCGTAGAGGAAGCTCCCAGATCCCATACTTACACTGGGTTCTGTATTTGCCATCTTCTTGCCTATACCCAATGACTTTGGTCTCTGAACATTGGCCATTCGCACTAAAAATCAAACAGAGGATCCCTGGTTTATACTTTATAACCTCTAATTCATATTACATATCTTTAAGTATTATAATGAACTTGATGATATAATAAAATCTATGAACAGTGTACAGAGCTGTAACAGGAGTACCTATGCTTACCTCACTTCTCTTAATTCTTGTTTAGAAAATATCATCCTGTTTGTAATCATACACATGACTTCCTTTATTTGTGGCAATTTTACCAAGTGCTATGAGTGCTCTGATGGCTTCCTTATTCAAATTTCACTATTCACTGCGTATGGTTTTCAATATCTTAATTCTCATGTTCTAATCCAATGATAACATGTACATGCATGTGTTTTAAGTGATTTAATTGATAACCTAAAACTTACATTCATAGCTAGAAGAAAGAAATGGCTGTAAGCTTTGTAAGTTCTTATGCTGTTATGCAACCTTTCAATGAACATAATCTTCAAAAAGTGTCTTCGAAAGTAGAGCATCAAAGAAAGGGGTTTGCAAATTAGATTTGTCTAACTTGTTTGTGAAAGACTTTTTATGATGTCATTGACCAAATTATATAACATATATGACTATGAACCAAATGTTCACACTTACCCTTCAACTTACTAGAAATGAGATTGTTAGAGTCTCTTGCATCTAATATTAGAGCACAAAATTCAACCCCAGTCCTCCAACCAAAAGGATTTCTAAGGAAACACTCAGGGAATTGAAGACAGTATCAAACATCCATGTAATACCCGGAGCTAACCCATCTCGGAATAAAATAATCACATTGCCAAAGATGAGGCCTTAAATTTCATGACCAGAAACAGAACATTCCCCTGGAAGTTTGATAACATAAAAGCTGAGAAGTGGAAATATTGTACTCAGTTTACATAGTTGACAATTTGCTTACTTGACATAAAATGTGACTCCCATTTGACTACATGCTTCACTACAAGTAAGTTCACGAACATAGAGTCTCAGAGGTCCTTCTTCCTCTATCTTGTCAACATTGTCAGCAGCGATGGCAGTGGTAACCCACTTTCCTTCAAGCTGAAAAAAAAAAAACAAAAAACCAAGTCCCTGGGAATGTGAGTTGGTACTCGCGTCTCTTATCTGAATCTTTAGAAATACATGAGCTAACTAGAAATATAAAATAAAAGAAATATTTTATTAGTTAAAAATTATGCTTCTAGGGATGTAGAATAACACAGGGTAATACGATGACTCAATTTACATAGCATTTGGTACCAGTGACCTTTTGGAACTACTCATGGGCTGGCCTCTTAAGCTCTGAAATTCAACCCATTGTATCCTTCTTTCAATTGTTTCATCCTAGAAAAATCTTATTTAAAAAGTGCACATGTGTGAAAGCCAGAAAGGTTATTTCATGAATATGGACGTGCATGGACAAACTGAATGACATATCACATCCACAGAAATATGCTGTTGAAAAACATCAAACCTGTTCACAAACCAAATGAATTTACCTCAGCATAACCATGAGCCAGACCAAATGCCAAAGCCAGCAGCAGAAACTTCACCATGGTGGTACCTGCCTTTGCTCTTCAGTAGAAGCTCAAATTAAGATATTGCTGTGAAGGAACTGAACTGACAAAGCTTTTTATACAGTTAGGTAGAGGGAGTTTCATGGAATCAACCAATGGTTCTGTGCCACAACAACCTGCATCTGTCCACTATTTCCTCTTTGGCCCTGATGAATAGCATATTATCTCATATCCCTAAACTAATAAGATTAGGCTAAAGGTCGGGTTCTGTTGGGATGACGAATTGAGTGTTCCTGTCAGAAAGAAAGAACTATCCTAGTGAGAGCATAAAGCAATTGTTTTGACTCCACAACTATTCTGGTGGGTAAATGTCAATATCCATATGCACATGTTGTATGTGATTCATTAATCAATGCTGCCTTTTAAAATACATTTTGAATCTAAGCATAACACTGTGCAGTTAAATGAATTTAAAACTGTGGCCTGAGAAATATGAGTCAAAACAATCACATTCTTAGAAGATAAGATGATAAAATTAAAGAAGGTTTTCCTATACGGATACTGATATATCCTGTGCTACCTTTAAGTCTTCTACTATATTGACTACTTTATTCTTCCAGCACATGGAATTCAAAGGCTATGGTACAGAACTACAAGAAATAATCACCAAAACTTAACTGTATAAGTAATAGAAAATAAATGCTACTAGCTGTCCACTGGGAATAAATACAGGTCTCATTAATAAAAAGACGCCAAATCATTATTTGTTTCTGCTGTGTAATACTCCACTGTGTAAATGAACCACATATTCTTTACCCATTCTTTAGTCTAAGGCCATTTAGGCTGCTTCCAGGTTTTGGCTATGACAAAAATGTGCTATGAACATAGCTGAGCACATATCTTTGTTGTTGGGTTAAGCATTCTTTGGGTATATACCCAAAAATCCCATTGTTGAGTCTTGAGGTAATTTGTTTCCTAATTTTCTGAGAAATAACCATACTGATATCAAAAGAGGCTGTAGCAGTTTAAATTCACACCAACAATGGAGGAATGTTCCCATTACCCAACATCCTCTCCAGCATAAGTTGTCATTAGCGTTTTTTTTTTTTTATTTTGGCCATTGTTACAGGTGGAAGTTGGAATCTCACAGTCATTTTAATTTGCATTTCTCTGATGACTAAGTATGTTGAGCACTTCGTAAGTTTTTCTCAGCCATTTTAAATTCCTCTGTTGAAAGTTCTCTGTTTAGGTCTGTATTCCATTTTTAAATGGGATTATTCGTTCTTTTGATGACCAATTTATTGAGTTCTTTTTTTTATTTTATTTTTATAATTCTTTTTTTAATTGAGAATAAGAAAAAAAAAGTTTCCGCCTCCTCCCAGCCTCCCATTTCCCTCCCCCTCCCCCCACTCTTCTCCCCCTCCCCCCACTCCTCTCCCCCTCCCTCTCTAATCCAAAGAGCAGTCATGGTTCCCTGCCCTGTGGAAAGTCCAAGGTCCTCCCCCTCCGTCCATGTCAAGGAAGGTGAACATCCAAACTGGCTAGAGCTCCCACCAAGCCAGAACCAAGTAGGATCAAAACCCCTTGCCATTGACCTTGGCTTCTCATCAGTCCTCATTGTTCGCCGTGATCAGAGAGTCCGGTTTTATCCCATGCTTATTCAGTCACAGTCCAGCTGGCCTTGGTGAGCTCCCAATAGATCAGCCCCACTGTCTCAGTGGGTGGGTGCACCCCCCGTGGTCCTGACATCCTTGCTCGTGTTCTCCCTCCATCTGATCCTCATTGGGACCTTGGGAGCTCGGTCCAGCACTCCAGTGTGAGTCTGTCTCTATGTCCATCCATCACCAGATGAAGGTTCTATGGTGATATGAAAGTTGTTTGTGTATATTTGAGGCCAGCCCTCTGTCCTATGTGGAGTTTGTGACAATCTTTTCCCATTTTGTAGGCTGCCGTTTTGTCTTGTTGACCGTGTCCTTTGCTTTAAAGAAGTTTCTCAGATTCAGGAGGTCCCATTTATTATTTTTTTTCTCTTAGTGTCTGTGCTGCTGGGGTTACATTTAGGAAGCAGTCTCCTGTGTCAATGTATTCAAGTGTACTTCCCACATTCACATCTATGGGTTTCAGTATGGATAGTTTTATGATGAAGTCTTTGATCCCTTTGGGCTTGAGTTTTGTGCATGGCTGTAGGAGCAGGTCCCAAGTAGCTTACACCCAAATTAATCACACCGAAACTATGTTGTTTAAAGCACTGCTTGGTGCATTAGCTCTAGCTTCTTATTGGCTAACTCTTACATTAACTTAAACCACTTCTAGTAACCTGTGTATCACCACTTAGCAGAGGCTTACTGGGTAAAATTCCAAGCTTCTGTCTCTGGTGGCTCCATGGCGTTCCTCTGACTCTGCCTTCTTCCTCCAAGAATTCAGTTCTGTCTTTTTGCTGGGATTTTGATCGAAATTGCATTGAATCTGTGGTAAGATTGCCACTTTTACTATGTTAATTCTATCTGCACATAAACATGAAAGATATTTTCATTTTCTGGTGTCTTCTTCTTCAATTTCCTACTTCAGAGATTTAAAGTTTCTGCCATGCAGGCCTTCCACTTGTTTGGTTATAGTTGCTCCAAGATATTTTATGCTATTGTGAATGGTGACATTTTTCTGATTTTTTTCTCAGTCCATTTATCTTCTGTGTAAATTAGGACTACTGATTTTTTATAACTTAATCTTGTATCCTGCTACATTGCTGAAGGTGTTTATGAGTTGTAGAAGGTTCTTGGTAGAATTCTTGAGTCCCTTATGTAGACTATCCTATAATTAGTAAATAGTGAGCGTTTGACTACTGCTTTTCTGATTTGTATCCTCTTGATCTTTTGTTGTCTTATTGTTCTAGTTAGAACCTCAATTACTATATTGAGATAGATATGAAGAGAGAAGACAACATTGTCTTGATTCTGATTTCAATGGTATCATTTTGAGTTTCCCTCTCTTTAGTATGTGTTGGCTGTTGGATTGATGTATATTATTTATTTATTATGTCTTGGTATATTCCTTGTATCCTTGTTCTCTCCAAGACCTTTTTCATGAAGTGATGTTGAATTTTGTGGAAGGCTTTTTCAGGATCTAATGTGATTATCATGTGGTTTTTATTCAGTTTGTTTACATGTTGGATTACATTGACAGATTTTCATGTTGAACCATCCCTGCTTTTCTGGGATGAAGCCTACTTGGTCATGGGTGAATAATTTTTCTGATACGTTCTTTGTCTTGTTTTGCCAGTATTTTATTGAGTATTTTTGCATCAATGTTCATGAGTGAGACTGGTCTGTAATTTTCTTTCTTAGTAATGTCCTGGTGTCATTTTGGGTATCAGAGTAATCATAGCCTTATAAAAGAGTGTGGCAATGTTACTTCTGTTTTCATTGTGTGGAACAATTTGAGAGTGTTGGTATTAGGCTTTTTTTTTGGCAAACTTGTTGATATCTGCACTGAAACCATCCGACCCTGTGCTGTTTTTGGTTGGGAGACCTTTGATGACTGTTTCTATTTCTTTAGCAATTATAGGTCTATTTAATTTGCTTGTCTGGTCTTGATTTGATTTTGGTAAGTGATATTTATCCAGAAATTTGTCCATTACCTTTTTGTTTTCCATTTTGGGGCAGTACATGTTTTCAAAATATGACCTTATGATTCTCTGGATTTCCTCCATGTCTGATATTATGTCCCCATTTTCCTTTCTGATTATTAATTTGGATATTCTCTCTATACCTTTTGGATAATTTGGATTAAAGTTTTGTCTATTTTGTTGATTTTCTGTTAGAATCAACACTTTGTCTCATTGATTATTTGTATTGTTTCCTTTGTTTCTATTTTGTGATTTCAGCTCTCAGTTTGATTATTTCCTGCCAACTAGTCCTCTTGGGATAGTTGGCTTCTTTTTGTTCTAGAGCTTTCAGGTGTCCTGTTAACTTACTTCTGTGGGATTTTTCCTGCTTCTTCATATAGGCATTTCGTGTTATGAACTTTCCACGTAACACTGCTTTCATTGTGTCCCATAAATTTGAATATGTTGTTTGGTGACTTTCATTGAATTTTAGAAAGTATTTAATTTCTTCCTTTATTTCTTCCTTGACCCATTGATAATTCAGGTGAGCATTGTTTAATTTCTGTGTGTTTGCCGGATTTTTGAATCCAGTGTTGCTGTTGAATTCTAATTTTAAGTGATCTTCATCTGATAAGATACATGGGCTTATTCCAGTATTTTTTTTTATCTTTTGAGGTTTGCTTTGTTTCCTAGTATGTGATCAATTTTTGAGAAGGTTTTATGAGTTTCCGAGAAGAAGGTATATTATTGTATGTTTGAATGGAATGTTCTATAGGTATCTGCTAAGTCCATTTGAGTTATAACATGTTCATTCCCTTAATCCTTTGTTAATTTTCTTTCTGACAGACCTGTCCAGTGGTGGAATGGGGTGTCAAAGTCTCTCACTTTAGTGTGTTTGTTCTGTTGTGTGACTTACACCTTAGTACTGTTTCTTTTACATATGAGGGTACCCTCGTATTTGGGGCATAGATGTTTAGTATTCGGATTTCCTCTTTATGGATTTTTTTTTCCTGTAACTAATACGAAATGTCCTTCTTTGTGTCTTTTGGTTTATTTTAGTCTGACGTCTATTTTGTTAGATATTAGAATAGCTACATCAGATTGTTCCTTATTTCCATTTTATTGGATTTTTCCCCCAAATCCTTTATTCTGAGGCAATGTCTGTCTTTGAGGTTGAGGTGGGTTTCTTGTATGCTGCAGAAGGATGGATTGTCTTTTGATATTCAATCTGCTAACCTGTGTCTTTTTATAAGTGATTTGAGTCCATATATATTGTGGGATATTAATGACCAGTGATTGCTAGTTACTTTTTTTTAAATTTTTATTGTTGGGGATTTTAATGTGTGTGTTTTCCCCTTCTTTGGGGTTTGTTTTGGTGATATCATCTATTGACTCTGTTTTGTGGTTGTAGCTAACTTCCTTGGCTTGGAGTTTTCCTTCTAGTATTTTGTGTAGTGCTAGGTTTGTGGCTTGGTAATGGGTAAATTTGGTTCTTTCATGGACTATCTTGTATTGTCTGTGTATGTTGATTATAAATTTTCCTGGACATAGTAGTCTGGGATGGCATACATGGTCTCTTAATGTCTGTCTCTTAACTTGTGACCAGGACATACTTTCTTGCATTGAGAAATCAGATAAAATTGTGATAGGTCTGCCTTCATATGTTACTTGGCCTTTTCCTTTGCAGCTCTTAATATTCTTCCTTTATTCTGCATGCTTAGTGTTTTGATTATGATGTGTAAGGGGATTCTTTTTATATCTAGTCTATTTGGTGTTCTGTATGCTTCTTGTATCCTCATAGGCATATCTTTCTTTGGGCTGGGAAAATTTTCTTCTATGATTTTGTTGAATATATTTTCTATGATTTTCAGTTGGACTTCTCCTTCTTCTATCCCTATTATTCTTAAGTTTGGTCTTTTCATGGTGTCTCATATTTCATGTTAAGCTTTTGTAAGATTTAATGTTTACCTTGATCGGTGAGTCTATTTCTTCTATAATACATTCAGTGCTTGAGATTCTCTCTTCCATTTCTTGTATTCTGCTGCTTATGTTTCCATTTGTGGTTCCTGATCATTTTCTCATATTTTCATTTTTATAATTGCCTGGGTTTGTGTTTTCCTTATCTTTTCTATTTCCATTTTCAAGTCTTGAATCATTTGTTTCATCTCTTTGATTACGTTTTTCTTGTTTTTTTTTAAGAGATTTGTTGATTTCTTCCAATTCTTTATTTTTCTTTTCTTCCATTTCTTTGAGGGAATTTCTCAATTCTTCTTTAAGTGCTGAAAACATTCTTCTGAAATTATATTTTAGGATGTTTTCTTTTGCTTCATCGACATTTGTGTGTTCAAGTCTTGCTGTTATAGGACCAGTAGTTTTTGTTGGTGTTGTGTTGTTTTTTGTGGTGTTGAGTGTTGTCTATTCATCATTTCCTGATTGATGTAACTGGGCTGCTTCTCTGGTGATCTTTCAGGTGCTAGTAGATCGAATGCTCAGATGGTAGCTCCTGATGGTACAGTCAGTGCCATGATTCCAGTCACCCAGAGGTCAGTTGGTGTTCCCAGAATTTGCCCAGCCTTCCTGGAAGTCACTCTGAAATCCTGGGGGTCATTTGGCCTGTTCCAATGGAGATTGCATGCTTGGAGCTGCTCCCACTGAGGTTGCTGCCTTGGGCCTGCTCTAACAGAGGTTGCTAGCTCAATCCTGCTCCTGTAGAGTTTGCTAGCTCAGGCCTGCTCCCAGGCAGGTTCTCGCTGACTCAAGTCCAGTCCACAGAGGTCTCTGACTTGGGCCAGTGGGTCCCTTTCACCTGCTCCTGTGGAGATCGCTTCCTTGGCCCTGCTCCAGCGGTGGTCACTGGCTAAGACCTGTTCCTCAGATGTCCCTGGCTTGGGCCTACTTCCACGGAGGTCACTGACTTGGGTCTGCTCCCTCAGGGTTCCTGGCTTGTGTCAAATCCCGCAGAAGTCTCTGATGTTGGCCTGATCCCTCAGCAGTTGCTCCCTTGTTCCTGCTTCTGTGGAAGTCATTGCGTCAGGCCTGCTCTGGTGGAGGATACTGGATCAGTCCTGTTCTGATGGAGGTTGCTGGCTCGGGTCTACTCCAACAGAGGTTGCTGGCTCAGGTCTATTCCCACAGATGTCCCTGTCTTGGGCCTGCTCACTCAGAGGTCCCTGACTTGTGCCCTGTCATGCAGAGGTCTTTGGCTGGGCCTGCTCTCTCAGTGGTTGCTCCCTTGTACCTGCTCCTGTGGAGGTTGCTGCCTCCGTCCTGCTCCATTGGAAGTCACTGACTCAGGCTTGCTCTTGTGGAGGTTGTAGGCTCAGGATATAATATTTTCTATAATGTTTGGATTCTTAATAGTTTGAAATAATGTAAGCAATAATAAAAACAAAATATATGCTCCATTACATTAATTTAAACTGGTAACAAAACATTGCTACAATTTATTTACACTTGCTCACACAGAAATATATGAAGATATGGTTATAATTTGTGTTTTAGAGATTGGATCATCATTCACATCCAAATACATGCTTCTCTTCAAATTTAGAAAAGCATAGATTATGAAATTCATATAAGAATATTTCTTAAAAATGGCTGACTATTGGAAAAGTATTAGCAGAAGGTTAATTCACTTTTAGTGTTCATGTAGTTTTCTTTCTTATTATCAGTGAATTAAAGTAAGTGAAGAAATACATTTACATTTTTAATTCAAATTGATGATATGTTTTTCTGTTTGTTGACCTTTTCAAACCAAATAGATCACTCATTTACTACTGCTTCTTAATAACTTTCCTACAGACTTTAAAGAATGTGTTAGAAATATCTTTGCCCATAAATCTCTCCTGTTCTATTGATACTATCCTCCACATCCTACATTATCTTCATGGCATTATGGAAGACTTTCGGTTTTGTGAGAGTACAGTTGCCAATAATTTGCCTCCATTCTTTGGCAAATGGAATCCTTTTTGGAAAATCCTGACTAACACGTACAACTTGTAAGATATTGCCTATGTTTTCTTTCATTTTTTGCCTATGTTTTCTTCTAGTGTTTCTACTGTTTCAGGATTCAGATTGTGATCTTTGATCCGCATGTATATAATTTTTGTGCAGTGTTAGATTGGATTCAATTTCCTTGTACTGCAAGTAGATACCCTGTTTTCTCAGCAGAATTCCTTGAAAATGCAAGCTCTTTTCTCAGTGT